>CAKNXH010000876.1:203928-281987 GCA_932178445.1 Andricus quercusramuli
AATTTTTGCTGGTGCGAATTCGCACTAGTGTGCCGTTTGAGGGTTAACGATTAGATCAAAAGGAAGTACAGATGAAAGAATGTTCTCAGATATTTTAACTTTTGTTACGAGAGGACTTACACAAATGTTTGCTCCTTAACAATCGCAGAGCTGAAGCTTAGAGCCAAGTCCCCCATAGTAAATAATTTTTTTTCTTAAATTTTTGTTAATATTGCGGGATTTTAGAAAATAAATAAATAAATGTTACTTATTAAGTTACTGAATAAAATGTAAAATAAATAAATGTAATGAATGTATAATAAATAAATATAAATAAATAAAATCCTCAAAATAAATGTTACTTATCAAGTTACTAAATAAAATGTATTAAAAATTGAAGTAGGAAGAAACGGGTTATTGAAATACAATCAAACGGCAATAGACAACTAACTCCGAGGCGGGTTTCGTGCATTATATTACGAGTTCTGCCCGTAAAGTATCTGACTTTGTAATGTACCAGAAATAAGATTTAGTTCTGTTCAATGGCGATGATATTTCTTTTAAAGTACTTCCGAATTCAGCGATATGATTACTTTTATCATAAGAAATGTTTATCAATAGTTAGAGGGCAAAACATCGAAAAAACAGGGGTTTTCGACAATTCAAAGATATTCTTCAACATTCATTAATGCAATACTTTTTAAAAGCTTCTTAATTATTCGAAAATGTAATTTTTACGGTGATTTATTTACAAACATTTTATCTTGAGAACGAATAAAGATAGGAAGCCGTGTAATGGCTCCAACTGAGCAGTGTGGTAACGTGAGTGCAGTGCAATAATGAAATTTATGATAAAATCATTCTTACGCAAGAAATATTATTTCGAATATTTCTGACTTTAATCAGTGTGGGCGTGTGGCCAGCACAGCGGGGCAAGTGGTAGAAAAAGAGTACTCTTTCGATGGAAATAGTAACCGAGCTTGCTCCTGGAGTTACTTTTGTCATTGGGAGGGTACTTTTTTGTACTATTTGTCCTGCTGTGCCAGACCACGCGCCAATGCTGATTAGAGTCAGGAATATTCAATATATAATATTGAAAGAATATCTGTGAATTTTTTTCACATTTTTCCTAACGACGCCCCTTTCTGGGAAAAGGCACAAGTGGAGGCTTGAAGAAGGAGGCAAAAAATCCTGTTTTTTGGGATATTTTGCCGTCTAACTATTGATACAATTTTTTAGGATAAAAGTGATCATATCGTTGAATTTGGAAGACTTTAAGCTTTCAGATGCTGTTTATTATACAATTCAGAGATTTTCTGGTGCAAGTTGCAATGAAAAGAAGTAAGGGGCCTCAACATTTGGCCCCAAATTTAGGTACAAAGTCAGATACTTCCCGACCAGACCTCGTATATTAAATAAAGGTACTGACGATATAGCGATGGAAAATGAGTTGTGAATTGTTGAAATGAGCTGGAAAAGGGGTTAGTATTACGAAAAATTTTGTGCCAGTAGAGAGTTCATTAAATAAATCCTGTGGAAGCTTATTTATTTTCTGTAAAGGGGGTAAGTCCTACGGAAAGTACCTTGAGGGTATACAGTTCGTTAAATAAATTCTGTGAAACCTCATTTCTTTCTATTTTTTGTCTCATTTGTTTGATTTCAAATTAATAAATTCAATTTCTAAGTTTGAAATATTTAAATAATATCATCATGATCAAAAATGATAAAAAAATATTGAAAATTTTTGTTTAATCTTCTAAAATTTTCAAACAAAAGCTTATTAAATAATACGGTTCGATTGTTCTAAGTTGAATATTAAATAAATTAACGCCTCCATTATTGTACAATCTCAAATATAAAATCAATTTTAAAACAGAACGTTCATCATTTTTTATCACACATTTTAAATATTAAAGATTCGTGAATTAATAGGCACTTTCAAAGAATTTTACTTGCATTCAAATTCAAAATACATATAAGTATGTCGAACATGCAAAATTTAAAAGATTGTAGACTAAACAACATACATATTATATTCAATTTTTATTCTAATTATTACCATTTATTAATTATTATAGTTATTAAATTATACTGAATATGATAATTTTCGAAAGAAAAATGGTTAATAATTTATTTGATGTTGTTATTCTTGATTGAGTGACCCTCAAGGTTTCATTGGTAATCAAATGCTTTTCGTCTTTTCTGGTTGAATTTAACTGTCTTTTATTCAAAATTAAATCCATTTTCGGTGTCAATTTCAATTATATTAGATTCTTCGTTGAGAATTCGTCTTTTCAATTGAAAATTTATCTGTGTTCGGAAATGAATTTTCCTTGTTGAAAATCAATTTTTCCAACAGAAAATGTAACTATTCTAGTTGAGAATTCAACTATTTTGTTGAAAATTCGTTTTTTTGTTATGATAAATTGGTTTTTTTTAACAGAAAATTTAAATATTCTATTTTTTCTTGAAAATTCATCTCTATTTTTTTTTGTAATATTCAATCTTTCGTTAAAAACTTATCATGTTCAGTTGCAAATTCAACAACTTGGTTGCAAATTCATATGTAATGTTGAAAATTCATACTTTTTTGTAGAAAATCATTCTTCATGTTTGAACATTCATCTTTTTGGT
The DNA here is from genome assembly GCA_932178445.1 of Andricus quercusramuli. Classification (NCBI taxonomy): domain Eukaryota; kingdom Metazoa; phylum Arthropoda; class Insecta; order Hymenoptera; family Cynipidae; genus Andricus; species Andricus quercusramuli. Next base: position 206,542 of record CAKNXH010000876.1, read on the forward strand.
TGAAAATTCAACAATTCCATTCAAAGATTCATCATTTTAGTTGAAAATAAATCTGTTTGGTTTTAAATTCAATTATTCCAGTAGAAGATTCATCATTTTACTTGAAAAATTCTCACTTTGATGAAAAATTAAACTATTTTTTTTTAAATCCGTTTTTTTCATTAATTTGTTTTGCGTGAAGTCTAAGAATTATATAATAATAACATAACATAAGCTACATTAATATAATCAAAAATACATTCTATTGCAAAAGTTCCTCTGTTCCACAAACAGGAGCAAGCATTGAAAACGTGTCCATTTTTTACTTCTGAGAATCGACCCTGCTCGACCAATAACCTTCTGACCCTCGTTTATGCGGCTATCTAACTCCCCGTCTATATTCCCGACACTAGTAAATAGGCTACATAGATATATGTATTTATCAACTTGTTCTAATCTCTCATCATTTAGGACAATGGTGCACATTCTTTTCACACCTTCACCTTTAGACACTGAGTTTTGTTTTATATACATTAATGTTAAAGCCCATGTTCTTCATGCTTGTTCTTAGTTTGCTCAACATTCTTTGCAAGTATTCGATTGATTCTGCTATAACAACCTTTTCATCTGCGAAAGATAACGGACGTACCCTCACTGTCTCGAGATCTACACCTTCTTCGTCGAAGCGGGCCATTCTTAGACACTTGTTCATAAATATGATAAATAACCATTAGGACATAACGCATCCTGGTTTACCGCCTTTCATAATATCAAACCAGTAACTCAGTTCCCCATTTACCCTTACACTCGCTTTACTACCTGTATATATTGTTTTTGTTGCTTGTAGGAGCCCTCCATTCACTCCATACTCTAAGGACTTCCCAAGGTTTACTTCGATCTACCTTGTCAAAGGCTTTTTCTAGGTCAACAAACGCACAAGAAATTTTCTTCCCTAATTCCAAACTTTTTTCTGTGACCTGTCTTAAGCTAAATATTTGATCCGTTCATGATCTTCCTGGCATAAATCCACTTTGGAATTCCCAAATATTTTCTTCTGTTATTTTCATTAACCCCATGCACACGCTCCCAGAGAAATCGCGGAAAAATTTCAGCTGTGACCACCTCTCATGTCTCGTGCGCCCTGAGGACACGGAGCGACCCAAGGACGACCGCCTTCTGCATTTTCCCCGCAAGTGTTTCAGCATTTTGTGGACACGCAGGGATGCTTTTCAGGCTATTAGCAAGTAAAACCTTGGCACCTCCAAAAACGCCGATGATCAGGACGATTAGCTTAACAGAATATTCCGGGTATAACCGTCGCAACTACCTTATATGGTCTTTGTACCTCTCTTTCTTTTCTTTCTTCTTCGCTGTGACGTTTTTGTCATCTGGTGCCGAAAATTCGATAACGAACATGATACGTTTCTCGAAGTCAAGAAGAACTATGTCAGATCTCGAGTGCGCAACAGAAATAATTGACGAGAATATGAAGTTCCAGTATATAAGGCACTTCTCATTTTCGACAATTGACTCTATTTCTCTAGGAGCGTTTGGCGGAGAGATATTTGCGCTAATGCAGAGTAGTGACATAGATGGTAATAAACCACTCTTAGTGCCGCATTGTGCCCTTGGATGTAGCTTGTTCCCGTATAATTTGCACAACTAGATAGTATGTGTCCTAGATGCTCAAGGTGTTCATGACACGCTCTGCAGCTATCATTGGGAATGTCTTGTGTCAAAATATGGCAACGGTATGCTAGAGTGGACATGACACCATCTTGACATGCCAAAATGAAGCCCTCCGTGCCCGACTTCAATCCGGGTGATCTGAGGAAAGCAAACGTCAGCTCATACGACATCAATTGATCTTCCACATATCTGTGGAAGATGCTGTGCATCCTTGTGTCGAGGATCTGTTCGCGGATGTTTTTCTCCTGTGCTTTATTAATCCGGGCCTTTCGGACTGAGTATTCAAGATGGGTAAGATTTGATGCATTTTGCTCACCACTGATATTGAAGTCAAGGCTGAGTGTTACAGCAGCCTCTTCCGCTTCTTTGTACAGAAATGCCCCTTTGCCTACTTCTTCGTGTTTCCTGACCGTTTTAAGAAGAGGGTCTTGTCCATTTGCGACTATAGGTGCTGTACCCAGAATAATCCTGTTGTGCAGACATTCAAGATTCAGTATTCCGCGACCACCTTGACGGCGTGAGGTGTAAAGTCGTGAAACAGAAGACTTAAGGTGCAAGCATTTATTCATGTGCATAACCTTTCGTGACCTGATATCGAGGGATCTGAGCTCGTTCTTCGTCCATGGAACTAATCCAAATGAATAGAGTACTACTGGGACGGCAAGCATGTTGGTCGCAAATACATTTTTCCTCGCCGACAGTTTGGAAGACCGTATCTGTCGGAAGAGTCGTTTGTATCTGTATCGGAAAGTATTCTTTATAGATGTGACGTCCTCAATGCGGCTTTGTAGAAAACCGAGGTATGTATAGGTCTCTCCAGCGCAAATGTGTCGTATAGCGCTTCTGTCAACGAGCTTAGGATATTCGGGGATGCCGTTAAGTTTTCCTTTCTTCAAATGAAACTTGGCGCATTTCTCTAACCCGAACTTCATTCCAATCTCTTGAGTGTATTCTTTGACAATTTTTAGAGCTAGATCTAGTTTCTCTCAAATTCTAGCATAGATCTTAAGATCATCCATGTAAAATACATGAGAGACCTTATGCTTTCGGTTTCCAGGCTTGCCGCAGAGGTACCCTCCAGAATGGCGAAATGCGAGAGATAGTAGCAATAATGTGAGGCGAAAGAGGAGAGGGCTCATCGTGTCGCCCTGAAACACACCTCTCTGAAAGGTGATACTGTTAGTGATTGCACGATGTTTTCCAGATGAGATGGTAAATCTGGTTTCCCAAAGCGGCATTAATCTCGCTATGCTCCTAACGATGTGTAGATGAACCTTTAAGCTTTCCAACAGACAGATGATGAGTCTATGGGGAGTTGAATCAAAAGCTTTTCGGTAATCAATCCAAGCCATGGATAGAGATCATTGATAGGATGCTGCGTCTTTATAGTCCGAACAATCCTATCATTCAGGATAGCTGTGAAGATCTTATACAGTGTGTTCAGACAAGTTATTGGCCTGTAATTCTTTGGATCAGACAAGTTGCCCATCTTCAGGAAGAGCACTGTGTGTCCTTTCAACAACCACTCCGGAATAGGTTCTACCGACTTAAATTCAGGCCAGATGCTGGTGGGTTGAAGGAAACTTCTTCCAACAGAAGAACTTGATACCATCTGGTCCCGGAGCGGAATAGTTCTTCATGCCTCTTGATACGTTTTTCACCTCCTCGCTAGTGATAGCTGGGCATTCCTTCTTAGGAGTTAGGTGGGCATTGCACAACTCCTTAAAGCTATTTATGTTCTTAGAGCCTTTTTCAAGTGGATGTTGGACTTCGTAGACTTCTCTCCAGAATGTTTCGACCTCCTCTGGTTTGGGCGGATGAATGATAGTAATTGGAGGGTCTTGGAAGAGTTTAGATGGGTCAGATAAAAACTGTTGATTTTCTCTGACCCACTTCTCTCTACGTTGTAGACTTCTCCTAGCGACAGATAGTAATCGTAATCTGTCAACAATATGCTGCCTGATGGTCAGTAGGTTTGACTTGTTCATTGTGTGATGACGGATCCGCAGTTCGCGCGCAAACTGTCGAACCTTGGCAATGAATTTTAGCCAGATGTTATGTAGTCAATCACACACTGACTGAGGGACGCGTTCAGTCAGACCTTCGCGCTTGGGAGAAACCTGAATGTTGATGTTTCTCCCTGTCCTGAAGCATCGTTCTTCCTCTATTGGGTGCCTGTTCGCGGTTGGTCTGAGTGTCGCCTCTCTTTCTCCATACCCGGCTTGTTCTGGGTGCGGTAGAGTAGGCGCTCCGTTCCCATAACCCCTTTTTCCGGAGTTGTTCGGCATGTTTTCGCAGACGTTATTGGGAAAAGTGCGAGAGCACTGAGTGTTTCTCGCACCACAGAGCATGCAGTCGTGCCATCTAACCTCCTCGTTTAGGGACCATACTGGTATCGTAGCACTCTAGCAGGCCGTCATTGAGTCCATCCTTCCACTTCAAAGTAACAAGATTCCGCCGTTCAGTCGCATTGACTCCGTCTTGCTTGGCGCCCCCAAATCTAGGGTAGTCGGCATCGTTGTCCGACCCATTGTCGGGAGCCTTGCGCGTTTGATTGTTTTGAACCGCACTTATTACAACTATGTTTGGTGTTCTCATTTTTGTTCCCAGCAGCCATCTAAAAAATGTCAATAGCCCCCAGCTGAACCGCGGTAAATTACACGTATGGCCACGTCTCACAACCGCGAGATGGGTGGTCACAGGGCACGGCGAAATCACAACGACAGGCCGGCAAAACCCTCGTGTGTCTTGAGGACACGAAGCGACTTAAAAGGATCGTGCAGTCGTTGCAGCTCTCTTTTAAGTTCTTGATGCGCGTGCGTGCGCATGTGTGTGTAAAAAATGAAGGGAATAAAGTGAAGTAGGTAAATATGCTGGGGCTAATGTCAGCATGCAAGAAAATGAAGATTGGCAAGGGTAAAATGAAAGTTCACTAATTTTTATTTCACCCTTACCGATCTTTATTTTTAGGGTTTCGTAGTCCCAGGCTGAAACCCTTAGCGTTTCGGTCGGGTCTCCGTCTATCCTTCGTACCATTTTCCAAGGAGGGGAAGTGAGGAGAGAGGAATTTACCATCCTGATGAAGAAACTGTACAACTGAATTTTTATCAAAAATGAGTGTTTTATATGGTTGGATTCGTAATGAAAAGACGAATTCAACTGTGCTCAACATTATTTAAAATTTTAATCAATTCTTGAGATAATTAGGTCTCAATTAGCATATCTACAGCGATTTTCGAGAATTCCTGATAAAGAAACAATACATCTGCAGAAATTGTAGCATATCTACACGAATTCCAGGATTTTGGATAGTGCTGAGCCCTCAGATCCTGATAAAAGAAAAACACATCTGCGCAGACTCATGTTTTATTCATGAGGATCGTCTGTCTTTCTGCAGTCCGATTTCCTTAAATCGAATAGCACAAGTACATGTCAAGTTTTTTCACCAGGATTCAAGGTTAATTTCGAGCCATCAAACTTTCTTTTCAATGGCACATCTGCATTTTTTTGTCAAGCAAAAATAATAATTCTATTTCATTATTAATATAATTATTAATAATTATCTGAAAGATTGGGGTATGGAAACGAGTAGACGTGCGTGAGATCGATGAAGCATTTTGGCAGGATGGAGACGGTAATGTGGGTGGTGGTGTACTGTTGAAGTGAAGAAAAAGGAGAGGAAGTGGTTTGAAAAAGGTGGAAGTGGATGTGTGGATGTGGAATTTGTGGAGAAGGTGTAAGAAGCAAAGAAAAAATTAGTAAGTGTCAGTTTGGAGGTTAGGGATCAAACCGGAAGGACAAGGAGAAGAAGAGGCGCAGAGAGACAGTTTTGTAAGCAACAGAAGAACAGCGAGAAGATTGGTAATGGAGAGAATAGGAAGAGGAAGATGGAGGCTTGGTGGGAGGTGATAAAATTGGAATGGAAGAAAGAGAAGGAACGACAGAAACTGAGTCCTGAGAGACAAGGTGGACGAGAATGACGTCACGAGTGTTGCGGGTGCTTTGGCGGCATGGACGCAAAAAATCCCCAAGATTGAAAAATTTTGGAGGAAAGATGGTGGAAGGATGCTGCGGTTGAGGACAGCGGAAAACAGAGCCGAAATGAAACTGATGGCCAAGGTGAGAGAAACAATTTGGAGCTGGAACGAGGAGAGAGGGTGCATGGTGGTTGTCAGCACGGAGGCAAAAGATGGAGAGGATAGGAAAGACGAGGAGAAGGAAAAGAAGGGATGCATGGTGAAGGTCAGCACGGAGGGAAAAGACGAAGAACGAAGAGACGGAGAAGGAGAAAGCAAAGGACAGCGAGGAATAGTGAAAGGTGAAGTGTGGTGGCTTACGGGACGAATAGGGGGTAAGAGATAAATGTGAAAAGGGGAGGAATGTAGAAGAGGTTATTTTTTGCTGAGCGGCTTTGTTTTTTGTGTAGGAAATTTTTGTGCTGGAAATTTTATTGTGTTTTGGAAGGTGGGAGAAACGTAATGGAAAGGAGTGAGAAGAATGAGAGGGAAAGAGTATAAAGATGTAAGATAGCTGAAAGTGAGGACAAGTGGGCAATTTTGTGATTTTTTAAGTAAGGGTGTTGTGAGGGATGAAGAGGGTGGACAGAGGACAATATTGTTAAATGGTAAGAGAGAGAGAGAGAGAGAGAGCTTCCGTTTTCGCTTACATAGTTTTAGATTACTTGTATGTATGTATTGGTTTATGAAGGCTCCCAAACCCGTAAAGGGGAGGAGTATAATAGGAGGGGTATAATAAAGTTTGGATAATTTCTAGTTGTTAAGTTTCTTCAGCAGGAAACCATTTTTTTTTAAATTTCAATTAAAAAGATTGTCCGATTCACCCAAGAACAGTACTTTTTTTCAAACTCTCATACGTTAAAAGGTACAGATGCAAACGCGTTTTATTGAATACCTCAGTTCGTTTCAAATGCAGTTGTACAGTTTCTTTATCAGGACGGCAGGAGTGGAGATGAAAAGTTTGCTATGGGGAGGATCAACGACTTAGTTAAGTTCTTTTCGTTGGAAAATAATCTCAAAAAATAAATTGAGAACATTTTTTCACATTTTTTTAAATCTTTTTTTTCCATAAATAGTTATTTGTGATACAAGGACCCTCAGTTGCACATTTTTGGCTGAGTGTGAAAGCTGCAATACGAGTCGGAATCGAGGAGTAGCCAAACGAGATGAGTACTAAAGAGATACTAAAATACTCGAAGTGCCCCAAGTACCCTAAATAAACACTTTAAGTAGAAATTTTACGTTCTATGATGAGAAGTGATATTTTAGGTATCGTTCGCAGTACCTAAAATAGCACTTAGGATGGCGGTGTGATAAATTTTTTTTTATTATCTTTGCCAACATTTTTTTCAAAATTTTCCTAAAATAATAATTATAAATATCAATTTTTATGGAAAATATAATTTTTTCCAGATCTTATTTGATAGATGAAACCGGAACCATTTGTCAAAGACTTCTGGATAACGAACTCGCCTCATTTCACTTTTGGCCTAAGAAAAGTGTGCCAAAGTGCAATCCAATCAGATATGTGACTCTTTCGAAAGTTATCACGCTCAAAAATGCCAGCATCGACGACGACAGATAGACCGAAAACGCTGAGATTCAAAGAAATCCGTGATAATTAAATTTGCACATAAAACCAATACCTTCTCACTAATATGAGAATGTAAAAATTATTCCTTAATCTGTGAAATGCGAATCGTTATTTAACTAAAAAGTAAGGCCCCATTATAGCAATCCTATGTTAGACCGCCACTTCAGTAGCTCCTCCTGTAAAATGAACTCGTAACTCCCGGGAGTTAGGTCCCTTTCTTCGCAGGCGGTCACATATTTCACCTGGATTTTGTTACTTTTTCAAAAATTATGAGGAAATGAGGGGGAGTATTTTATTATTCTTTTATTTCCGAAATATTTCTCGGGTGAACCCGGGTTTTCATCACCAGCCACAAACTAAATCAAGTGCCTGATGAGATGAGGATGTTATAAATTAATTTGATATAATGTTTGAAATCTTTTGCGATGTTGTTGTAGGTACAAAATTAGAAGCATCGTCTAGTTTGGTGTTTGCCTTTCACCGCTGTTATCCTTACATATCGGTCACGAGCGTCGAAGGAGACAGCAGTTGCCTGCGGATGCTTCCCCAAACCTACCATCTGCCACTCCATAGGTTTTTTTATCATGTAATTATTCAATTAATCGAAATAACCGCTACGAAATATACGGAGTATCGTCTCTCATAATTGATGTAATATTGCTTCTACTTTTCTGAAGCCTGAGATATATGCAGATTTTTCGACAATACTGACGATATACAAAATAAATTGGGGCTAGAGTTGCGTTGCGTTGGTTTGAGTAGAATTCATGCAGAAATCCTTGGGCCTGATTTAGTGTCAGTGAAAAGAAATGCGCTCAAAGCAGAGAAGTCTGATCGCTAGGAGCTCTCGCCAGTTCATGCGATTGAATCATGTCGATGTTCTTCATTTATGGGTGGACTGTCTTTCTTGAACGTGAGTTCTTAACGTCAGGAGGCTTTAAACTAATTGTTCCTCTGTGCAATTCAATTGGTTATGGGTACTCTTCTTTATTGATCTTGAAACGCTTACGTGGCCCACGTGAGTGGACTTTATTGGAATTTTCAATGTGAAAAAAATATAAGAGGTCCACTTTAAGATAATATTCTCTCGTTAAGACCAGCTGTAGTAAATACAAGTAAACAAGTTAGGATGTGAAGTTCAAATTGTGCATTTCAAAACTCGTACAGTGTTGTCCCGTTCGGAAACTGTACCGCTTTACCATAAACTCCGTCTTTTTCGTCAATTACAGGTGTATGCGTATTCGCAGATTGTACCTAAGAAAATAATTAAATAACTTATTGCTTGATAAGTTACAATCAGCATATGAGAACATTTGTAGTGGCATCAGAATCATCGGATATACTAATCCTTACTCTCGAACCGCCTCACAGTAGGCGGAATCAGGAATTCACTGATCATAATTGACTACTGCCTTCAAGTCTCGATTGAAAATGCCTAAATATCTCGTAGAAGTAAGTATTCAGAGTAGAAAATAACCATTATTATACATAGTCTGATAAACATTTTTTAAAGTTATTAGCACATCCAGAGCAAGATTTTGTTGAATGCACAAAGTTTTGGTTGAATCAAACCTAGAATATTGTTACGGCGATACCACACTGAAAACAGCAGTTCTCGTTAGATCACTGAAGGTTAGCAGTGTTGGACGCGGTTAGTACTTGGATGAATGACCATTCGGGAATACTACTGTGTGTTGTTGGCTAGTCGTGGGTGTGGTGAGCCCACACTTGTAGTTATTTACTACAAGAAATAATCCACCTAGAAACACTACCCGAATCGGGTAGTGTCACGCCTAGCCCGAAAGGGAAATGGCTTAATGGTATACATACATACATACATGCACATGTACAAAAAAATATTTGGTCGACCCAGAAAAATTTGTTTGTTAGTAAAATTTGGTTGATTATACCATATCTTTTGGTTGATACAAGCAAATATTTTGGTTGATCCAAGTAAAACTTTTGGTTAATCCGAGCAAATATTTTGCTAGATTCAAGAAAATATTTCAGTTAATTCAATTGAGCGTTTCTGCTGGTCTTAGGTAAGAGCATGGTTGATTTAACCAAAACTTGCTGGATCCTTTGTTTGATTCACAAAAATATATATATTTTTTTTAAATCAAAAACCTAACCACGCAATCGCAGGCGCGCACATAAAGGTGCAATCAGATATCTTATGTATTTTTCACATAATCACTTAATGCCAATCGATTCTGTTTTCGCACTTACTTTTATAAGGCTCACCGAGATGGAAACATTTTTATGTTTTTTTATCTCGCGACGCTACGAACTCTCGAACGTGGACTGTCATGTTGAATTGGAGTACGCGATCGCACCAAGTTCGCAAGCGTCCGTCACTTTTAAGATGTTTGCGAAAAAATATTTTGGTTGAATCAACAAAATATTTTTTCTAATTCTAGTAAAATAATCTTTCAGATTATTTGGTAGATCCGACTACAAAATTTTGTTAAATCAATCAAATATTTTATGAAATCAACAAAACGATTCAACCAAAAACTTTGATTGAACCAAACGAATTTGGTTATCTAAACGGAAATTTTGTTCATTCAACAAAAATATTTTCTAAAATCAACCAAATGCGGCCAACAAAAGGATTTTGTTGAATAAAGAATTTTTTCTGAGTGTAGTAATAACAAATAATAACAATATTATAAAGAAATAAAACAAAAGTTTTTCATCGGAAAAAAATGATTTTTTCTGCTAAATCATGTGATGGATATCTCAGTGGTTATATTTCATCAAGAAAGTGTGGCATCAAGTCCCAATTGTTATTGTTATTAACAGAATTTTAAATAAATGGTCATCAATAGCAATTTTACGTCTGGAAAAGCGGATTTCTTGTAATGATTATTTGAATGCATCTTGATAGTGGTACTTCAATAAGTAACTTTGTCCTTAATTTTTCATTAATATTATTATTAAATAGTAATAGGAAATTGTGAGTTTCGTAAGCAAAATATTTCGAAAAATATTTTTTCCATGGAAATAAAAGGTTTTCTCACCACTTATACTTATGTGGAGATATTTTTATAAAACAAAATATAAATTAAGCGACCAGTACGGTAAACAGCTTCAATTTGTCAATGAATTTGATTGAATTATAAAAAATAGTGACATACTGGTAACGCAAGAACGCTATCAAGGAAAATGCATAATTCAACATTCTTCTCTTCGCCTAAACATTTAAGCCAATTCATACAATTTAAGATACATGGCTGGAATGGATTATGAATATTACAATCGTTTCCTAACCTGGCAAAGAGAACATCGTAGAACATCATCTTTTCGAAGAGTAGTAATGACCTTTTTTCTGGCCTATCGAGCAAATGAAAATCACTAAAGTTATAAAGTGAGTATGCAAAGCTGGCCAACATGTTGATTTTACTAAAATAACTAGAAAATATGTACAAACATTTGAACTATTTTATTTTATTTCACTAAAAGAAGCAGAAAACTAAGAGCAATATATTTGTTGGGACCTCTGGCCCTCGCGTGGACTCTCCCAAACATGCATCCCACTTTCTCATATCAATGCCAGAAAAAATAATTCATGTGCCAGGCAAGTGATTTTTGTTGTTGCTTGAATCATGTTTTCAGAAAGAGCAGTCAGCCCGCCATCGGCTCATCCATTGCTTCTGCTAAAAAAATCCTTCTCGCCTTGACCCCCAGTTTTACGTGAATGGCACATCAACTACTATTGTAAGGTCCTATTTCCATGCCTTCCAGTTTTTTAAGTATTGGAATTAGTGTTGAATTATTCAAAGTTTTGAAATGTGCATTAAGAAAAAATAACAAAAACTTATTCTGCAACTAAAAACTGTCAAGCAAGCTCTACATTATCACATTGGGACCTTTCAATTTGTTTGCTGTTCATGAAACGGACACAAAATTATATTGATTGATAAATAACACCTGCCTAATACGTCGAAGATAGCGTATAATTCTTAAAATTAGTATCATTCTCTGTACAATACAACTTTTTAAAGTAATTTTATTACTTAATCTGATAAGCAACAGCATATTGTTTACTTGTTTACATGTGTATCTGATTTTGAAACACAGTGACACACAAGCAATCCGCAAGCAAGAACAAACACATATGGGCCGAATAGGTCGGATTTCCGGTTCGGCTGCTGAGGTGATGGTACACCACGGAAATGAGAAAACTTTTAAAGCAGCTTCCTACAAAACGACCGACGCGAAGTACTCACGTCTACAAGAGCTTTAAGCATATACGTAAGCATTCTGACATAAATATCATTTGAAATAGACATACTGACAAAATGTACATGAAATGAAAATAGAATAGACTAATTAATTACTTTCACAAATACATGTACTTATCTTAGTTGAGTGGATATTTAGAATATTGTAGACAATTTTAGAACCTAATTAAAACTCTAATCAATACCGGAAAATACATAATAAAATTGTGGCTTACCTTTAAAAATAAAAATTTTATTCTTTTACTATAGTGTTAGTATAACACTTTGAAGCCAAGATGCTTCGTGTTACTTTCTATTAGAGTTATTTATGTTGAAAATCGAAATTCTTACTAATAATGCGTGGAAATCACATTAAAACCAGTTTTTGGCTCCGGCCAATTATTATGCAATTTAGTGGTAATCAATATGTCTTTATTGCCAATCATTTTGATTTTTGCCATGAATGTCAATTTCTTTGAATATAAACTCCGTTCAACGGTCACAGTATTTTTTACAAAAATAAAAACTGCACAAATTCCTTGCGTGCCAATCATTGTACCAATTAACCTAGTTTCGTGGGTATCAGTCGCTGTTTGCAGGCTAATTTTGCTTAGCTATTAGTCAAATTTTCCCTTTTCCTGCTACAGGAAGGTGTACATATATTGGACTCTCCATTCATAGAGATGTGACATTCAAACTAGAGAGCCTGTTTATAAGGATACTTACATTTTATTATTTTATTTATTTCATAATAAGAAGATAACCTCAGACTTAAGATGATTATAGCTTATAGCCCAATATTTTGTAGACAGTTCTGGTCTTGTGATACATTTTTTGGTGGAAATTTTACACAACGCTGTCCCGATATCAGTACTACATCGGTCACGGACGCATTTTCATAATTCTCTCAAGTGATCTGATGAGACAAGTGCACTTAATATGACATATTGGGTAGCCTGATTCCTTTGTCATCCCATTATCTACGATTTTCGTTGCGTCAAGTGCATAATGAGGGTCCTACAGCTTCAGGTGATATCTGAACATCCAGAAACTCAGTGAAAGTACATAGAAAAATTCTCAAAGGTGCCGGCTCAGGGGTCGAACCCCGGAACTCTAACGTAAAGTCTGAGAGTCTAACCGCTGTTATTATTACTTAGTAGGATGATAGCTCTGTAATTAGTACCTTTATCACCCCTTTCCTTATCGAGTGAAATGATAATCGCCTTTCTCCAATAATTTGGAGCTTCCTCATTCTCAATAAACATATTCATCAACTTGATGAGCCGCTTAAATAAATATGTATTCATCACCAATCTTAAGCAGTTCAGCATTTCAGCATTTCGTCACTTAAAACAGGAATGTCTGAAGTACTCTTTTCTATGTCTTAGTTGTTACGTTACAAAACTTATACTTCTTACAATGTCTCAAATAAGACATCCACAAAGTCTTTCACTTTGTGCGCATCCCATAACATTTCACTTTGTCCATCATGCATCAGTATTCGTATTTCGTATTAACTTTGTGCTACTACATCCTTTCCTAACCATCTGAACCGATTTCCAAAATAATTTTTTATTTCCTTTCAAATTATTGCCCACTTTTTATCTTCTTTTGTTCATTTTTATCCTTTCTTTCATTAAATAGTATCTTCATTTTTTTACAAGCTTATAAGCTCTTTCGGATAAGCTGTTATAATATATTTGAAAAAAATTGATTTTCCGTTGTTGCAGGGCAAGAGAATTTATTGAATGGAAAATTCGAATTATATGATTTATTTATTTTTTAATATATATTGTGATGTCGTGGAAAATTTAAGACCACTATTTTCCCTCAACCGGTCAAGGCAGAATCCCTAAGAGGCAAAGGGGGGGGGGGGGATTTTTTTGTACCGCCGGCCTAGAGAGATGCTTGACAAACGGGTCGAATCAGTCGTCGAAACTTTTAATGAAACCGGCATTTTTTATTTGTTTAGAAATGGTTCCACTGCAATGATCCCGACATGTACGTCTTATGACTACCCCTCACGGGGTGAAGACACGATACTAAGCGAGGAAACACGGAGAGTGCGCCTTCTGTCTGCAGTATGGCACATCAGCTCGGTATTTTACGCGGGAGATTTATATTGTTATATTATTTTTTTCAAGTAAAGGTAACAGTGATACAAGTATGTCGTAAAAACTTATAATTTTCTGAAATAAGTCCTTCGGTGTTGAACAATTTCTTCCAACACTCTAATTCAAAGCTCTACAATTGATTCAATTGATACAATTAGGAATGGCCGTATGGCCCGTATCAGCGGTTGCCTGTGGTGCCCCTTCACCACCCGGGAACGCCTTTGAGGTTGAACAATAAGACAAAAAAGTTTACTATAGCAATATTGCTGAACAGTGTCGAAGCACTGACGAATATTTGATAGAATATATATATGTGACCGTCCACGAAGAAAGGGACCTAATGCGGAAAAAATCAATTTTCATTGTCTTAGGCCAATCGATAGTTTCCGAGTTGCTCTTTCATTTCCTGTAATCAGAAATTTTGTAAGTGAATTACTTTCCTTGTTATTAAGCTACAAACATAGGCATGATAAACGTACGGGGAGAGCGAACGAGAGGCCTACAAAAGCCAGCCCCACCACTTACCACACAGCTGTACGCGACGTGTCCGTGAGATACACTGGCTAGTGGCTAAAAGTGTAGTGGTAAGTGGAGGGGGTGCTTTTCGTAGACGCATCCCCACTACTTAAATGCTGGCTTGCAGGCTCTGCTACAATCGCCCGTCCTGTAAAATTGAGCTTTGACGCATTAGGTCCCTTTCTTCGTGGACGGTCACATATGGAGAAGTATGCATGGGTCAGTGGAAGAACATTTCTTTGATACTACACGCGCGCTTCTTCATTTTTATCCACACTGATGCATGCTAATTGAACTCTTCCTTATAAAAAACAAAAAAAAAGCACATGCTTTATTAACAAGTGGATTACGCCTACTGGGGAACACCACTTGAAAAAAACGCTCGAGTTCGAGCGCCTTACAATAGGAAGGGTCAGTTGAGCCGTCAGATATGGCACGGTATCCTGACATTGTCTCAAGCCGATAAAAGAACAAATTTAAAAATGGAAGAATGACGGAATTATTATTCATTTTCTCTATTTTGAGAAATTACCTACATTCTGCATAACAGTCGAAGAGAGTTGGATCTTGAGATAAGAAATTTTGGAGTTCTTCAACAAGTGCTCTCAAATAAATGTTTGTCACTGAATCGTTTTATATCTACAAGATTGCGATACTGGCATTTGGATTTTGGGTTACTATAAAATGGTTCCTGAATCAATTTTGTACACTGTGCAGTAATAGTTTGAAAAAATACTTGTAATAATGAACACTTGGAGAAAAACAGAGGGCTAGTTGAGTGTAAACTGCAGTTTACGATATACATGCCTCATTATCTTAAACCACAGTAGCCTCTATGTAACATAGCCATGCGAGTACGGCTAGACGTAAAAATTACAGCGAATGTATTTTGATGAAATATCTTGCCCCGACAAAGGCTTTAACCGTCCCTTCATCAGTGACTAACGCAAGTGTGTACGATATGTAGGAACTATGATCCTCAAAAAGCCACAATTCCAAAAACACTATCAGAAGAATGTAAAGCTACATGATGAGCATTTTACTTATAAGTTTGTAATGCAACGTCATGGAATTGGATGACGAAGTTCGGTTATTGATGAGTATTTTAAGACCCAAAATTTTTGTTGTGATAAGCATACATGGCAAAAGTTGTATGCTGCATGTATATTTACCTGCACACTAAATCTTGGGGTATCAAATTCTTGCAGATATATTGATCTAGGATTTCAACTTGATATGATTCGCTTTAGAGAATCAATAAAAATCAATGACCACAAAATCAGGGCGTACCAGCATCAGTATGCAAAACAGAATAACAAGAGTGGGTTTGTGAGAGTTGACCGCGAAGGGAAGCGTTTTCCTTAAAAATATATTCTAAAAACCGAGATTTATGTAGAGTTAAAAAATAATTATTAAAATCATAAAGTGATTGATGGCGTAGATAATAGTACAGGTGTTCAAAATACACCTTTTTCGAGGAGGTTGTGTTCATAAGTAAAATTTCAGACAACCTCATGGGTTTTCGAAGCTCTCGTCATTTTAAGAACTAAGCTCGGTAGTTCAGGTCTTTAAAAATACATCTTTCTCGGAGAATTTATGTTCGTAACACAAATTTAAGACACCTTGATCGGTTTTTCAACAATTCTAAGAATTAAACCCGGTAGTCCAGGTGTTTAAAATACATCTTCCTCGAGGAAGTTGTATCCATAACTAAAATTTGAGACAACCTCATGGGCTTTCGGAGGTCTCGTCATTTTAAGAAGTAAACTCGGTAGTCCAGGTGTTTAAAATACATCTTCCTCAGGGAAGTTGTGTTCGTCATAGAGGTTTGAAATACGCTAATCGTTTTTCAAAGGTCTCGTCACTCTAAGAATTGAACCTTGTAGTCCAAGTGTTTTTTAAGTACATCTTTCTCGAAAGGTGTGTCCATAACTGAAATTTAAGACACGCTGATCTTTTTTTGAAGTTCTCGTCATTTTAAGAAGTAAACTCGATAGTCCAGGTGTTTAAAGTACATCTTCCTCGGGGAACAAAACTCATGGACTTTCGAAGGTCTTATCATTTTAAGAAGTAAACTCGGTAGTCTAGGTGTTTAAAATACATCGCCCTCAAGGAAGTGGTGTTCCTAACTAAAATTTTAGTCAACCTCGTAGGTTTTCGAAGCTCTCGTAATTCTAAGAAGTAAACCCGGTCGTCCAGGTGCTTAAAATACACCTTCCTTGAGGAAATTGTGTCCATAACTAAAATTTTATACAACCTCATGGGTTTTCGGAGGTCTCGTCGTTTAAGACGTAAACTCGGTAGTCTAGATGTTTAAAGTACATTTTCCTCAGGGAAGTTGTGTTCGTAACTGAAATTTAAAACACCTTGATCGGTTTTCGAAGCTCCTGTCATTCTAAGAATTATATCCAGTGGTTCAGATGTCTCAAATACACCTTCAAGACCTTCGAAAAATTATCAAGGTGATTAAATTTCAGTTCTAAGCGCTCTGCAGTTGATGCTTTTCGAAAAACATTCCTTTCAGCCAAATTCAAGTTCTGCAAATCGATAATCGATCCTCGATCGAGATTTACTGACATTTGTAAACAAACATCCACAACCTCAATCATCACAAATTTAAATAAACAGAGCTAAGTAAATGATTTTTTCACAAATTTGATTACCAATTTAATTTCAAACGGTTTTTATTGTTCATCATTCAGGTTAGAAGTTTCAATAATTTCATAATGTGTTGAGTAGTAGCATATTTCTTCTTCATTTAAAGCAAAAGAATTTTTCTCGTTTGAATTCGACTGAAAATATTTTCTAGTACTACCAGACTTACATCCACAGACATTTTATGCTGTTTTAAAGTATCCTTTTTGTAATTAAATTTGTTTTTTACTTTTATATATACTTTGTAATCACAGCAAAATGAATGTTTAAAATGATACCGAAATCAATATCATTTTGATATGCAACAAAAATGATACCTTATTCAAGAGCATTTTGATCGGCCGGAATGAATGATCGACTTTTGAGATCATAATGACCTGATGCGGGATCATGTATCAAGTCAGAGCAAGATCGCTGACGTTCATAGAGTACTTTAACCCATATGCGAGCTTTTTATGTTTTCTAATCGTGCAGTGTACTTGACAAGTTAAAAAATTAGCGAAATCTGATGTTAGAAAATATCACCTGTTAAGTGAAGATGCCACTTGCGTGCGAATAGATAACATTTTTAGGTTATGTCGTTATAACATCAGCGCCAAAAATTGGCGGCCATTTTGCTTAGTCTGACAGGAAGCAAGATTACCTTTTAATAAGGCGACTTTCAATTTAAACTATGATTAGATTCAAAAGTTGGTAACATTTCATGAATAAATGAGCGAAAAAGTAATTACTCCAGATGACTTCATCTACAATCCAATAATGAATTTTCCGGTGATCAAGAAACTGTGCTTCTTTCCATGCTGTTTGACGAATGGCAAGAAATCATAAATATTCTGTATTTCGTGTTCTCTTAGCAAGGCAATCGGCTCTAAAATAAGTGAAAAGATTCAAGATTTCTTTTCCATACTTTGATACTATATAAAGATGTCAATAATTGGACCAGTTGTATCATATCAGAACCCTCTTTTAAAAAGATTAATGTTACAATACGATTTAGAATAATTCATAAGTCGGTGGATAGGGGGGGTTGTGGGAGGCGATGGAGGATAGGGGAGTAGAGGAGGGCCTAATTGAGAGGGTAAGGGAGATATATGAAGAGACCAAAGAAAAGGTAAGAGGAGGGGAGGGGATTTCGAAGGGATTCTGGATGGATAGGGGGTTAAGGCAAGGGTGTCCACTTAGCCCTATGCTTTTTGCGATTTTAATTGCGGAGAAGGAAAGTAAGCTGGAGGCCGGGGTGGTAGGAGGAATCAGGATAGAATAGGTTAGAATTTGTTCACTAGCGTATGCAGATGACATAGTGTTGCTCGCAAATAGCGAGGAGGCCTTAAAGGAGATGATGAAGAGGTTGAGAAGATACCTGGATAAGAAGGCGTTAGATGCGGAAAAGTCCAAGGTTATGGTGTTCAGAAAGGAGGCGGAAGGGATAAGGGAGGAAATTCGAAGTGGGAGGGAAAGGAGGTGCAGGAGGTGAAAGAATTTGTGTACTCGGGCTTCGTGTTTCGGAGAAAGGGGGGAGTGGATGGTCACATGAAAGATAGAGTGAGGAGGGCAAATGTGATAATGAGGCAGGTATGGGTGTTGGGGAAGAAGCTATTCGCAGATGATTTTGGACGGAGAATGAAATTCTTTGATTCGCTAGTGATGAGTGTGCTATTGTATGGAGTAGAGGTGTGGGAGTGGAAGGAGAGTGAAGAGGAAATAGAATGCAGGAGAGGTATGTTAAGTGGACCCTGGGGTTAGCAAGGAGCACGCCTAAGTATATTGTCAGGAGGGAGACGGGGAGAATGAGTGTAGGGAGTCTAGCAGGGAGCAGGGCGTGTAAATATGAGAAGAAATTTTTGGAAGAGGGGGGAAGTAGGCTGCTTAGGGAGTGTTGGTAGGAGAAGGAGAACAGGAGTGGGGGTGGGAAGATGGAGGCTGGGAAGAAAAGGTATTTCAGAATGAATGGACTGCAGATGGATGAAGTGAGAAGGATGCACGAGGAAGGAAGGAAGGCTTATGACTTGGTTAAGCAAAACGGCATGGAGAGAGAGAAGACAAAAGGGGGAGAGAGAATAAGAGAGTCAAGGTTTAACGGGAACTATGTGTGGATTATGCCATGGGCAAGAGCACAATATTTATGTGAGATAGAAGAGAAAGGAAGTCAGGAGCTTATAGCGAGGATGAGGTGTGGGTGCATGTAGGGTTTCAAAAGGTTCTTGCTCTCTAGGGAGAAGAGGATGTGTGAAATGTGTGGAAAGGGGGATTCAAGAGTGGAGCACTGGTTGGAGAAGTGCGTGGAGGTAGAAAGAAGTGATATAAGCATGGAGGTATTGTTGCATGAAAAGGGGGAAAAAGGACAGTAGCATGGGTGAAGGCAGTGTTGGGTAAGATGTAGATGAAGAGAAGGAAGGAGGGAGAGGAATGGAGACGGAAAGATTGTAAATAGGAGAGAAAGTAGATATAAGTAAGATGTAAATATTTTAAATAGTAGATAAGTAGTAGGTATTAGAGCGAAAACAGAGGTTGGAAAGCGAGACAATGCGAAAAAAGTAAGGACATGTGAGCGAGGGGAGGCGAATCGAGGAAGCAAGGCGATAAGAGCTGGTGGCTTAGAGATAAGGAATGGATGGATGTTAGTTTTTAAGGGTAAGTTTTAAGAAAAATCTGTAACAATGGAAGTGTAAGCAAGTCAATTTTTTAAGGCCAGCAGGCTGAAAAATAAACGTTTATCTATCTACTAGCAACGCTGTTGACAGGTGCGTAAAAAAGGTAACGGCTGAATCTAATGAGGTTATTCTTCAAATGCAAGAGATAGTTATGAGAGCCTGTTTTCACACGGAAACAAATTTGAATTAACTATGTGGCGTTCAAGTTTTAAAAAATTACAAAAGTTTAAAAACTAGTTTTTCTAATGATTTCATGTGTTTCAATTTTAAATAGGTCCTTGTCATCTGATTGAGTGTAAGGTATACTGTGAAATTAATAAAAAATTGCAAGCTCTGTGACGAGGTGTTTGTCGCCTGTCGCATGAAACTTACCTGAGTCGGGATGAATAAACACTACCTAGAGGAAATTATTAGTCGCGAAAAATAAATCTAGAGTGGCAGTCATCAACTCGAATGGGGCGCTCTAGGCACAAAAATTCACACTTCTTCATATTTGAATATCATGTATTTGTTTTTATGTAATCGGAGCAAAACCACGACCTGTGAAACAGAAAAACACATGGCATAACAGACAATCAAGGACCAACTGCATGTGCACTTCCTCCCGTCACATATAGCGCATATTCTCACGCCATGCTTATTGCCAGCGGTGGGCATAGACAAAAAGGATCTCCAGAGTTCCTAACGTGGTGTTGAAACAAGAATTCCGCCAGTAGGTGCGGAGGGCATGAAAACTGAATAGACGGAAAGAAATTTAGGGCCACTGCGGTACTTATACGTAGAGTTTTAAGTCAAAATTTTTCATTTAGTGCACCGAAGAAAAATTTCGAAAAAAAGATAGAAACTGGTAGTACTGTATTCAGTTGTTTCTTTAAAAGCGTGGAGCTGCTAAGAACACCTTATCTTCAGTTCAAAAATATCACATTATTTAGTTTAAATGAAAAACCGTGTATGTTACACATATGAACAGTTTTTGAAATAACTAATTATGGCTTATTTGATTCTATTATTTTAATTATTCATATTTATTCAAATGTAATTGTTTTATTTCTTAAAGTTTTTGCAATATTGCAAGAAAATTGCACGAAATGTTTCGTAAATCTTCTTTTAATGCTCGAAAGGTTTCCCATATATTTAATGTACCTAAATGGGCGCTGTTCATAATTCATTCTATGAGCGCCAACATTATCTAATTACTGAATTTTTTATACGTTACGGGATTGTCGACCACTTCGAATGAATGTTCAAGATTTTATAGTTAATTTTCGATCATTTGATATATTTGTTGTAGTGACGAGAATATTTTTAGAACTATACCAAATGATCGAAAATTAATTATAAAATCGTAAACATTATCTAATCGCTTAAAAAAACATTATAATTGAATATTCTCCTAAATTCTCGATAAAGTCTCGAAGCTTCAGTAACATACCTGTATGTTGCCGGTGATATTAGTCGATTTTAAATTACCGATAATTTAAAAACTCTACATATACGTACCACTACTGAGCTAAACACACGAGCGCCAGTGCTCCGTGTGTTCAATACGTTTACTCTCTTATTTTGAGAACGCTGCGATCCAATAGAGGGAGGAACGGCACGCCAAACTTTTGGGGCAACAGCAGTCCCAGATAGAGTTTTTAAATTCTCTGTAATTCAAAGTCGGGTAATATTACCGGTAGCATACCGTTATGTTACCGAAGCTTCGAGAATTTATTGAGAATATATTAGTTTATTTTCTAAATATTTGTTATTATAAATAATACACTAAATGTTTGAAAATTAATTATGACATCTTGAATATTCATTCACAGTGGTCGACCATCGTTTAACATCTGAAAAATTCAGTAATTAGATAATATTGGCGCTTATAGAATAAATTATAAGCAGCGTCCATTTAGGTACATTTAAAATATGAAAAACTTCGTGAGCATCAAAATAATAAATTTAGAAAATTTCCAGAACACTCCGTATAATTCTCTTACCATACTGCGAAAACTTCAAGAAATGAAACGATTACATTTGAGTAAATATAAATAATAGAAATAATCAAATCAAATAAGAAATAATTATTCATTTCAAAAACTGTTCACATAAGTAACATTTAGTGAAGTATTTTATTCAAACTGAATGTGATATTTTTAAACTAAAGATAAGGTGTCCTTAGCACATCTACGCACTTTAAAAAAAGAATACAATAATACCGCAGTTTCTATATTTTTTGGAAATTCTTTTCGCTTCACGAAATAAAAAATATTTGATTGCACCCAGGCAATTCCGAATAATATTTTGAACACTATTGAAAATCACAGTGTTTTTAGCCAGGCACGATTCATGTCGACATACCTGAACAATAAAGGTAAAGATTAAAAATATATTAATTTTCTTAAATATGAGGAACTTCTCACCATTTGAAGTAGTATTTAAATCAAAATTTTTATAAATGGAGATGGCTCGACGCAATATAAATGTTGTTTTATACTTGCATTTTCAAGATAAAGATAATTGAGCAAATGCATTTATTATTATTTATCCATTTCGAAAATGGATAGTAAAAACAAAGTTGTCGTTGTTAGAAATGCGCTTCACGGAAGTTTGGAAGGAGAACAAAATAAATTATCACGGGGAACGAACGTCGGGTAAGATACCCAGTGACTTACCAATATTACCGTACGTCACCAGGGTAATTTACCCGACTCAACACTCTAGTCCCAGTATTCAGTAAGACGGTTGCGTTATTTTTGGGAGAAAACCCAGTTGATACATTTGCGCGGCCTCGCGTTTTTGTTATTGGTGCTTATAAATGAATGTAATTGTTAATGATGGAGGCCTTTTTTCCAAAATATAAGGATTTTTTTCTGTTTCGTGGCCATCTTACTACTTAGTAATGGACATATTCATTATCAAGTTTTAATGTGATATATAACCTATGAAAAGTATTAGCGTGCATGTTTATATTCTTTATTCATAATAACAACAATAATAATAATATATCGTGCCGCAGATAGGGCTGCAGAGGAGCTTGGTCTACCATTTGATTCCAGCGACACTACATATGGCCAAGCATCACTAACTCCTTTGGTGCTTAAAAGTCGTGTACAGGAAGCAGAACATACGCTTGTACTAAGAGAACATGCTGACAAGCTCCTTCATGGTAAATTCTACGGAATTATACGTAGAGAAGAGCTCTCGATGGGTCTGTCCAACATGTTTCTCAATTCTGCTGGATTGAGGTCGGAGACTGAGGGATTTCGTTTTGGCTGTCAAGACGGCGTTACGAACACCTTATTTTACAGCGAACGCACAATGAATTTACCTGTAGGCGGTAGCAACTGACGAGCGTGCAAGAAAGAGCCAGAAACACTTGGACATGTTCTCAGAGGATGCTCAAAATATGCACGCTACGGGTACATAAAGAGGCACAATGCGGCTCCAAAAGTGTTATATCACCATATTAGGCACTTCTATGGCGTTGATCTTAAAATTGCCGCCTCGCCATACGCCCAGGGGGAACTCGAGTCCGTTGTGGAGAATGATCAGTGTAAGATCCACTGGAATTTCTTATTCCCCACCACTCAACGTATTAGTTCTACGAAGCCTGATATTGTCCTCCAAGGTCTGAAGAACGTCAACACTGTTCCTCATAACATTCTATAAAGATTGGTAGCTCTAAAAAAGTATCCAGACTTGAAACCTTCATCTCCAACTTTCCCGTCTGCCACGTAAGGTCATCCGCGGCTAGAAACTTCACTCCAAGGAACAGTGTTGCCCGATGTTATCTCGCGTCAATTTCCCACTCTTGCTCACCTTCTAGGACAGAAGGAGCAGAAGCGGATGACGTACACGTTCCAGTTGCATCGGGATTGGTTGCTTTACCCTGTATCTACATGGGCACTCTGTATCCGTGCACTCTCCGTGTTTCTCGGTTGATCGGAGCTCGGAGTGTAGGCGGCCAACCGTTTTGGTTACTTTGCGCGGAGATCAAATGTCCCTAGGTGTCCACTGCTGGTTCGCAAGATGGCTGTCACTGCGCCAGTTTTCAATTGTTTGAAGGGAAAACGTCACGTTTTTGCAAAATAGTGAATTCTGATTATAACCTATAGTTTAAGTGAGATAAATGTGTGTAGAATGGAATGGAACTTTGTGTACCCATAAACTTAATATCTTGGAAGTATGATTTTATTTTATTTCAAACTGAAAATTGAATTTTTTATTGTAACCCGCAGTGAAGCCTGGTTCAATTTTGTATGTGCTTTGCAAAAATGCGACCTGTGCTTTGAAAACTGGCGCGACGAGTGCACGTACACAGAGCGCCCATGTAGATACAGGGTTGAGGAACCATAATCGTAGCTTTCGGAGCATACATTTTCTCACATAATATGTATTGATGCTTTTGAAATCGCATTTGGTATCAGTGCATGTTTTATTATCTAATTAAGAATTTTGAAATTCTGTTGTATGCTTCTGTTTTGATTGAATAAAATGCTTTTGACTAAAAAAAAAAAAATAAACAAAATGTTGGAAAACGAAGCTAGTTTTTTTTCTTCTTCTAGAGTTCTAGTTTATTTAAAAAAAACTTTCTTTACGGGTTTCATCATTGGACGTAAACGAAAGAATAGCCGCAGAGCGGCTAGGCGAGCTGCTAAAAATAATATTAAATTTGATATACCCATGTATATTAAAATTATTATATCAAGCATATTAAATCGCTATTGAGAGCGTGTATATTAGATTCTATATACATTCATGTTATTCGCATACAAGAAGAATCAGATAATTCCATTTTGCACAAATTCAATATAAGTACAGCAGGAATTTTCGATATCTAAATAATAAAACATGATACCTTCTTCCAGTTAATGGAAAATATGATTGGATTTTAAGTTGAAAATTTCATTCAAGCAAATAAATAACAGACCTAACCTACAATCAACTGTGCTAGCATTCAGTTCCTACCATTCAGAGTGATTTTGGAAAAAGTTTCATCCGTATGTCGCACTTTCATTATAAATAACAATTCAGTCGACGAATTCTAGGTTAATGAATTAATTGCTAATATTTGACGAGATTCAAAGAAATGAAAGCACTTTGAGTTTTCACGCACACTGCTATACCGACCTGTATATTAAATTTAATACATATGTACATATAATAAAAACACTACACCAATGTATGTTATATTTCAGTAGCGGTAGTGCATATTTTCTTCACACACATGTATATTAAACCTCATACAGATTTTTCTAGTGTATGTCAGGGCGGTATCAGTTCTTGATCAAAATGATTTTCTTGTAACAGATTTTCAGGAAGTGTGATATTCAACGCATCCACGCATGTAAAGCGAGACAAAAAGGACTAATTTTTCCCTAGTAACGGGAGATGAAAGTGGCGCATGTGCACTGCCAAAAATCAATCTAATATCTCTCCAGAAAGTTTTAATTGATGACATAGCGAAAGTTGTTTTCATGCAATACAGAGATTACTACCGTGAAATTCCTTGGTGGTAATAAAAGCAGTAGACCTGGGGGCCAAAGCCAAAGTGTTTAGAATTGACTGATTCGTTGGTTCTTTATGTTTTTTTGATTCCAATGGATGTTTTGTCTATCATATATTTATTTAATTTTCTGTTAATCTATCTTTTCTCAAACGTCTCAAACGTTTCAGCAAATCGTCTATTTTTCAATAAAGGCGGCTATGAGTGGATCATTATTAGTTGATTTCAATTTTTGTATCAGCTTATTTGTCTCGAATTTGTCTCATATCGTAAATGATAGGTATTCAAAATGAGTTGCCTAATTCTATGTCACCATTTTATAAACACATATGTCTCCTCCTAGAGTATAGATAGCTTACCCCCACATACGAAGATTTGCGATTGCGTAGCGTGCGTTTCGTCCCTTAGCTACTCGTGGCAACAAGCCTGGAGAATGCACAATGGAATAAAATCTTTTATTTGGAGGTGTTTGAAGAGAATTTGAACGTCTCGCAGACCAAAGGGGTGGAAACAGAGGGAGAAGGGGCCAAGCGTCAAGCGAATCAATACAAGCTTGGCTTGTTCAATGCGTTGAAATCCACATCAGAATGACCGAAGAGTTAAGTTGATGTGGCAGAACGATCAACCAAAAAAACTGAGGAAATAAACCGATACTTTTGACCAAAGAGAAGAAGAAGGAGAAAAAGAGACGAGCGCACCCAGGACGGGTCTCGTTCACCGCAAAGATGTTGAGGTTCCTGAACTGGACAGGACATCGGAGAAAGGAGAGGTGTGTGAGGCCATGAGAAGTCACTTCAAGGAGAGCATTACAGGAGAGATACAAGTCAGCATGGCAAAAAACCCCTTCAGGGGACGCCTGTAGGTCTTCGTGGAGTTTAACAAGAAACTGGCTGCGAAGCTACCTCATACAAGATACCTTAAGATTAGATGGCTGTCATGTAGGGCAAGGAAGACCGCGGAGGCTATTAGGTGCCACCGCTGCCAGGGCTACGGCCACCTCACAGCGAAGTGCGAGAGTCCTGACCGGTCTAAGAGTTGGTGGAGGTGCCTCGAAGAGGGTCATCAAGGTGTGGCGTGCAACATCACTCCACCTCTGGAGCGCAAAAGAGGGCAAGCCTCTAACCGACCATCTTTTGGGGACAAAGAGGTGTGTGCTCTTCAGGAAAGGATTTTCGAAGAGAAAGCTTGAGGAGTCCATATCGACAGCCAAACAGGCCACACTGGAGAACAGCGAGACACAGTGAAGTTGTCTTGGTCCTGAAATAATGTTTAAGCGGTTCTGGAGTCATGGGTTGGCAGCGAGAGAAGGTGAAGTTAGTGGATATTACATACTTCGATATGTCCCACCCTCTGTGCATAAATGCATTCTCACCTCCTGCGCAGAACAAACAAAAAAAGACAAAGGAGACACGAGCCTAGAGATGAATCGTGAAATATTTACTTACATTGGTTTGAAATTTACTGAATAACTTTAGCAATAAACGATACATTTTCGGTATTTGATAAGTAAATGTGTAATCCATAGCTAAGCCTTGTTAATAAATTTCAAGCGAAATGCAAGTTAAACTCGAAAATTTTCGGTATAAGTTTGGTATAACAGCGTTTTTTCACAAGGTGCGGTGAAAAATCTTAAATGAGACACACGAGAAGGGTCCGTCCTTCTCGGTAGTGTGGAGCTTTAACCACTAAAAAACACCACCCTTTTCTTCTTGGCAGAGATCCCCCTGAAATCGCTTTCACATTAATTTAGGGGTGCCATGTTCTTCACTGTTTAAGTGCCTGCTTCTCTTCTTTCTTATTTGGTGATGGATATTGCACACACTGTTACTCATTTTTATGTGCCAACCAAAATGTACGCATCGTCCTCTGAAGCACGTCACTGTCATGCATCGGGCTCGTCGGCCTTCGTCATCTTGGTTGGACATGTTTGGGGTTTCAGCTGCGGGGATGCCTTCTGGAACGTGCAGCATCTCATTGTCCCCGGAAGATGATCTGTTCGAGATCCTTCTGTTTTTTTAACAACGTTAATTTACTTTAGTTTGCTAGTTTAATTATGTCCAGGCAATTGCTTACACTCTAATTCTTTTTTCTTTTCCGAAACTGATTTTTACAAATTTTTGAACTCCTCAACCAAACGACGTTTCGAGGGTGTAAACTAAAAAATCTATAAATGTATTTTTTTCATTTTTCAAAACTTCATCAGAGTCAGTCAAGGATCTAACCCAAGGGGCTGTGTAAAAGGCTTTG
The DNA here is from genome assembly GCA_932178445.1 of Andricus quercusramuli. Taxonomy (NCBI): domain Eukaryota; kingdom Metazoa; phylum Arthropoda; class Insecta; order Hymenoptera; family Cynipidae; genus Andricus; species Andricus quercusramuli. The sequence continues at coordinate 233,723 of CAKNXH010000876.1, forward strand.
GAGAAGCTAATCGCGGTCGATATTGTCGATTGAACATCATATGCTGCACGTGCTGATCAATAAGGAGAGTAAGGTAAGTAATAATTGTTTTGATTTTCGATTATGAATTTTTTAGTGATTAATTCAATTATTTTTCGATAATTTTTTGACAATTCGATTATTTTTATTAATATAGAAATAGCGCAAGTTCATTGTTTACCTAATATCTGAACCTTGATCACAAAAATCATTATTATTTTCAACAGCAATAACAATAAACGATAGCAAAATCAATAATAATATAACGAAAATGAAGTATCAGTTAATATCATAGATCAGATTCAGAAAAATGTACTAGACAATAAATGATTATATGTTTACAACATAGCAAATACATTCATTAGAAAATTATTATTGCATTTGCTAGTAATAATTCATAGAATTGCACCGCAGACCAGGTGGCACTAATCCGAGTGAATGCTTGCTGCACGGGTTAGACCCTTTTGTCCCTGACCATTCAACTATTCTTCCGCCGCTAGATATGGGCAAAGCGTCTGCAGACGCTACAAAATTATGTCAATAATGATGAATTATATAATAAAATATAATAATTACATATAAAACTTAGGTAACAATATCCACACACGTTTAGTTTTTTGATATAGTGATCTTTGAAGTTCGAACTCGGAAGTTCATTGCCTCACTACCCAATTCAGGTAGTGTTTCTAGGTGGATATTTACTACCAGTTTGGGCCCACCACACCCACGAAGGGCCAACAGCACGCAGTATTCCCGAAAGGTCACCCATCCAAGTACTAACCGCGCCCAGCACTGCTTATGGGTAATTTACTTCATAGCCTATTCAGTGATGAAGCTCCGCACTATCTTCTTAACCTCTTTCATTTCACTGACAAAGATCAACCAACGCTTATCAAACTCCGTGAAAGGAAAACAGTATTAAAAATTCAGACACGCCGCACGTGTAAAATGCAAGAGTCCTTTGTTATTCGTGGTACTCGCCTTTGAAAAAACTACCTAGGGTAAGAGCACCAGTTATTGGCACCTTAAGAGGAAATTTAGACTTTAGGAAATAAATAAACACATAAAATATTGAATTCTGAAATAGTGATAATTACACTGGCACTCCAAATTTTATGCAGAGTACACTGGAATGTTGAATTATTATTCAAAGTTGAAAAAAACTTGAAAAATTATTAAAAATAAGTATGAAGTTCCAAAATTTTAGTGCTTGGCACTGCTAACCCCAGTGATTGGCACCCCTCGTCACCAGTGATTGGCACTACACTCACATAACCTCTTCAAACTTCTGTAATTGCGTTAAAACATTGATAAAAACAAATTGTGCATCTGAAAATATGAAATTAATTTTCTGTTAATAATTCTAAATTTAATATTTTATAAATTTTGTTTTTGGACAAGTCATTCATCCCTTATTTTGATTATATTGCAAGTATTTCTTTTCAATATTCACAAAAATTGGAACAGATTTACTTGTTCACAACATTGTTTGAACAAAATTAAAAAATGTTGTCAGTTAAAAATTTTCTTTAGAAAACCGGATAAATTCTTGGCACCCTAAGAACTGAAGTGAATTCATTATTTTATCACTAAATTTGACATTATTTTGTATGAATTATATATGTCGGTACACGCAGAAATAATGGTAGAATTAAAATAATACCATCTAAATACGATAAATGTTTGCATTTTCTTAAAATTTAACAAAAATGAGAGAGGGTGCCAATAACTGGCGCAGTGCCAACCACTAGTACTCTTACCCTATAAACATTAGAAATTCACCTTCACAATTTGATTTTAGAAAACTCCTTCTTGGTTTTTTATTCAACACATCAAATCCTAATCTCAAAATCACACATTGGTATCATTTGAAGTCTTAATTTAAATATGTATGAGTATATGTATGAATGCGTATTTACTTTCAAGTATGCATACTTGCCTATGTAAACTTATAGTGTCCTTCCGTAGATAGCTCGGATCCAATTATTTGTATTATAGTTTAGTTATTTACCTTTGTTAACACCTATTTTTGATTTCAATCGTCAAATCGATCGCCGACACATTTTAACTGTAATATGTATCTGAGAACCCTATAAGCTCCGTAAAGCTCCCACTACTTGAATACATTATTCTAATACCTAATGTTTCTTCATGATATACTAGAATACGTTTTACTGCCTGCCTCATGATTGTTTGGGTACCGACTAACATAGTTCATAGTTGAGTTATTTCAAAAGAGCTTTGAAGAACTTGGATGACAGCATCAAGATCTTTTTCGGATTTTGCTCAAATAAGACCGTCTTCAATACACAATGCAAGATAAACTTCGCAATCGCAAAAAGAACGGAAGTAAATATATTTGTCGGAATTTGATCTTCTGAAATTAGATTTTTTTTAAATGCAACAAATTTTGAATTCCAGCATTTTGATGCTTGCTTGAGTCCATACAAGGATATTTTTAGTTTGCATACCATATTTTCTCAGTTTTCAGAGACTCCTTCCGGAATTTGCATATACACTGTCTCTTTCAACTCACCATTTAAAAAAGTTGTCTTGATGACTACCAACAAATGGGCGTTCGAAAAAGGCCTTTTTAACGGTGTGACACAAGTTTTTTTTACAGAATATCTAAGATATTAGAAAATGTATAAATAACCTGCAAACCTACCGATTAGACGTTCACATAAGAGGATAGCAGAAATCCACATTTCTTGTTTCGTTAAACCAAGAAAATATGTTGACAAGATTCTCTTCTTAAGGTTTCGCGTTGAAATAGAAGATTTATCACAACTGTTGTAGGCCAACAAACTACGTTAAACGCCGATCCTGGAGAGACCGCGACATCACACGAAACTGTATCTTAACCTGTATGACAGCATGGATGGTTGGCGCCAATTTTTAAGAAACACCAAGGCGATTTGTATAATTTTTACAAAACATTTTTCTATATAATGAGGCTGATAAATGTTGATGAGAAAATCGATATCCACTACCTTGACGTCTCTGTTACCAGAAAAACATTAGCAACCGGTAAAATCACGACATTGTTATAGTCTAAATCTTGTGAGCTATTGAACTGTATTCGTAACTTGAAATTATTAATCTTTTCTATCATTTTCTTAATTAATTTATTCATAAGCCAGATTAAATAATTGTTAAGTTTTGACTTGCTTTCTATTTCAATAGTGAATAGATTTTAGGTTAGTACGTATTGAAAGGATCCAAGAGACCATCAACCTTTTCTTCAGGAATGCGTGTAAAGTTATCATCGACGTATCAATAGAAAAATATGTAATCAAATAAAGTACTTTTCAGCACATCTTGCTCCAATTTTTTCTTAAATATGTTCTCAATTACCCCAGATAAGGAAGAGCTCATAGGTGTCCCGCAAATCTGCTTACAAAATTCATTCTGAAAAATACAATAATTATTGTCTGTACAGAATTATACTAATTATCGATATTCCTTTATAGGTCATTTTATTAGTTCCTCGTTTTATATTGATTGATTGAAAAAATTTCAAGACCAAGTCCTGAGGAATTTTAGTGAAAAGTAATTTTACATCAACCAATTTGTAATTATTACGAATATTGATAGATTTAATCTTGTCAATGCACGGTGAGCTTTATCCAAATTCAACCTAAACTTCTCACGCAACGCAAGCCCTTTTTTGTGAAAATTCAAAATTGGATTTTCCTATATGTTTTCTTCTAATAAAACATATTAATTGTACGTACAAAAGTGGAGCCCTGGGGACTCCACTCTCGACACCCACTCAATCGGACCGTTCACCCTCATCATTAAGCTCTTGCTGAAAATGGTTTGTAAGTAGGATTTGAACCACGCAATTGCATTATTGGATAAATTAAAGTTACGATGTTTATTTAGAAGAAGCTTGTGATCAACAGTAACGAAAGCTTTAGAAAAATCAAATAAAACTGCTATTGTCATTTACTCCTTTTCGATAGCAATTTTAAAGTCTGACGTAATTTTCAGGGAAGCTGTTTATGTACTGTGCTTCGCCCGAAAGCTCGATTGAAGCGGATCGAGTAGCCCATTTGCATCTATAGGTGACTCGTGAGTTGCGAATGCACAATACGTTCTAGCGGCTTGGACATTGCACAAAGTATCAAAATCGACCGGAAATCGTTAGAAGAAGAGGGACTGGAAATCTTAGGATCAGGGCGAATCAGCTATTTTCTCTACAGATCAGGGAAAAATCCCACCTGAAGGGAAGAGTTATAAATGTAAAGGAATATGGGGAAAGTTACAGAAAGCGCTAGTCGAATCATCCTTATAGATATACCATCAGTTCCTGAAGCGATAGTTTTTCTTTCAACGAGCTTCTCGAAGAGAACTTCTGGTTCGGTTAAAGGATGGTAGATTTGTGAATGCTTTTATTGAATCATTAGATGGGAAAGTATGAGCTGAGGCTTCATTCTTAGGTGGAATCAAATATAAGCGTCTAAGTGGGGGCCAGATATTTTCATTTTTATTCTTGTTCTTTATAACACTGTAACTATATTAGTTATATGAATCCCTGATTTTGGTTGAAATTAAGTTCCTTAGCTGCGTAAACTATCCCTGTAACAGTGAATTTTTGGTTCTTTTTGCCAGGTGACGCTTATTATTACATTCCTTCATAAGATTTTTCATTTCAACTGTGCTATAAGAATTTAGCTCATCAAGATGATCTACTATCTTGAAGTCTATTCAAAAACTAGAATGATTTGTGCGGCAGGTGGAATTATTTAAGATAATATAGATGAGCCAGCATCATGTATCATTGTTGTTAAATATTCAGGATGATTACAAATCGAATTCAAATTATTCTTAAAATCCCCTGTGAGAATTATATTATTGAAGTTAGGTACATGGGTAAAAATTTCTGATTCGAGATCCATGCTGTTACGTCGTAACAATTTCTTCTTTTCCAATTTTTAGGATTTATTGCTGTCACTTGAAAATTCTTCAAACATTAAACTACAAACTTTCTATTTCTTTCAAATTTTCGAAAACTTGTAAATAGAAGTAAACCTGCAATCTTAGAGCTAAAAGCACTTTCGTATAGCCGTAGAAGATTTTTACTGCAACTCGTCCTAAGCTGGGTACTTTGTCAAAACTCACGTTTCAAATATAAAATTTTACTGTCTTGTTTGTACCAACCCATTTTGAAATTTCTAATTCTATGCAGTTTTACGAAGCCATTAGCGCCCTAGACCTTGGCAAGGGCAATTTACCTTCAGAGACTTTCTTCCAAAGTAATAAACTCCCCACTACTCTTGTACCGAGAATCCAAAATGTGACGTCAGGCGAAGGAGTGTCCTAACACCTCCACCATTATATATGTAACCAATCAGCGTCCTTAGAAGCATTTGCGTTCTCCCATTTGGTCAACCCTTAGAGTTCACTCTTGAGTTCTGCGACTTGAAAACATTTAGAAATCTTGTAACTGTAAAGCAGCGAACACCTGGTCGGTTCGACTTCAGGCTTGTACAAAACATTTTGTAAACGCAAACGTAAAATTTGAATGAATATCTCATCTCTAACTTTCATGTAATCGGATAAATCGTGTGCGTGTGTGTGTTTTAAAATAAATTATCATTTAAACTCACTTCCTCGATTCACTTATATTATATCACAAGCATGGCATAGACAATACATTTTTTGGTCCTTCGAAAACCGGATGTTTTGCCGCGTAATAAACATTTCTTGCGTTTGTAAAACATTGCTTCCGTAAAGCAACCATCACATCAGTGCACGTGTAAGAATCGTGCAGACACTATTCTCGTCAAAGAACTAAACTACGAGTGTCCGCAAGTGTACAGCCGTGTGTGGAACTACGGAAGGCAAACCAGCATCTAAGAGAATCTAGTTAAAAAAAGAGACATTCGTATCTCCAGAGTTATCCAGGGAGTCACTGCAGCATTTGTGCCAATGATTCAATCAATCCAGAGGGCAGAGCACGTTCATCGTGACGCCAGCGGTCGTTACATAGTCCACCTCCTATTCAACGAAAAGTTAAATCAAATCGGTGAATCGAAGCACATTCGTCTCAGCGTTTTTATTCTGTCGAAAGAAAATTTGAAAAAGATCCTTCATTAAAGGATCATTATTCAGCTTGTCTTAATAATTATTTAGATGAAGGCCAGAAATCTGAGATAATTGACAAATCCTCTTTAGATCAGGGGTATTACCTCGCCCATCACGCAGTGGTTAAAGAGGACAGCCTCACAACCAAAAAAGGAGTCGTGTTTGACGCTTCTATGAAATCTTTCACAGGCATTTCTTTGAATGATTGTCTCATGGTCGGACCTACAGTTCAAGATGATCTCGTATCTATTTTCACACGATTCCGTTCATTTCAATGTGGTCTCACAGTTGACATGCAGCAGATGTATCGGCAAATAAAGGTTTCTCAAAATGATAGCTCGTATCAAAAAATTCTTTGACGAAACAATCCAAACGAGCCCATTAAAATTTATTCATTAAATAGAGTCACCTTTGGCACAGCTTCCGCGCCATTTCTTGCGACTCGAACTCTGCAGAAGCTAGCAGAGGATGAGCGCAGTTCATATCCAAACGCCGCACGTATTCTTCAACGCGATTTTTATGTCGACGATCTGTTGATTCAACTTCTGAATAAAGGCGGATTTAGTCTCCGAAAATAGAGTTCAAATGATCCAAGATTAATGAGCGATTTTCCTGGTAATATTACACCTAGACACATGTCTCTAGACTCGAAGGAAACTATCAAAACACTAGGGCTACATTGGGAATCACAAACAGATTCAATAGTATACACAGTTAATCTTTCCGATAAAAACGAAAAAGTCAAAAAAAGATCAGATTTATCCCAAACGGCAAAATTGTTCGATTCACTACGTTTGCTGGGACCACTCGTAGTCTCAGCAAAAATTCTGATTCAGCTTCTTTGGAAGGAAAAATTTGGATGGGATGATTCCATTCCATACAGGTTGCAAAAAATATGGCTAGATTCCAAAAATCAATTGAACCTCCTTAACAATTTACGTTTTAATCGATGCATAGTCGTTCCAAATACAGTAGAAACACCAATTCACGGATTTTGTGATGCTAGCACTAAGGAATACGGTGCATGTATCTATCTCCGCTCTACTGACAGTCAATGCAAACATCATTGCTCTCTCATATGTGCGAAATCACGCGTCGCGCCTATAAAGGTTGTCTCATTGCCAAAATTAGATTTGTGCGCAGCACTTTTGTTGACAAAGTTATATCAATCCACAATCGAGTCGCTAAAAATTCCCTTCAATAAAACTTTCTTTTGGTTCGATTCCACGATCGCACTAGGCTGGATTGGCTCGGAGTCATATACGTTGCCCACCTTTCAGGCAAACAGAGTAGCAGAAATTTCAAAGGTGACCTCCGATCAATGGTTTCACGTACCAACAGATCACAATCCAGCTGATGTTATCTCTCGGGGGCAAAATCCAAAGGATTTTTTACAAGCCACTATTTGGCAAACCGTTCCAAGTTGGCTCAGTCAAGATGACAGAACTTGGCCTGAAACTTGGCTTGAAAACTACAACACAAAAAAATTGAAAACGGTTCTAGCTTATTTATTAAAATTTATCCACAATGTGCGAACAAAAGACCAATCTAAAAATTGAAAGGTCCTCTTTCATTTAAAGAAATCTACACCGCGATATTAATCGTAGTAAAGTTGGTACAAAAAGACACATTCTGCAAGGAAATTGATTTATCATCTCGCGGTGAAATTCTTGACAAAAAAAGCAGTTTATTGAGTTTAACTCCCTTTATCGACCAAGGCATTATCGGAGTCGGCGGCAGACTTGAACGCGATAATATTCCGTACGCGAAAAAACACCCAATTGTTTGACCAAAAGATAATTATATAACTAAAGTCATTATTCGCGAAGAACTCATCGCTAAAAAACACGCGGCAACGCAAGCTACACTTTATGGCGTTCGAGAATTATTCTCGTCAATTGATGGACGTAACGTTACGCGTCATGTTTTACACAAGTGCGTAAGATGTTTCAGAGCGAAGCCTTGTGGCATTAATCACATCATGGAGAATTTGCCTGAAAAAAGACTGTCCTATTCGCGACCCTTTCTCAATGTTGGCGTTGACTATTGCGGACCTTTTTCTGTAAAACAAAGACGTCATAGCAATCGAGGTGCAGATAAAGTCCACATTGCAACTTTTATCTGTTTCGCAACGAAAGCGCCACTGAAGCTTTTCTCGATTGCCTCAAGCGATTCTTTTCTCGCCGAGGAAAGGCCGTAACGATTCATTCTGACAATGGTCGGAATTTCTTTGGAACAAACAGTGAGTTGAGAAGACTCTATGAATTTGTGAATTCACAACTAGAACATGAAACAGTAAGACAGTTTTTTCTTGAAAAGGAAATCACATGGCATTTTTAACCCTCCAAGCTCACCCCAGTTCGGCGGGCTCTGGGAGGCATCAGTCGAATCTCTTTAACACCAAATGACTCGGACAATAGAGGAAAAATTGCTTACATATGAGCAATTAGAAACATGCGCAATCGAAATTGAAGCGATTCTCAACTCTCGACCCCTCACTCCCATGTCCTCAGATCCAAATGACACCTTTCACTCCCGGTCACTTCCTTATCGGTGAGTCATTGACAAGCTTTCCTCAAATGAATTACCGAGATGTAAAGCTTAATCGCTTGTCATGCTGGCAAGAAGTAGAGCAAAGGAAGGGATGAAATCATTCGGGTGGCGAATACAAACGCTGCGTTAGAAAATTATATCCACTTCAAATTTATGACATGTTGTAAATTCACCCAAAGTAGGTTAAAACTTATGCGTGTCTTGCTTTCTTCTCATTCAGTCAAATATGTATATGTGTGTTCCATTTTCATCTGTAAATTGACTGTAAATTAACATTTAGAAATTTAGTGCAGTACAACTGATTGTAGATTTTCTAATTATATGAAATTATATTTTATAATAATTACTGAAATGGCTCTGTATGTATTATTTCCAGATCGAGCTCTTCAATTCCTTTCTATTATTCCTAAATCATTGTCTACGAAACCATACTCATTATTCTTATTATTCTTTAAACAATTTCTTGCATTTTCTTTCCGATCCGTTATTTGAGCATTATATTTTGAGTACTTTTTATGTCATTTTGTTTGAACTTAATTGTTCAAAGGGGACAAGATGTTACGTCGTAACAATTTCTTCTTCTACAATTTTTAGGATTTATTGCTGTCACTTGAAAATTCTTCAAATATTAAACTACGAACTTTCTATTTCTTTCAAATTTTCAAAAACTAGTGAATAGAAGTAAACCTGCAATATTAGAGCCAAAAGCCCTTTAGTATAGCCGTAGAAGATTTTGTACTGCAACTCGTCCTAGGCTGGGTACTTTGTCAAAACTCACGTTTCAAGTATAAAATTTTACTGTCTTTTTTGTACCAACCCATTTTAAAATTTATAATTCTATGCACTTTTACGAAGCCATTAGCGGCCTAGACGTTGGCGAGGGCAATTTACCTTCAGAGACTTTCTTCCAAAGTAATAAACTCCCCACTACTCTTGTACCGAGAATCCAAAATGTGATGTCAGGCGAAGGGGTGTCCTGACACCTCCACCATTATATATGTAACCAATCAGCGTCCCATACGTGGCGCGTCCCCGGGTGGCGGATAGGGGAATGCTCGCTGGAAACAGAGGGTAGAGCTGAAATAAAATAGGCCCCGTGGACCAAACAGGCTGGGTGAAGGACACACCGAGAAAAAAACTATGACCTGTTCCTGTTGCAGCCCTGTACCGAGGGCTTCTGCTGAATACGGTTACACTACTCAATAAGCAGTCTCAGGTAATGTCCAGGGATGGTCCCGAAGAAAAAACCTCCAAGCCAAGGCGTTAATCGACCGTGCCGGAGGCTGCATGGCTCCAGGAGAGTGGTGTCGTAAACGGTGTCTCTAGGATACTGGGTCGCCTTCTAAAGTATACAAACCTTACCCTCGCATGCGGGGCTCTGCGGGGGTGGACTTTTACTTCCCTAGCTACTCGTGGGAATTTAAATGGAAGATGAACAAACTTTGAACCGTAGTGTATGTGAGGAGTTGGGTGGTCCGTTGGACGTTGTGCCGACGTTAAGCAAGTTGTGAAGAACTTCAAGGAGATACGTGGTTATGTTCGTGAACTGAAAGGAGTGTTGGAAGGGATGAAGAAATTCTCTGACTCAAAAACGAACATGTTTTTGAGAATAAGGGAAGGTATTGAGGCGGCACAAGTGCTGACCGAGGAGGTGGCTTATATGACGATGATAAATGAAGGCGTTTTCTATTACGTTCCTCAATCGATGAACAATCGGAGAAAGGTGAGAGAAAATATCAAGGAGCAGTTCAGGGTTGACCTGGAGGAGAGTCGCCTTGAGATGCAGGAGAGAAGGAACGTAAGCCAGACGGGAACTCAGACTGAAGATGCCGAGGAAGCTCCCGACCCAAACTTGGGAAGCGTGAGCGGGAACTCACACTGAGTCCCGTCGAGGCGAACGAACCTAGGCCAGCGATGAAGAAGGCGAAGACCCGCAACGCTGCTGCGAAAGCGACGTCTACGCCCAAGAAGGGAGGAGAGAGTGCTGCAGCAACAACGCAGATGCCAAAAGCGGAGAAGAAGACGAAGAGAAGAGCTCGACCCGAGGCGGTTCTTATCAAACCGGCCGAGGGTCTAAGTTACGCCCAGGTCCTCAAGGACCTCAAGTTGAATGTGAAGCCTGACACCCTTGGTGTTAAAGTCAGGGGTGTCAGGCAAACCAGGAATGGGGGGTCCTTGTGGAGTTCGGACCTAGAGCAGAGGGCAGGGCCGAATTTTCGGCTGCTGTCAAGGAGGCGGTTGGGGTGGGGGGTATCGTGCGCGAGCTCGTCCCCCGTACCGAGATCGAGCTCTTGGACCTCGATCCTACGACTGATGCCGGAGAAGTAGAAGCGGCTGTGAGAAGACACTTCCGTAACGAGGGTGTGGGAGAGGTGAAGGTCAGCCTCACGAGAAGACCCTTCAGGGGCAACCTGAAGGCTTTCGTGGAGCTGGCCGAGGAACTGGCCGCGAGGTTGGTACGCACAGGGCACCTGAAGGTGGGGTGGGTGTCCTGTCGTGTATAAAAAAAGATGGAAAGGGTTCGGTGCTACCGCTGTCTGGGCTTCGGCCATATGGCAGCCAGTTGCGATGGCCCAGACCGCACGAGGTCATGTTGGAGATGTGGCAAAGAGGGCCATAGGGCTGCAGCGTGCGAAAGTCCGCCGCAGTGCTTCCTCTGCGCCACAAATGAAGATAAGCCGCGGACAGACCATCGTCTTGGGACAATGAGGTGTAGGGCGTTCCGAGAGGCAGCCTTGTAGAGGAAGCCTCAAGGACGCGCTACCTAGACGAGCAATACCCAACCAGGATACCGAAGATCGACGAGCCCGTTGTGTGGTATCACCACACTACTGAGGACGATGCGTGCATCCTGGTTGGATGATTATCGGAAGAATGCCAAGCTGGCACCCGAAAGTGAAAGTCGAAGCACGACTTAGTGGCCTTACCCCCATGGCCTTGAAGTAATCCGAAAGCGGTTCCGAGGACATGGGTTGGCGGAAAGAGGAGGTGAGTTTAGTGGGTATTACCGTTTTTAGGTCGAGTCCCACACTCAGTGCGTAAATGCATTCTCACCTCCTCTACAAAAAAAAAAAAAAAAAAAAAAACAGCGTCCTTGAAATCCTTTTGCGTTCTCCCGTTCGGTCAACCCTTAGAGTTCACTCTTAAGGCCTGCGACTTCAAAACATTTAGAAATCTTGTAACCATCAACCAGCGAACACCTGATCGGTTCGACTTCAGGCTTGTTCAAAACATTCTGTAAACGGAAACTTAAAATTTGAATGAATCTCTCATCTGTAACTTTCATGTAATCGGATAAGTCGTGTGTGCGTGTGTTTTAAAATAAATTATAATTTAAACTCTCTTCCTCGATTCACTTATCCTATATCACAAGCATAGCATAGATAATACACATGCCAAAATAGGCATTTGGAGGTTTATAAATTACCCCAAAGAAAACAAAGTCCCTCGCTCCCATGACCTGAACAAAAAAAAATTCGCAGTAGGATAATTAACGGTCGAGCTGACTCCCAACAGGACCCCTTAAGTAAGTAATTTTCAAGTGCGACTACTTTTGATGGGTGATTCGAGATTGGCCATATCTCTGAGACTGATATAATATGGTACGCACAAGAGCTGAAAAGATGTCGGAACTAATGAATATGAGCCAAGAGAGACTAAACATTCACATGGCAAATATTTAATGAAACCATAATAAACTCAGAAAGAACTGAGTTGAATTACAAGAATAATCGTAAAGGGATTCAAAAATACCCCAGCATAGGATGTACAGAAAGATAAAAAATGTCGTTAGAGATTTAGTTTTAAAGTATGCACCGATTGCACTATAAATTGCCTAAAATTAAATTTACAAAAGCAAAGAAAAAAACAAAATAAAAATTGCGACTTGTTAAATTAATCAGTAACAAAACGATGCATAGGAAAGCCTATGGGTTCTCAAAAAACTAAATTTAGCGTGCAAACCTGTACTTGTAAAATTGAAGAGAAAAGAAAAACACAAAAAAATTGCCAAAAAAGTATACAAAACATAAGGTTTTCGAGATGAACCCCTTTAAGAAGAGAACATAAAACACGATTGCAATATACTGAAACCGTCAATAACATTAAAATTATAATACTTTAGGTAATAAGGCAAATATTTGAGGAGTTCTCTAAGCTGATTGTGATCCGACAAACATAGATTTTCCATACCTATGCAAAGTAAGACATTGTTCATTAAAACCAGATAGGCCCCCTGTCAGTTTTTTCTAGACCAAAAATGTGTAATAATTTTGATCCTATACTGGTATTTACCTGATTTTATTTCAATAAAACTATGGGTGATACAGAAATTATAAAACAGTGTTCGAGAAGGGTTTACGAATTATGCATATTGAGTTATCCCTTATGAAATTAAAGCTAGACATGCATTACATTTCCATATAATTGACAATGATGGATCGAATTAATGACATGTCCAGCCGATGATGAACAACTCCTTTCATTGCAGTATTCAGTTTCAATGTATAAATTAAAGCCGCTATGTCATTGCGTACAAATGTAAATGTCGATTTCTATTATACTACTATACCTACGTCTGAAGTGTAATTAAATTCATAAGATAATGTATTTTTCAAACTATGAATAATGTAACGCATTTTTTCTAAGATATTTATATTATTTCCACTTTCTAAAAACATTAAAGGATTATTATTAGAGGCAGCGCAGCCTTAGGAGGCACAGGGGGCAATGTCCCCCCTCCCCCTAGAAATCGACCAGGGAAGGGCAAACTATTGATTTGCCCCCCTTTGAAATCGAATGATTGAATTCATCGGATCGTCGGAACTGGAATTCTTTCAATTCTTTATTGCTTTGTTCAATCTTTCGAATCTATCTACAATCATTGTGAAATAACATAAATCTTTGTTAAATCTTTTAAATCTATCCCAAATATTCGAAAATATTCGTGATGTTTGTAAAATAATTATAGAATCTTTAATATATCATTGAAACCTTTGTGAAATCTTCAGAAATCTTTGCGAACTATTTGAAATATTTCGTAATATTTTTGAAATGATTTAAATCTTTTTCAAATCTTTAGAAAATCATTGAATACTTTTAAAACTATCCGAAATCTTTGCGGAATTTTTGGGAAATCATTTGAATCTTTTTGAAATCAGTTCAGTTCATGTTTAAAATATTTTTGACATATTTGTTAATATTTGTGAAATTATTGAAATCTGTAGGAAATCATTGATGTCTTTGTGAACTCTTTTAAATCTATCTGAAAATTTTTAAGTCTTTACAGAAACATTGAAATCTTTGTGCAATCTTTGAAACTTTTCCGAAAACATTGTTAAATCTTTGGGAAGTCATTGAAATCTATGTAAAATCTTTGTAAAATCTTTGTGAAACCTTTGTGAAATCTTGGTGAATTTTTTGAATATCTTTGCAAAAGATTTTTGAAATATTCGGTAATATTTTTGAAATTATTGAAATTTTTGTGAAATGTTTGAGAAATGATTGAAGTCTTTGTACAGTCTTTTATATATCGGAAACCTTTGTGAAATAAAAGAAGTCACCGTTAAATCTTTCAAGTCTATATGAAATATTTGCAAAACATTTGAAATCTTTGCGAAATCTTTGGTAATTCATTGACCTTTGAACCTTTGTAAAATCTTTGTGCAATCTTTGAAATCTTTGGCAATATGAATTGTATACCTGTATTTATTATTTCTATTCATTGTTTATTTATTATTTATGCTCAATTTTTACATAGTATAATAATATCATACCATGTTCAAATTGTACCAGTCAATATTATTAGTCTATGCTATATATATATATATATATATATATATATATATATATATATATTAGTAATACAGCTTACCTAACAGCAGGCAATATTCGAGTAATGTAATTGTATTATTTCATGGAACAATTGGCAACATTGCTGTGCAATATTGCATTATTATGAGAATATAATGCCCCAATCAATATTGTTTTGCAATATTGCTACGGTGTTACAAAAATGTTGCGAAATGATATTGAAATGTTTTCAGGGGGAGCCGGAGGAGACTATCTCAATTCCTGACACAGTTTTGGCGATGAGATGTGAAGATAATTACAATATTTATCAATTATTATCGCACAACATTATTGCGACATTGCAGCAAAATTTCAAAGCAATCTTTTTTGAGAGATGGCATTCATATATTGCAGCAATATTGCGAACACATTGCTGTAATATTACGTGTTGTTAGGATAGATTAAAAACATCAATTGACTTTGATTGCCTGGAAATATATTCAAAGAACTTCCAGTGACATCCTTTGAATTAAATTGACTTCAGAAGTCACAAAATGTATGATTCCCGAGCAGAAATCGCCAAGTTTCTCCCCGGTTCCATACTTGGACCAGGCTGGGGGCCCCTAGCCTGGGTCTAGCTTGAATTTGCAATGGCACGAGCCTGAGCCCAGCTAGTGTCAAAGTTCCTCGAATTGACGACAGATGGCGTAGTATTATTCTCTTTGTTTTCTTATTACTTGCAAGCTTCAAGTGTAAAACTTTACAAAGTGGAAAATTTTCTGAAAATTAAAATTCTTCAAGAATCTTGAAAGGAAATTCAAGTGATGGTTAGAGCCAAACTCAATTTATAAATTTTGTCCAAGTGAGTGATTGATATTAGTGTTGATGGTGATCATTGAGATTGCACGTGACATCTAACCTCAAACTGAAAAAACTTTTGCGTCAAATTATAAAGTGTAAATATGTTGTTAACTTATGTAATGTCATTTAAAACCTCAAATTATGAAACAAATGTGACGGACGTAAACTAAAAAATTATTGCACATAGATGATGATGATGATGATGCAGATGATAAGGAAGAATCAGAACCTGGTGAGATAATCAATGAAATATCACAATTTTGAAATTTGAACCACTATTTAAAATCAATAATAAACTGGGGCCAAGCCTGGACCAAGCCTGGCAATATAAGCGGGCCCTGGTCAGATTTGGCGTTTCATTCTAGTTGGGCCCAGGCCATATCGCCAGGCAAAGGGCCTAGTTTTGGCAAGCCTGGGCTCTGTTTGGACCAAGTTCACATTTCTGCTCGGGCTATGATGGCAGGAGTATGATATCTTTCAGTGAAGTCCCTTTCTCAATAATTTAATATGACTTTAAAGTACTTCAGGAGTAACTTAACTCCTAAATGCAAGAAAAATGGGGTAGATAGATTCACTATTTCACATTATTTGAAGTTTATTTGTTCGCATTGTACAAGAAACAATTTGAATAATTTTTTATATTGTATAAGATAGTGATCTTAAAATATACAAAACCTAAAGTCAACATTACTACTTTCAAATGGTAAAAAGAAAGATTACTATAACAAGCAGCTTCAATAACTATTTGAAACAGTACAGTTGAACATTTTGGCTTTTATGAATAATTAATTCCATAGTAAGCAAAGAAATGTGAGGTTGACTTTTGCAAGTGTGTTCGATCTCCATTTTCGCATTGGAATAAGCACTGTACGAGAATATCAACCTCAATATTTGAAATGGTGAGTAAATAAGTTCAGTAACGTAATTAGAAATGTGCAGGCCCCCTACGCAAAACTGCTAACGAGATTCATTCGAAACTAAAAGAGAAGACTGATTTATAACTTGCTTAGCAGTAAATACAGTGTTTTTTCTTTCTAATCTAGGAGGCCCTCCCTCCTGGTGGCAAAGCAAGGTTTTGCTTTACAGTAATTACGCCACTGACATTTCACAAAGTGAAATTGTCGAAAATTATTTTATAATGTTTCATCTTTTATCATAATATAATTTGAGATCATTATTATGAACATAGCGAAGTACGTCTACCTTATACTTTAATACCGTGTTTTGTTTGCTACAAAATTTTCAGAATTCAAAAATATTTTTAAGAATTAATAAAAAATAATATTTTGTTCACATTTTTTCAATTATGAAATTCTCGTCTTATGATATTTTTAATTTCTTATAACACTAAAAATGCTTGAAATGATACTTTTCAAGCCACCCAAGGTCGAATATTATCTTCTTCAGAAGATATTATCTTCTTCAGAAGATATTATCTTCTTCAGAAGATAATATGTTTATGTAATATGCGATTATTACTTATTTCTCAACTTACTGTATTTTGAGAAATCTATCAAGTTGACCATGAAAATGAGCGATCCTAATAAAAGTGAAATAAAAATATCCTCAAGAGAGAATCTTGAGGGGAACAAGTTGCCCTCAAATGAAAATGTTCTAAGCATGGCTCAGTACCATCTATCTTTAGGAAAAACAATACATGGTAGTGCCACGTTAGTATAGTTTATGTGAAACAGTGTTGAATGAACAATTACACATTCACATACTTTAAATAATTGACGTCGATATTTAGATGTGTTGTCGATCAAGCAATAGGGTTCTGGGATGAGGCGAAAAACCCCGTGCCAGAAAAACATCGTTATGTTAAAAAATTGAGTTAACTACACGGAAAAAATAAGTTGTCGAAACTTTACTTGACTAGTCAACCATTCTAGGATAGGCCACTTTTTTTTAGAATCTCGTATAATTTTGATTAAAGAACCGCAGACTTCATCGAAAAAGTGAAAAAAGTCATTGACTTATTGGAAGGCAATCTAGGAACATCAGTTTTCGAATTTTTATTCAGCAGATTTTGACAAAGTTCAAGGCAAACATTCAATTGTTCATAAAAAGTCCTCCAGATTCCAAATGATTTAGAATACAAAAACTCTAGCACAGAAACGAATAACTGATTTATAAGTTGTGGAAGAATTCGTTGACTGTCTTCTACATATCTATATATTCACAATGTACAGTCTGATTGGATGCTCAGGTGAAGTGGTATATGTATCAGTCTGAATGGAGTCGCGGTCACCGGCAATGAACAAATGAGCCTGGATTTAAGTTTGACTTTTCACTGATATTTGTGCAAAATATTCAATGTGTTAAGTTAGCCGTGGGGTCTAGTGGTTAGGGATAAGTTGCGTTCGATAGGTGTTAGGTAGTTCGAATCCCGCCGCAAAAATTCTTTCGATTTTTCATAGGTTCTTGTGTATCTGTAAAAATAAATATAACTCAAGCGTGAGTCTATGTGAATAACAATATAGTAAATATAACTGTGAAATATATATTTTTTTAACTTGGCTATACTGTTTTCTAAAAACTCGTTAGGAGTCATCGAAAGTTTCATTGACTGGCTTCGAAGCATTAGTGTATCAGTGTTTCAAGAACTCTATGCCTCTGCTCTTCACATTTTCATTGAAATTATTTTGTACTTTCGACAACTCTTTCTACGATTGAAGTATACTTCTGAATTGAAGGAAAATTTTCAATGAGAACAGAGGTTATAAATGCACTTGGATGGAAAACGTATTTTAACATTGACTGGAAAGGAAAAGGTGGAACGATTGCCCGTTTTAGTCTCTAGCGCTGGTGAATTTCAAATCTTGGGTGTGTCACAGATTGCATATGCTACCAGACTTGCACGAACTTCTGCTGTGGCAGAGCTTGTTGAATCATGAGACATTGTTAACCGTATAGTAGGATTATGCTTCAGTACATGCAATATATGTTAACACTGGTAGAGTTCAGGGGACATGCGTACATTTGGAACAGCTCTTTCAAAAATATTTGCTGTACTTTGCTTGCAGACATCATGTCCCTGAAATAATGCTCGAAAGCGTATGCAAAGAATGCCTTGGTTCAACAAGTGGAACAGAGATTCCATTATTTTAAAAGTTTATGGAAGCATGAGAATCCTTTGATAAGGCAAGACTCGAAATTCGTACAAACGACAAGCGAATACTTTCAAAAGTGCGAACAGAAAAGGACGACCTAATTAAATTTGCACATTCACAGTTAAAAAAAATTTTTAACCCTGTAATGACTACCGCGAATTACTTGAGCTTACCATAATTATGTAATTATTATATAACTGTATTATTCATATAATTTGTTTTATAGCACCAGGACCAAGGCGCCATGTGCGGTGGATGACAATTGCCATTCACTGCCTGAAAATTTGGATGTTTTGAAATCAGCATACGTTAACATCTATCGAAACCAATATCATTAGGGAATTGTGCCTTCTTGTGATCAAAATTCATATCCGATTTTGGTTTGAGGCTCCTTTGCCGGTCGCTGTGGCATACAGTGACTTACATTTAATTCAGAAATTGGTGAGTCGCAAGTACGTCAATGCCAAAATTTCGAAAGTCGCTTGCCAAAAGATTGAAGAACATTTGTGGTACCTGTCAGAAAAACTTGTGGCCATGACATTATTTTATTCTAGAATTTCACTCAAATAGAAGAGGACAATGGTGGTTGCCATGAGAACACTAGAAGGCTCAGGCGATCCTGCAAAATCTTGCAGGTCAAAATATGACAAATTTCTCAGAGAATGACATTGAAGATTTTGTTACTTCAAAAGCACTTCGATTTTTTGTTATTGTGCAATTGAATTCGTTATTCTTAAAAACAGGTCCTGCTCTCTGGCTTCTTGATTTATAATATTTATATATTTATTAAAATTTATTTTTTTACCAAGTAGAAAAAGTTTCGCAGATGCGTCACCAAACAAAAAAACTTTGCGTTTTTTAGGACACCCTACTGAACAACTTCTTTCAATCCGACTTTCTCGGCCTCAATTCAGGAAAACTTCAGCTCGGTAGGGGACTATTGTCTTATCTTTAAATAGTGTTTATGATTTTACATTTGACATATTAAAACGTTACATTTGAAGTATTTTTTATTTATATATTGGTTATATAGTTGAATGTTGCTCTTTTAATAAAGTAAGATGATCACAAAATAAAATAAAATTTTAGAATAAAAAAATGTAATTTGAAAACAATTTTTGAACTGTTGATTTTCCATAATACAAAAACATATATATATACACTTTTAATAAATCTAAATTTAAATCACTTTATAATACATATGAATGATCAATAATGTATTTACTGTGTGTGTGTGTTTACTTCTAAGCAAAATATTTTACTCAAGCTCGTTGCAAAATATTAGATACTTTTTGTAACAGATTTTGTAAGAGAACATCTAAGCGTTTCGATAGCTCAGTTGGCTAATGCGTGCGCCAGATTTAGGTTTTAGAACAGGTTTTAGGTAGTTAGGTAGGATATGAATCCCCAGCGGGAGCGATTTGTCCTTAATATCGGGACGCGAAAGGTTTTGCACATGAAAAAAAGCATGCACCTTAACCAAATTCACCGCCGAAAAGCTACGCTCCAATTCAATATAGTTGGAGCTACTGGTTTAGAGAGAACTTCTAAGAATCCACTGTTTTCCGTAAAGTTTAAAATATAACATGTGACAGATCTGAGGGCACGGTGTGGATGTAGAAGAAATGAAATGCATGTATACAATACAAATTTAAGGACTTGCATGTTGGTGGCGGAAGTGAGAACGTGGTTAGTGTCAGGTGGTGAGAGGATTTACGGAATTTGTGTGGTAGGTGTGAGTGGAGTGTAAGGGTGGAAGCGGAGGAGGTGAGTAGGGTTGTGTGGGGTGAATTGGGGAGATAAAAAGTAATATTGAGAGTGGGTGTGAGGCGGGATATAGCAAATTGGGAAAGTGAGGTTAGGTTAGCAAGGAATCGGGGGAATTTGTGGTCAGAAGTCTTGGGCCTGCAAGGGTCAAGGGTGGTGCTCGAAAATTTGGGGGGATGTTAAGTGAGGGAAAGGGGTGTCTGCAAGGGCTGTGAGGAATAGAAAAAAAAAAAAAAAAAAAAGGGAAATAAAGAAAAATTTGGCGGCAATAGACAGCATTCTGCAGAGACATCTGGCGGTAGCAGAGGGTACTGCATGGAGAGGTCCCAGTTACCGGCGGCAAAGCGGGAGGTTGGTAGTGAGAGTACTGGTAGTGACGGTGACGGGGAGAAAATTTTCCACGTGCCACGACAGCCAACAGAGCGTGGCTCAGTGTCTAGTAGCGCGTCAGGGAGTGGGAGAAAGCGGGACAGTGGGAACGAAGGAAGAGAGAAGGTGAGGGAGAGAACATCGAGCGTAAGTGACGGGGAGGATCTCTTGAAAAGGAAAAGAGACAGCCAAGAGAGTCCGGACAAAAGCGTGGTAGAGAGTCCGTTTAAAAAAAGCGGTAGAACCAGTAGGACACCCCCCCAAAAAATGGGGGAAAATGTGGAGAAGGAGGCTCTCGGTATACTGATAAGCGAGATCAGGGGGCTGAGGGAGGAATTGAGAATTAGAGATGAGAAATGGGAAAAGGAGATGAAAGAGATGAGGGAGAGAGTAGGGTCGTTAGAGAGGGAAAGGAAAGAAAAAGAAATTAAAATAAAGCAGATGGAAGAGGAAAATAGGGTGTGGAAGGAAAGGACGGAAAAAAGGCTTGAGAAGATGGAGGGCAGGACGGAAATGGAAGGCGGAGGTGGGGGGAGCGAGATTAAAGGTATTTGGGAGAGGGTAGAAAATCTGATAGAAGAGAAAGTGGGAGAGCGTAGGAGTGAGAAGGAGGAGAGGGCGGATAGGGAAAGGTTAAGGGCAATGGAGTTGAGAATGGAGAGAAAAGAGAAGGCAGACAGGAGGAATAATATTGTAGTAAAAGGGTTGAAGCTAAAGAACGGGGAAGAAAGAGAGGGTGTGGAAGCGCTGCTACAGAGCATAGGGTGGGTCAAAGGCAGGGTAGGGAAAGTTAAGTTGGAGGGGAGAAAGGACAAGGAAGTGGCGGTTGTGGAGATGGAGAGCTGGGAAGAAAAGTTGGGGGTAATGAGAAATAAAAATAGGATACAGGATAGGAGAGTTTTCATCGATCATGATTTAACGAGAAAGGAAAGGGATTTGCAGAGAATGCTGAACGACAGGGCTAGAAGGGAGAAGAGTGAAGGGAGATCGGCGAAGGTAGGATATAGAAAAATAAAAATAGACGAGAAAATGTGGGTGTGGGATGAGGAGAAAGAGGTGTTGAAGGAGGTGCAGGGGAATTTGTTTCGTAGGCATTAGGGGGGTGGGGGTAATGCAGGATAGAGGAGGATTGAAGGTGTTGTATTGGAACGTAGCAGGGATAAGGAAGAAGGATGAGGAGTTCTGGAGGTATGTACAAGAATTTGATGTTGTGGGACTGGTTGAGACGTGGGTAGAAAGAAAGGAATGGGACAGAATAGAGCCAAAACTGCCAAGGGGGTACAAGTGGAGACTCCAGGAGGCGGTCAGAGTGAAGAAAAAAGGAAGGGCTAGTGGGGGAATTATAACGGGGGTTAGAGATGGATTAGAGGAAGAAGTTCATGGAGAGAAAGAGAGGGAGGGAGTGCAAATGAGGGAAGTAAAAATAGGAGGGATACCGTGTAAGTTTGTGACAGTGCACAATAAGGATGGGATGGAAAGAATTAAAGAAAGGGTGGAAGAATTGCTAGGCGAAAGAGAGGAGGGTATGGTGATACTGGGTGGGGATTTTAATGCGAGGATGGGAAGGGAAGGGGGCCTTTACAGGGAAGGGGAGAGCTTCAAAAGGAATTCGAAGGATAGGATAATAAATAAGGAGGGAGAGATTCTAAGGGACTGGATGGAGCATAGAGGGTGGGCAGTGGCGAATGGTATGGCTAATGGGGACGAAGAGGGAGAATACACGTATGTAAGTAAGGTGGGGGTATCGGTGATAGACTACGTGGTAATGAATATGCAAGGATGGGAGGAGACGGAAAAATTCGCAGTAGAGGGGAGGGTGGAATCAGACCATCAGCCATTAAGTCTGTGGATAAGAGGTGAGGGTGGAGGAAGACAAGGCGGGGAAGAAGTCTCGATAGGGGAGAGGGTGACCTGGACGAGGGAGGCGATAGAGAAGTATCAGGAGCGGCTAGGAAAGGTACGCTTTGGAGGGGAGTCTGTGGAAGAGATATGGGAGGATCTGAAAGAGAACGTGAAAGGGTGTGTGCAAAAGAAGGTATTCAGAAAGAAGAAGAAAGGAATGGTGAAGCCATGGTGGGATAGGGAATGTAAAAAGATGAAAAGGAAGGTGAAGAGGAAGTACAAGAAGTGGAAAGAGGGTAATGCGAGAAGGGAGGAGTACGTAGAAACGAGGAAGGGGTTTAGATTGATGTGTAAGAAGAAAGAACAGGAAAAGGAGAAAGAGCTGGAAGAGGAGTTAGCAAATGTTAAGACGGAGGGGGACGTCTGGAAGATAATAAATAGGTTTAGGAAGCGCAGGGTGGGGGTCAGCGAGAAGATAGGGAGTGAGGAGTGGAGGGAATTTTTTAAAGAATCGTTCCAGGGCTCAGATTCAAGGAAGACGGATGGGGGAAGTAGAAGAACGGGGGAGGCAGAGATTGAGGAGTTGAATGACGAGGAGATAGAGAAGCAGATAAGGAAGTTGAAAAGGTCAAAAGCAGCAGGGCTGGATGGGGTAGAGAACGAAGCATGGCTGTTTAGTACACAAGAGGTTAGGGAGAGGCTGAAGGAGGTAGTGAAGAAAGTTTGGAGGGGTGAGGGATTCCCAGGAGGGTGGAGAGAAGGCTTAATAGTGCCACTGTATAAGAAAGGGGATAGAGATATGCAGGAAAATTATAGAGGGATTACGCTAATGAATACGGCGTATAAAGTATATGCGATGGTGGTGGCAGAGAGACTGCGGAAGGATGTTGAGGGGAAAGGAATATTGCCGGAGACGCAGGCGGGATTTAGGGCGGGTAGGAGTACTATCGACAATATTTACGTGCTGCAGCACGTGGTAGATAGAGAATTAGCGAAGAAAGGGGCGAGAGTGTACGCGTTTTTTGTGGATCTCAAAGGCGCGTTTCCATCGGTGGATAGGGGGAGGTTGTGGGAGGCGATGGAGGATAGGGGAGTAGAGAGGGGCCTAATTGAAAGGGTAAGGGAGATATATGAAGAGACAAAAGACAAGGTAAGAGGAGGGGAGGGGATTTCGGAGGGATTCTGGATGGATAGGGGGTTAAGGCAAGGGTGTCCACTTAGCCCAACGCTTTTTGCGATTTTAATTGCGGATATGGAAAGTAAGCTGGAGGCCGGGGTGGTAGGAGGAGTCAGGATATGAGGGGTTAGAATTTGGTCACTAGCGTATGCAGATGACATAGTGTTGCTGGCAAGCAGCGAGGAGGCCTTAAAGGAGATGATTAAGAGGTTGAGAAGATACCTGGATAAAAAGGGGTTAGAGCTGAATGTGGAAAAGTCCAAGGTTATGGTGTTCAGAAAAGGAGGGGGAAGGGATAAGGGAAGGGAGTGGAAGTGGAAGGGAAAGGAGGTGCAGGAGGTGAAAGAGTTTGTGTACTTGGGCTTCGTGTTTCGAAGGAATGGTGGAGTGGATGGTCACATAAAAGAGAGAGTAAGGAGGGCAAATGTAGTGATGAGGCAGGTGTGGGGGTTGGGAAAGAAGTTATTCGCAGATGATTTTGGAAGGAGAATGAAATTGTTTGATTCACTAGTGATGAGTGTGCTATTGTATGGGGTAGAAGTGTGGGGGTGGAAGGAAAGTGAAGAGGTTAATAGAACGCAGGAGAGGTATGTAAAGTGGACCCTGGGGTTGGCAAGGAACACGCCTAATTATATTGTCAGGAGGGAGACGGGGAGAGCGAGTGTAGGAATTCTAGCAGGGAGCCGGGCGTGTAAATATGAGGAGAAATTTTTGGAAGAGGGGGGAAGTAGGCTAGTTAGGGCGTGTTGGTGGGAAAAGGAGAACAAGGGAGGGGGTGGGAAGATGGAGGCTGAGAGGGAAAGGTATTTTAGAATGAATGGACTGCAGATGGATGAAGTGAGAAGGATGCACGAGGAAGGAAGGAAGGTTTATGACGTGGTTAAGCAAAACGGCATGGAGAGAGAGAAGACAGAAGGGGAAGAGAGAATAAGAGAGTCAAGATTCAACGGGAACTATGTGTGGATTATGCCAAGTGCAAGAGCGCAATATTTATGTGAGAAAGGAGAGAAAGGAAGTCAGGAGCTTATAGCGAGGATGAGGTGTGGGTGCATGGAGGGCTTCAATAGGTTCTGGCTCTCGCGAGAGAAGAGGATGTGTGAACTGTGTGGAAAGGGGGATGCAAGAGTGGATCACTGGTTGGAGGAGTGCGTGGAGGTAGAAAGAAGTGAGATAAGCATGGAGGTATTGTTGCATGAAAAGGGGGAAAAAAGGGCAGTAGCATGGGTGAAGGGAGTGTTGGGTAAGATGGTGATGAAGAGAAGGAAGGAGGAAGAGGAGTGGAGAAGGAAAGATTGTAAATAGGAGAGAAAGTAGATATAAGTAACATGTAAATATTGTAAATAGTAGATAAGTAGTAGGTATTAGAGCGATAACAGAGGTTGGCAAGCGAGGCAATGCGAAAAAGTAGGGATATGCGAGCGAGGCGAAGCGAGGAAGGCAAGGCGATACGAGCGTGCGGCTTAGAGATAAGGAATGGAAGGATGTTAGTTTTTTAAGGGTTAGTTTTAAGAAAATTCTGTAAAAAATGGATGTGTAAGCAAGTCAATTTTTTAAGGCCAGCAGGCTGAAAAATAAACGTTTATCAATACAAATTTAAGTTTTATTGTTCAATAGCCTGCATTCATGTACTAAATAAAACCTTTTTTTGAAGTTCGGAAAAGCACGGTTTTTGAAAACTGGTTAACTCAATAATAGCCTCCAAAAATGCATCTTAATTTTTTTGCTCATTTTTTTCTTCTTATCAATTTGAACTTATATGAAGTATCACTGTTTTTAGGCGCAAGTTTTTTTTTCAATTAAAATATACTTCTCGTTCTATCCTTAGATATTACATCTACTATATATGTGTAACCGTTTTTTAAAGTCAGGGTCAAAATGATCATATTTGTGCTTGTGTATCTATGCTATGCTAAGCTGAATCTATACTATACTCATGAGCTGGAAGCAAAGGAAAGTGGGTATAAATGAGGTTTAAGGAAAAAATATAACTCGTGTACTTATGGAACTGATTTTAAAGAAAGTGTGAAATTTGACAGGTTTCAACGACAGTGAACTTTAGCATAGTTTTTAATTGAAAAAATAATAAGGAAACCCTGAAAAAGTTTGTGTAGGTACTTTGAACTTCTCTCAAACAATTACGGTAAAAGTTTCAAATATAACAAGTGATTTAAAGTTGAGGCAGTTATTAAGACTATGTATGATTTTTTGCAATTTCTGAAAAGTGTGCTCTTATTTTTTTCTTCGTGTAAAAGAAAAATAAGTACAGATTTTTTAATAATTGAAAATAACTACATATAGTTTAAATAACTGCCTCGAATTTAAACCACCTAATTATCTGATTTGGAACTGAATATAATGTGGTTGTATACTTGTGTAAAAAAAACAATTCATTACGTTGATAAAAATTTCCCAATGGAAATTGGTTGAGAAATGTTCTTAAACATTTCTTCCTTTTTATGAATGTTCTTTAGTACCTTCATTTTTCCAATGAAAAATTATGTTCAATAGTTCACTGTCGTTGAAACCTGCCAAATTTCCTTAATTTTCATGAGACTTTTAGGTCTGTGAACCATATAAAAGTTTCCGGCATATTGGTTTCAGGCTTATAAACGTATAACACCTATAAAATTATCCTCCACTCATTGAGCTGCCGTTCTATTTAAGTAAATTTTTCTAACGTTATAGCCAGAGGACGAGAATCTTCGTGTCATCCAAGAAAATTGCACTGACTTCCAGTGGAATCTCGATATGTCAGACCCATGGCTACGCCTGACGACCGTGATATGGGTAACCATAGGGTACAATGAAATTACAATGATGGCCCTGCAAAACACTTGTGTGTCTTAAGGACACGGAGCGACTCAAGAATGACAGTTCTCTGCATCCCGGTTTTTGTCACGCGGTTATGAATTTGAGGTTACAAAATAGTGATATCTTTGCAAAGGGGCGGCAGAACAGGTTCAGGCCATATGTTGAATTTGAAAGGTGGGCGAAGAACTAAGTGTGAGGGTGGAGGGGGGATGGATATTGCATTTTAAATCGATCTCGTGTGTTGATTTTCAACATATGGGAGAGCTCATGTGTTTAAAGGTAAACTTACACAACAGGTGTTTAGCAGCGCCTGCCTGTTTACCTTTGCGGTCACCGATCACGAGGACAATGTTTTTAACCAAACATTTGGGTGCAGTCCTCACATCTGCCTTAAAAGGTCGCGATTCCTCTCCACCTTTCCCTTTTTCTTGACTGTGAAATTGCTTTCGGCCGGAGTCGAAAATTTGACGACGAACATAGTTCGTTTCTCAAAGTCAAAAAGAATTATGTCAACGATCTGATATATAATATTTCATAATAACAACTAAATATCTCAAAAAATACGCATCCTATGAAAAAAATATCACTAATAAAAACTTTTTATTTTCGAGGGGGAAAAGAGACTTTGAAAAAATCCCCCCCCCCCCACCAGGAGGTAGAAGTAGGGGTAACTTTGTAATTTTAAATGAGAATCCCAATTTTTTATTACAATTTCAGATTCTCCTTTATGAAATACGTCAGTTTTATTAAAAAAAATTTTTTCGAGCCGCGAAAAAAAAAATTATAGAAAACCCACCTCGCCCCCTGCCTCCTGAAGGGGGGGGGGGGTAAATTTTTTCAAAGTCGCTTTTCCCCCTCGAAAATAAAAAGTTTTCATGACGGATATTTTTTTCATTGGATGCGTATTTTTTGAGATATTTGGATGTCTCAGTTAAAAAAAAGACAACCAGTATATATATAAACATTTACAACTCTTCACCAATAATTTAATAATCGTGAATACCATTAGTATTTTTACTGAGAATGCAAACCTCTTTTCTGAATATTGAATAAGGGTCCTTAAGCAGCTTTCTGTTGAAAAGTACGTGTCACACAGTAACGAGTATTTCAACGAAAGTGCGCTGCATCAAGAGGCACTTTAACGGTCTGAAAGATACACGAGAGAAGACTCTCATCGTGGGTCCTTTTCACGAGTGGAAAATTGAGAGAGATCGAAAATACTCCGTAGCAAAAGTTTGCCAGAGGACTTACACATTTCTATCATTCCTGCCTTTCCTAAGTCACTCTGTCGTTCAGCGACATCAGTACCAGGAGCATTATATGAAAGTCGTATAATAAAGTTCACAAAGGCGAGTTCAGATTTATAAGTCAATATCCATCCTATACCTGCATAAAACTCAGCCGACTCTCCCGTGGCCAGTAATGGTCGTTCGTAAAACTAGAAATTTGTGATAAAGTATCGTTTCGATTGAGCTTTCTCAGCTGTTGCGGATCGCCCAACGACTCTCATCACTCTGATGAGGTGGATGAATAATGAAGATCGTTTTACGTTACGCGAAACGTTCATAAATGGGCATCTTGCTCTAATATCAGACTGAAGTTAGGATTTTTTTTATTGAAATAAGATTTTTATGTATGCTTATGAAAAAAAGTTTGTGGGTGAAATTACCAGTATCTTTTTTTTATACCGTCTAACATGCCTTACCCTCTCTCTCTCTCTCTCTCCCACCCTATCTCCCTATCTCTCCATTTCCCCTTCGTACCTCTTACTCTCTTTTTTTTCGCTCGCTATTGACACCCCCTTCCTCTTCCTCAAAGACACCATTCCTCTACCTACCCTTCTTATCCTTCCTCTCTCTCTACTACCACACAAAGAACATTAATTGGGGGAAGATTTCGCAAAAATTGCGTAAAGCTGGGATATAGAAGCATTTGGGGAAAGTTCAACATTCTTTTGGTAGAATTTAAAACAATATCCGTTTTCAATGAAAAACACATTGGAAGGGGAAATGGAGCTTAAAAGGAGGTCACTAATTTTAGGTAAAGTAGTTGAAAGTGAAGAAAATAGCTATAAAGTTTTGTAGAGCAGTGGTAAAAGTGTTGAATTTGTAACCTAAGAATGCACCATTCGCGTGTTGGTATCGAAAGAAAATTGTTCTACTGCATTTGAAAGTTTCCTTAAACACATCTTTGTCGGCGTTACACGCAACTTATCGAGACTGCATACAATTCTCCGTGCATTCCTGTATTTTCTAGAATGTATCTATCGCCCCTCCCCTTATTTATTATTTCACTCTACCCCCATTCCACTCATTTAATTAACTTCTCGTCCCACACATCCGCTGCCACCACATTCATAAAATCCATGTCAAGCTCTCCGCCACATCTCCCATCATACCCTATTATCTTCGCACTCTGTCTGATATGTCTAAAAATACAGAGCCGTTGATTTTCGTACAGATCATAGTAGAACTCTAAGCAGGAAAAATTACTAAAAATATGGGACAAAGGACATATTAGAGGAAAAGGTTTCATCAAGACTAAAGTCCGTTCCTGAAATTTTCAGTTGACTAGGAATTTTTTGCTGACGAGTGAGAGGTTGAAAACTACCATTCTCTTACCATCAATTCAGAACCTTCAACTTTAAGCGGCTCAAAATAAGGTACTAATAAGCTGGAAAAAAGATGCGTTTTTTTATCCTTTATGTGCACAATAGTACGAATTCAGGCTTAGAAATGGTCATTTTTCATAAAAAAATAACAAAAGAGTAGTAACGTGTCATCTACGACATTGAAGAGACTATAAAGATAATTGTCGATGCAAATTGCACATTTTTAGGTTCTCAAAAGGCTCTATGTATTATCAATGAGAAAAAAAGTTGCGCTCAAATGTTTACAAAATTATTTCCTTTTTGAAAAATACGAAGCATTCCTCCGTTATGGAGGGATGCACAATAGGATGGTTCTTATTTGTACTTGGTGGATTTTTTTCTTCGAATTTTCTTACTCTCATCCCCCAGTTTTGTTCGATTTAGGAGAGGCGCAAAGACCACGAAGTTTCCCATTGATTTAACATAGGAAAAAGTCAGCTTTTTGTAAATCTAATATTTAAACGCGATAATATGTTACAGATAATGCCGTGTTTCAGTATATTGTTAGCAATTCGTCAGAGAATAAGAATCAATCATAAATTTTGAGGTTGAATAATTTTAAGCCACTCTTATGGGTCGCCAAAGAAATCCCATAAGCGATAAATTTGAATTTAACGTAATATTCCGGTTTATTGATGCTTTTTAAAAGTTTTTTAAAAATAAATAATTACTAATCGGTAATTTGTATGTATGTATATTTGAACTCTCCCTTTTACGGGTTCGAGGGCCTCCGCTCCCTGTACATATATTTACATTTCATCCTTAGTCTACCTTAACCGCTACTTATTTTCTAATCCAACGCCTTACATAATGACAATCATATTATTACTACTCTTAGACTACAGACAATGAGCGATCTTCCCGGGCTTCCGTTTTCTTTTACCATCAAATGCATTTTCACCGATTTAACCATTTTAAATTTTCACAAGTTACTTTCCTTTACACACGATTACCCGTTTGGCTATGCCCTGCTCTCTTGCTTTCTCTTATTTCTTCCAGTTTTTTCATCCACATCACTCCCTGTCCATTACCATCCAAAATCCATCTGACACATTCATCCACACTCAACTGTCCATCTTCCTCTCCTGTACACCTCTCTAACACATGTGCCCATGACTCCACTTCGTACCCACATACTCTGCACAGATTTTCCTCTTCATCCAACCAATATCTACAAGCTCTCACTCCTTCTCCCATTCTAAACCGTATCACCCTATTCCATTTGTCTTCCTTTTTCATCTTTTGCAAATATTCTGGTTCCGTCACCCCTTTGACCATCATATACCATCTATTGTACTTCGAATCCATAATCTTTCTCCATCTCTCTCCTCCTTGTCTTACTAATAGCTTTAATTCAATGTTCTGCCAATCCAGAACCCCTTCCTGTATATCACAAACACTCCTCATTTTTTTCCTTTCTTCCTCCCATTTTGAATTTCCCCAATTGCCTCTCGTCGTTTTGTTCCGAACTTCGTCCAAGCATACTTGTGCTATTCTACTCCCCTCTCCCCTTTTCAGCTTCTCTTCAAACCTCCAGGCTCTCTTAATTTGTCTAGTTACCATTTTTTCCCTTCCTAGTTCTTCCCTTATCATGTATCCTGGACAACTCCAACTAACCCCCATTACCCATCTCAGAAATCTCTCATGTATGCTTTCCACTTTCCTATGTTCCTTCCATCCCCAAACCTCCACTCCATAACACAACACCGCCCAAACCAACGCATCAAACAACCAAACCCTCATTCTCCAATCGTCCTTGAACCTTCTCTTTCCTATACCCCATACTTGGCCCATTACTTTACTCGCACTTTCGATTCTTTTCCTCACCTGCAAATCGTTTCCCCCTCCTGACTCAAACCAAAAACCTAGGTAACAGAACTCCTCCACAATTTCCACTGTTTGTACGTTCATCTACCAAACGTAGCCTATTTTGGTCTTTTTATTTCTGAAGCACATCACCTTGGTCTTCCCTACGTTCACCGTCAGTTCTTTTGTTCCCACGTACTCTTCGAAAATTCTTATCACTAGGTTCATCCCCTTCTCATCGTCTGCTATTAGAACTACGTCGTCCGCGTATGCTAGGGAGTATAGTTTGCTATTACCCAGGATCGTCCCCCCTTTCCCTTTCTCCTTTAGCTTCTCCTCTAGGTCTGCGAGAAAACCTCCCCTTTTTCCCCGCGTATCTTCAACCTAATCCTGGTTTCAGTAAAAATTTCCTTTATCCTCTCCACCAGCCCTTCTTCTATTCCCCTCTCTTTCATTGCCTGCCATAGCACTTTTCTATTCACTGAGTCAAAAGCTGCTTTGAAATCTACAAACAAAGCGACTAATTTCCCTCTTTTTCTCCCTAAGTTTCTGTTAATCAAGTAGTTGAGTACGTAAATGTTGTCTATTATCCCCATCCCTTTTCTAAATCCCGTCTGGTTGTGTGGGATACTTTGCTTCTCTTCTATCTGATTCTCTAACCTTTTTCTTAAAATTTCTGTGTATATTTTATAGCCCCCTTGCATGAGAGTGATCCCTCTGTACTCTTCTACCTTCTTACCCTCCCCTTTCTTAACAAGCGGTACTACCAGCCCTGTCATCCACTCCTCCGGCCACCCTTCTCCTTTCCAGACCTTGTGGCATATCCTCCATATCACTACCCTAATCCCTTCTCCTCCATACTTTATTGCTTCGTTCTCCATACCATCCTCTCCAGTGGCCTTGTTTCTTTTCAGTCTATCTATCGCCTCATTTACTTCTTCTCTCGTTATTTCGTTCGCTTCCTCCGTTTCTCCCTGGACTGTCTTTCTATTTTCCCCTTTGATCCTATTTTGTTCTCCCCCTAACAGACCCTTAAAATAATCCGTCCATTCATCCATTTCCATTTCTTCATTCACGCCCTTCCTTCCTCCCTTTTCCCTGTTTATCACATCCCAGACCCTACCTTCTTTGATTACTTTTTCTACTCCTTCCTTGTATTTCTCCTTTCCCCTTTGCTTTTTCCCTTCCAGCATCTTCTCATGTTCTCTTTTTCTCCTGTTGTACTCCGCCTTCTCTATTTCTCCTTTCCTCCATTTTCTTACAGACTCTTTCATTCTCTCCTTACTCTCCCTGCATTCCTCGTCCCACCATCCTCGCTTTCCCTCTTCTCTTCCTTCTTTTGTACCTATCTCATTCTTCACCTTCTCAATCGACCCTTTCAACCTTTTAATTAACGAGTCTACCCCCTCCTCCTTTTCATATCTAACATTCTCCTTTTCCATCTTCTGTTCAAACACTTTTAATTTATCTACCCCCCAGACTCCCATTTTCGTGTCCCTTTCCCCCCCTCTTTCCTTTCTCCCTCTGCCACGCTTATGGACGCCACCTTTCAGTGTAGCTATTACTGGGAAGTGTTCTGACACTATCTCATTCCCTACATTCATACTGCATATCATATTACTCATTCTTTCTTCTACCAAGATGTAGTCTATTATTGTTTCTCCCTTACCTATAAATGTAATCTCTCCTTTCTCATCTCCTTTCATGTTGCCATTACATATAAACCATCCGGTTTCTCCTATTATGTCTAGTAACTTCCTCCCCTCCCGGTCTATCTCCCTATGTTTGGAGCTCCTCATATATGCTCCCTTTTCTTCATCCCAAATCCCTCCCCCTTGCTCGCCAGTCCAGGCATTTAAGTCACCTCCTATCAAAACCAATTCTTCCTTCTTTTCCTCCATCCACTTCCTTATTACTCTCCAACCTTCCTCTTCCCCTCTTCTTCTATATACACAAACCACCGCTATTTTGTCTTTCCCTTTTATAATCCGTCTTACCATTGTTCCCTCCTTTTCTTCCGTGTCCTGCTCTGTTTTACCTTTTACTGCCAATTCTTTTCTCACCCCTGATACCATACCGCCCATTCCTCTACCTTTAACGTGTTCCTTTCTTGCTTCTTGCATTGTCCACACATACCCTTTAGGTAACAACCTTTTCATCCCCTTCCAATCCTTCTTATCCGCCCAGGTTTCACTCATCATAATCACGTCCCACTTTTCTAACTCCCGCCAGAAACCTTCATTCTTGTTCTTCAAGCCTGACACATTCCAGAAAGCTATTTTCACTTTTTTCTCCTCCCTTCCCTCCTCTATCCTCCTTACTTTTCTTCCGCCTTGCTTTTTGGAAACCCCCCTGTTTGCTCTCTAGCCTCTTTTGAATCTTCCTTTCTTCTATCTTTCTCAATTCTTTTTCCCTTTTTCCTTATTTCTTCTACTTCCTCGTCCCAGACCCACTCCTCCCCATGTATCCATAGTCTGTCTCGCCCTATCCATACCATGCATCCCTTTTTCCTCTCTATCCATGCTCTCTGTTCTATTTGCCATCTCCTTTTCCTCTCCCTCCAAGTCAAATCCAATTCAATTCTCTCCCTTCTTCCTTTCAATAATTTTTTGTTCTCCATAATTTTCTTTTTCTCCTCCTCACTCCCTACTTTTACTACAAACATTCCTTCTTTTCCTTCCTTCGTCATTCCTAATCTCTTAACTCCTTCTACCCTTACCCGAATTCCAATATCTCTCAGCAGATTTTTGATTTCAATTTCCCCTGTTTCACTCTCTATTTTCAATTCCTTGACTACTATGTTATTTTTTCTCTTCGCCCTTTCTTCCCCTTCCAATCTTCTTTCGATCTCACTCGGTCTCTTCTTCATTCTTTCATTGTCATTTTGCACGTTATCACTCCCTTCTACTTTTTCCGCACTTTCTGTTCCCTTCCCCATATGCTCATTCCTAACTTCTAATTTGCTTACCCGTTCTTCCAGTTGTTTTATCTCCCTATTTGTCTGTTCGTCAATCTCTCTCTGTCTATTCTCTATGGCCTCTTGTTTACCCCATACCTTGTCTTTCTCCTCTTTCCAGAGTTTATCCCACTCTTCCCACTTTTCTCTTACTTTTCTCACTTCCCCCCTAACTTCTTTCCCCTGCCTATTCATATCTTCCAGACTCTTCCTTGTTTCCTCTCTAAACCCTTTTATGAGGGCTGCTAGCTTCTCAAACATCCCCCCATCCCCCCTATCACTGTCTGGTGTTTTTCGTTTAATCTTCACTTTCTTGTTATCCTTGTCCCTTTCCGGATCATCTTCCCCTTCCTCTCTCTTCCTTTTATCTTCCCCTTCACTGCTAGTCACGTTCCCCTTTTTGTGCCATTCATCCAGACTCCTATTCGAGCCCGCGCTACCTAGCCTGTTGAGACGCTGTAGGTTTGATGGTCTCCCGCGTTTCTGGCTCGTGCCTGAACCCCTTCTCTCAGCTGATCCGACCCTGGTCGGTGTCTCGAACGTCTCGTCATCGCTACTGTCAAATTCTCCCTTCTCCCCACTTACCGCGCTCAAAATCTCGTCCGCTCTTGCTTCTTCATCTCCCTGCCCTCTGGCGCCCGTTTGCGGACTTCTTACCGTCGGCATCCCAGTATCCAACCTTACCCACTGTTCCACGACGCTACCCTCTCTTCACCTGCCTACCTCTTGCCCCCCTTCACGACAACTATTTTCTACACCTAACCTCAAAACAAAATTTGCACGTTTCAACTTTCCTTTCTCACAACTTATTTCCACCCTTTGCACACTTGCCTTCACTCACCCTTCTTCCTTTACACCTGCTCTTCGCACTCACTGCCCTTTCTGCACCCACACACGCTGATTCCCTTCACCAAAGCCAAAAAACGCAACACTTGACACAAAAGAGTTCTCTCACGATCAGTACCGAAAACGGAAGCCCATTAATCGGTAATTTGAAAACACCCAGTTATTTGTTAACTCATATTCGTTTAAACATTTAAGAGTAACCTTAAAAAGCAAAGTAGAACATAAAAATATTTCAATCTTTCGAAAAATATCAAAAATACAATATGTAAAAAAAAATTGTTTAAAAAATTCAAATTAGTTCGCACATCTACGATTATTCATAATAAACAAATTAGTACTGAAAAATATGAAAATTTGTCAAAAATTTAGTGGAATGAAATGTTTTTCCTGCTTTTTTCAGGTAAAATATATACTTGAACAAATACGTATTATTTAAATGTTTGAAAAATTATTTAAACAAATTATTTTATTGTTATCATTGATTAAATAACTCATATAGTCTAGGGAATACGTTCATTTCTCGAGTTAACTGAGAACAATTTGAACAATTTAAAATTGTTTAAACAATTTTTTATTAGCTTAGAATGACTGGATATTCTTGAGTTACCGATTAATAACACAGTCACACAAAAAAAATCGTTTTTCAGGCGTGGAGGTCAGACCATGTTGACTATATATTTTTTGGGTCCCTGAATCTACAATAAGGTCACCCTTATCTACTTCCCCTCTCCTCAATTCTTCTACTTTCATTCTCTTATGTTACTTCTTCCTCCTCTACATCCCAACCCCTCACAATGTTTACATACCTCACTTCACCTATTTCCTACTCCCTCACATTCCTTACTTCTCCTTTCTCTACTTCCCCTCCCCTCACAACCCTCACTTACATTTACTTCTTCTGCTTCCCAACCCCTTACATCCCACACTTGCAACCACATTACTTCCCTTATTTCTCCATCCTCTACTTCCCCTAATTCCACTCACATACTTCTCCAACTTCTCCTCCCTTCCCTTACTTCTCTCTCAATCATACAAATTCCATTTATAACAATAACCCTTCGGTGGCACACTTCCTACGGTGACAGAGCCCTATGAGTACCATTTTCAAATGTTGAAGGGACTTCAATTGAGGTTGAACATGCCTATGGTCTTTTTGACCTCAGTCTATCGTCGTATGGATAATATAGATCATAGTAAAGCGTAAAAATGAATTTAAAAAAAAAAACAATTTTCCTCACCTGTGAAAGTTGTTTTCCTACATTAGATTTTGTTTTAGTTTTACCTCATTAGGTAATAAGGCATATGCCAAAGCTGCTTGGAATAAGAAAGAACCAAAAATATATACCTTCTTGATATATAAATGCTTTTCGATACACCTCCAAAAACGCAGTATTTCCATACATTTGTATGGAAATATACAGTTGTCTGGCTAGACCACATGTGCCAAACCGAAGGCTATCGGAACATATGCCAAACGTAGAGCTAAGGGTACGTCATGCGACAGGTATACCAATTGTCTCTCAAGCTCGTGTAATTAATATGATGAAATCATACTACCATTAACATATTCTCTTGATGAAGAACTACAAGGATTTCCTTTGGCTCTACAGATATTCCTTATCGATCAAAGTGGACCCAGAGTGAAATTTCTTAATTCCTCGATGGGACGTGACGTATGACAAAAAGTTATCACAATTGAAGCTGAGCCCTCACCTGAGAGATAAGAATTTCAATGGCACTCTAATTATTATAAAACCTGTGAGAATAATGCGGATGCAAGTGGGTGCGAGAAAGGAGGAATTTTAAAAAGGCACATGGTCTCGCAAGAAATAAAGTAAAGCCATAACAAATTAAATAGATTTTAATACTCTAGATGCAATTGCCTTTTCTGGGAAGTACGAACCTGTCGTTGAGAAGAAAAAAGCCGTCTTTCAAACAGCCAAACGCTAGTTGCTCAGCCGGAGATCAATAGATGGTAATAGACGAAACTAAAATTAGAAGAAAAAGGTCCAAAGTGCGAAATAATGTCAAAAGATACTTTGTTTGGTAAGAAAAAGGATGACAAGACCTACGATTGTAAGATCCGATATCACATTCACAGTGGCTTACAAAGGTCTAGCAGAATTTTAAGGAAGTTTGTTACAGAAGAGGATCCATCTAGAGAACTGAAAATACTTGTAGAATGTATACTAAAATTATCTGTTCCTGCATCGTTTAGTATCGATCTAGGAAGTCGTGCACAGAGAGAAAACTTGACGTTACAAGAATCCTCTAAGTAAGAACCGATAACGCCAACTGTGAACAGGCTAGAAAAACACCGCAGGGTCCCACTGGGCAGAACCGCCATATATGAAAATGAAACTGGCTCCGAGCAGCACCGCTGTAAGACACACCTATGGCCATATCTCATCACAGTGAGGTGAGTGACCACAGGGCACGACGAAATCGCAAGGGCAGGCCGCAGAAACCCTTGTATATCTTGAAGACACGGAGCGAACCAGGGATGGCAGGATGACATCTCGCAAGTGCATTGGCATGTGTTTGGCACGCGGGTATGGCTTTCAAGTTACAAACCAGTGATCGTTTCGCACCCCAGAGGGCACCGATCACAAGGACAATTATCTAAACCAAATATTTTTGGTATAGTCGCTGTAACTTCCTATTAAGTTCTTGGTACAACTTCTCTTTTTCCTTCTCCTTGGCAGTGATACTGTAGTCGGCCGGAGCCGAGAATTCCATCACGAATATAGTTCGTTTCTCGAAGTCCCGGATAA
The DNA here is from genome assembly GCA_932178445.1 of Andricus quercusramuli. Taxonomy (NCBI): domain Eukaryota; kingdom Metazoa; phylum Arthropoda; class Insecta; order Hymenoptera; family Cynipidae; genus Andricus; species Andricus quercusramuli. Next base: position 271,149 of record CAKNXH010000876.1, read on the forward strand.
CGATGTCAGGCCCCGTATTTGCAAAAAATCTGCTTTGGAGCATCGGGCAGGGCGATCGCGGAACGAAAAAATTGACATGTAAGCTCTTCTGCATATACATGATCTGACGCGTAGCGATATCTAGTTCCGTGAGCTCATGCTTTGCCCATATGCAAAAGAGCAGAGAGCTCTTGAAGGTAACGCTGTTCATTTTCACACGATGATTTTCAGTCAAGCCATTTCTAGCGCGGATAGCACTCGGATAAATTACCATCTGTGACGTATGACCAGGTTATGTATTCTTTGCGTTTTCACTAACGTCGAGCGGGAGGCTTGATGCCAAGAAAGATTGTGTGCATGCAATGGGTAGTTTCGACTGTCAAAAAACTTGCTGAATTCGGAAGGTAATTTTTTGTAGTTTTCCTCTTCCATGGGTAAACGTCCGGGCAAATGTAAGAACTTTTTTTTTTTTTTTGGAAAAATACTAATTACCTTGCATACTCTTGCAAAACTTAGTGTCCTTTAAAAGCAGATCCTTCTGTTCAGTTTTTTTTTGGGTCGTATACTGCATTACAATGATTCGCGATAAAAACTTCTTTATGATGTTTTTCAGAGTCCTAGTCAAAATATTATCTGCACCAATTAGACTCTCTAGTGTTTTCCTCTGAAAAGAGTAAAGTCAGTGAAGATTTATGTTATTCTATACTTGATATATACTTTGTTCATATTTCAAAAGAATTTTAAATTAAAATGAATATGCTTACAAACACAGAAAAAACAGAAGTGAATTTTGGTTGCAGGTAATTTTCAAGTAGATAAAGTTGAATTTTTTCGCATCGAAAGAAAACAAGATTTAATAGAGTTGACATAGTAACTATTTCTCATGTGGTGGGTCAATCTTAACATGTGAAGTTAATTTTTGTTGCAGGTAAAGATTACTCTGAAATCGATGTAAAGATTACATTTCTTTTTTGCTGTGAAGGCTCACCACATCATATGTCACTTTCAAGGATATTTTCAAACTGCAAAAAGTCTTGAAAATGATTTAAAGGTCATATTCATCTACATCATATTCATCTGCCAAGAGTTGAGCATAAACATCATTCGATTAAAGAATTATTGTAGGAAATTCACTGGAAACGCTCAAACGACAAATCTGTATTCTCAGATCTTCTAGGTCAAGACTTAAAAGTCTTTTAAATAGTAAAAGCGAATTATCTGAAAGTGAATGATTGTAATTAATTACACATACATAAAAAATATTAATAGTAAATAAGAGAAAAATATAAGAAAATAAAGTAATGTTACTTATACCTTGTTCGCTTTATTTTACCACTGGATGAAAAATATGATTTTGTACTTCAATTTCGCTCTCCTCATGTGGTTTAGTATGAGGCTTTGTGGAGCTCTGAAGAATTTTTGTTTTGTTTTTTAGTAGTGCTTGTATAGAAGTACCTAAATGAAGTAAACCATTTTTGAGAGTAAATTGTAGAATGTTTTGAAATTAAGATGAAAGTTTATGTAAAATGTTCGGTAATTTATTATATGCAACCTGAATATATGATGTTTACAAAATTATGTTTTTATTATGATCAAGAAATACTGAATTTGAGGTTAGGAAATCATGGCTATAGAACAGATCTGTACAATAATTGAAATTTTAATTCAATTTTTTCCGCGATTCCTAAACTCTCAACTTGTGCATGAAGCTGTCTTATTTCAAAATTATTTGCATTTGCTTGACGCGTTGATATGCTTCTTAAATAGCATTTTTCAAACCTCCTTCAATTCTGGAGCGCATGTCAAGGTAAGGTATAGCAACTTGGACTAATTTCCACACTTCTCGGCAATTATGATTCAAGAAGAATAAAATAACAGAACGTTAAACAAATTTTATGTTAACATTTTATTTTATCTACTCCCACTGAAAAATAAAAATTCACACCTTATCAAACTATATACAATTCATCCCTTTTATAATTATGAACATTCGATTATTTATAGATAATGAAATTGGAATTACCTTCTAATTGATCAATTTAACTCACGTGATCGATTTATCATAAACGAACAGAATAAATGTTGCTTTACAATAAAATCTTATAGCAGACGATTTTAAACATTCGCTGTCGTGTGAATGTCAGCACGTTTCGAGTTAGATACACGCTTGTAAATTTGGAGGCTAGGGGCCGTTCATAAACATCGTGACGCGCTAAGGGGTGAGGGGGAGATTTCGGTTATTTCAGGATTTGTCATATGAGTGGGGGGCGGGTGGTTTCGTTAAAAAGTAAAGTAAAATATCTAATTTCGTTCCTATCTAACATCAGAAGCATCTCTTGGTTGAGTTCACAAAAAAAAAAAGTTTTTGGTTCCTTGCCTAGAGGTAGGCCGGGAATTGGCAGATGGGTACATATGAACTCCTATCTAATACAACGCTGCTGAAGGCTGGTGACCTTTTCAGCATATATCACCAAACAATTGAGACTCTCGGATTCCATTTTCTGCCTCCCCCCATCCTCCCCAGTAACAGAAGTTTTGGTGGGACTGACGTTACAACTAGACTCTCTACCGTATGACAAATCACTACTTTCCTTGGACTTGATTTCGACTCGCAATACAAATTTCGTGCATATGGGTGGTAGTTAGGTGTGAAATCTAAACATGAATGATACAAACTATAAAGTAGCCTCGGAATGGACTGAAACTTTGATTGACGAAATGCATACACACGGTGAACGTAAAGGTCGAATTTCAGGCGATGAATGGAGACTGGGTGTTTGGAATGCTAGAGGAGTGAATGATCTTAAAGTAAGCGCACTACGAGAAACTATGCACGTAAGAAAAGTAGATATTCTATGTGTACCTGAGACGAAGAAAATGGGTTGCGAAACTACAAACATAGATTACGGGATGTAGAAATGCGGTTTCAGAATATGATCAGGAGTAGATAGAGAATCACATGGTAGTCAAAGTGTCGGTTTAATTATGAATGGAAAAGCCAGACAGCATCTGAAAGATCAAGGATATGTATCTCCCAGATTGCTGTGGATTAGAATTAAGGTAGGAATCAGAAGATTATTTATCATATCGTGCTACGCCCCAGTTGATAGTGATCCGAGAAGAGTCAAAGAAGCCTTCTAGGGCACTTTAAATGATACAATAAGTACTTGCGATAAAGGTGGAAGAATAATTCTGCTAAGAGATATGAACGGATGGGTCGGCGTCCAACGTCAGGATACAGATACAGAAATGGTGCTAGGTAATTTCGGGGATCAAACAAGAAAAAATTATAACGGGGAAAAATTAGTTAGCTTATGCTTAGAAAAGGGCCTATTTATCACCAATACTTGGCTTCGAGATAACACAATCCACACGTACACCTGGTGTAAAGGAAATAACCGCAGTATAATTGAATTTTTTATTGCGGATAAAAGACTAAGAGAACTAGTCAAAGATACTAGAGTCGTGAGGGGTTCCGAATTCAATACTGATACTTATAATATACAATAAAATATCTTTTAGTCCCCAAAATAAACTAAGGGCGGGGATGGAGAAGAAAGAGAACAAAAAATCGAAATAAACGCGGATAAAGATTGAAAATTTACAGAAACCGAAAGTGCGAATAGAGTTTCAAAATAGATTAAACGAACGCATAGATAGGGCAACTTGGAAAGCGCTTATGAGCAGTGAAGATATAGAGGGCGCGTGGACTTTGCTACGGGATATCATTGTTAAAACTGCAATTGAAGTGTGTGGTACGGCAGTGGTAGGAAGAAAGTCTGGTGATGCGCGGCGGAATGATGAAATCTAAGCAAGCAGCCCAGCAAGAAAAGAAAAAAGTGTACAAGAGAACATTAAACATCACAGGTCTTAGCGATAAGGAGAAAAATAGACTTAAAAGCGATAACAGACACAAAAAAAGGAAAGTTATACGACTAGTCAAGGAGAGTGAAGATAAAATCAGAACAGAAGAAGAGAAGAAAACACAAAACGGTTCTGAAGGAATTATAAAACTATTATTTAAACTGTTGATAGAAAGTAAAAGTACAGAGTTTGGCAACATAAGAAACAGCAAAGGTGAAATGCTATAGGATATAGACGGGATAGTAGACGCTTTGGAAGACTCTTTTGAAGAATTGTGAGGAGATGAAGATATAGGGCAACAGAACTGCGACATAGAACATAATGCATCAGAAAATCCAGTAGAAAAAGTCTGTGTCACTGAGGTCAGAGATATAATTAAGAACTTAGAAAACGGTAAGGCTGATGGTGTAGACAGTATTATGGCTGAAATGCGTAAATACGGTGGCGAGTACATACCTTACAGCTGGTGCGAATTGATAAATTTATGTATCGAGATGGGAGAAGTCCCAGACGATTGGAGAAAAGCGATTATCGTACCAATATACAGAAGAAAGGGAGATTAAAGCAAAAAAATTCTCTTTGAAAAAATGGAGCAGAAAAGTTGGAGGGTCTCCGACTCTTCAACTAAGTCAACTAAATTATTAAAATTTTGGAAAAGTATAAATTTATAAGTTTTTTAAACAAATTTAAGCTTTTAAAAGAATTAAACAAAATTTCATGTAAAAAATGAAGCTCCAAAAGTGATAAGATGAGGAAGAGGATTCTATAATAATTTACTAAGATGAATTGACGAACTTTGAAATTTAATCTACGTCCTGAAGAGGAAAACGACACATGTCTTCGAAACGTTGGCAGATGAAATAAAGGACTTTTATCATCTCAATCCACTTTTGGTCTGAAGTATGTCAATTTTTACCATCTACATATATTATTTTTATAGAATCAAAAGATACGATACTGAAAAAGCAGGGAGAAATTTCATGAAGTTATGAGACGAAAGGTGTTTCTGTGTGTTAAATGGAACATAAAATAATACAAACATGGGGAATTGACATTCATAGGAAAGCAGTGTTATCGGTTATAGATATAGTGATAATAAACGACAGTGGACTGGAGTAGATCGAGAAATGTATGGTAGATGAGAAGGTGGGCTCAGATCGTTTATCAATAAGTGTTGAAATAAAACCAGCGATAGAGAACAAAGATGCAAAGAAGAGAGCAACTATAAGAGAATACAATGTCATTGGAGGAGGTAATCGGAATTTATAAAGAGAAAATAGGAGAGTTACCGTTTGAAAAAGAAGGAGTAGAAGAGATATGACGGAAACTGAGCGGAAAGGTGGGAGAATGTATTTAGATAAAGGCCATTAAAAATCGAGAAAAAAGTCTGTCAAGCCATGAAGGGATGAATAGTGTAAAAGGATGAAAAAATAAGTTAAAAAAGCCTATGAAAAATGAAGAAGGAAAATTAGACAAAAATTTTCACTGGAGGAAAAAATGAGAACTGAGAGAACTGAAAAAAAAGGAAAAAGATAAAAAAAAAAGATAGCGAGAGGAAAAATTACACAACATTATATCAGCAGCAGAGGCCTGAAAATTAATCAATGGAATGAGATGAAAAGGAGGAGAGCTAAGTGATGAAAGAGAACTAAAGGAATGGAGAGAGATCTTGAAAAATTTTTTCAAGGGGTCAGAGAAGAGGAAGGTGAATAACTGGAACAAAGAAAAGGGGAAAGATAGTGTAGGGGACTTGAGGATGGAGGAAACAGACATTCAGATTAGAAATTTGAAGAGGGCAAAGGCGGCAGACAGGGACGGGGTGGGGAATGAAGCTTGATCGTGCGGTGAAGGGGAATCGAAAAGTTCATTGATAGAAATCATTCAGAAAGTGTAAAAAGAAGAAAGATTTTCACAGCAATGAAGAGAAGGAGTTACTATACTCCGGCCAAAAAAAGTGGATAAAGGAAAGATTGAAACCTATAGGGAGATAACGCTGCCGAATATATGTAGCATATGAGATCTATCTAATGGTCCTTTCTGAAAGACTAAAGGAGGCAGTTAAAATTGAAGGAATCCTGCCAGAAACGCAAGCGGGTTTTAGAGTGGATAGGAGTACCCCAAACAAGATATATGTCCTAGAACTTGTATTAGATAAGGAGTTAGCTGAAGGAGGTCAAGTGTGTACATTTTTCGTTGCCCGAAAGGGGCGTTTCCATTGGTAGATAGGAAGGTTCTGTGGAAGTTAATGGAGAAAAGAGGATTGAACAAAGGAATAATATGTAAAGTAAGAGAAATATATAAAAAAATGAAAGAAAGTGTGAAAATTGGGGTAAAGAGTCGGATAAGTTGTGGGTGGAGACAGGTTCAAGGAAAGGGTGTCCTTTGAGCCCTACACTTTTTGCATTACTGATACCGAAAATGGAGGAGTGGTTTGAAATGTGTCTGAGAAAAGAAATATTATTAGGAGAGACAAATAGTAAGATTTAGAGAAGACCTAGGAGAAACAGGATGCAGGGATGGGAAGACGAAAGATAAAACAATATAAGAAGTTGAAGAGTTCTTTTTTTTTATTGGGACCGAGGATGTATGTGATGGTGGAATGAGTGGAAGAATGATATATAAAATGGATGCTGGTGCTGGAGTTGTGCACGCAGGGATATGTAGTACTGGAAGAAGTTAACAGACAGGGCATGCATGAAGAGGAAGTATTAGATACTGAAGTAGGAGTTTTGGTGAAGCAATGACTGAAAGGGAAAGAAAGTAGGCTAGAGAAGAATGTTTTAAAAGGATTTAGATAACAGAGGGCGAAGTGAAAGGAAAACATGTGGAAGGGAGGATGATGCATGAGCATACAAAAAAAATAATAGAGAGACAGAAACAAAGAAGGGTGGAGAGAATCTTGGAATCAAAGTAGATAGATAGATAAACGTTTATTTTTCAGCCTGCTGGCCTTAAAAAATTGACTTGCTTACACATCTATTTTTACAGAATTTTATTCAAACTAACCCTTAAAAACTAACATCCATCCATTCCTTATCACTAAGCCGCACGCTCGCATCGCCTTGCCTTCCTCGCTTCGCCTCGCCTCGCTCGCATGTCCCTACTTTTTCGCATTGTCTCGCTTGCCAACCTCTGTTTTCGCAGCTAATACCTATTACTTATCTACTATTTACGATATATACATCTTACTTATATCTACTTTCTCTCCTATTTACAATCTTTCCTTCTCCACTCCTCTTCCTCCTTCCTTCTCTTCATCTCCATCTTACCCAACACTCTCTTCACCCATGCTACTGCCCTTTTTTTCCCCCTTTTCATGCAACAATGCCTCCATTCTTATCTCACTTCTTTCCACCTCCCCGCACTCTTCCAACCAGTGTTCCACTCTTGCATCCCCCTTTCCGCACAGTTCACACATCCTCTTCTCCCGAAAGAGCCAGAACCTATTGAAACCCTCCATACACCGACACATCATTCTCGCTATAAGTTCCTGACTTCCTTTCTCTCATTTCACACACAAATATTGCGCTCTTGCCCTTGGCATAATCCAGACATAGTTCCCGTTGAATCTTGACTCTCTTATTCTCTTTTCCCCTTCTGTCTTCTCTCTCTCCACGCTGTTTTGCTTAACCAAGTCGTAAACCAGCCTTCCTTCCTCGTGCATCCTTCTCACTTCATCCATCTGCAGTCCATTCATTCTACAATACTGTTCCCTCTCCGCCTCCATCTTCCTACCCCCTCTCCTGTTCTCCTTCTCCCACCAACACTCCCTAACCAGCCTACTTCCCCCCTCTTCCAAAAATTTCTCCTCATATTTACACGCCCTGCTCCCAGCTAGAATCCCTACGCTCGTTCTCCCCGTCTCCCTCCTGACAATATAATTAGGCGTGTTCCTTGCCAACCCCAGGGTCCACTTTACATACCTCTCCTGCGTTCTATTTACCTCTTCACGTTCCTTCCACCCCCACACCTCTACCCTATACAATAGCACACTCATCACTAGTGAATCCAACAATTTCATTCTCTTCCAAAATCATCTGCGAATAACTTCTTTCCCAACCCCCACACCTGCTCATCACCACATTTGCCCTCCTCACTCTCTCTTTTATGTGACCATCCACTCCCACATTCCTTTGAAACACGAAGCCCAGGTACACAAACTCTTTCACCTCCTGTACCTCCTTTCCCTTCCACTTCCACTCCCTTCCCTTATCCCTTCCCCCTCCATTTCTGAACATCATAACCTTGGACTTTTCCGCATTCAGCTCTAAACCCTTTTCATCCAGGTATCTTTTCAACCTCTGCATCATCTTTTTTAAGGCCTCCCCGCAATTAAAATCGCAAAAAGCGTTGGGCTAAGTGGACACCCTTGTCTTAGACCCCTATCCATCCAGAATCCCTCCGAAATCCCCTCCCCTCCTCTTACCTTGTCTTTGGTCCCCCTATCCACCGATGGAAACGCGCCTTTGAGATTCACAAAAAAAGCGTACACTCTCGTCCCCTTCTTCGCTAACTCTATCCACCACGTGCTGCAGCACGTAGATATTGTCGATAGTACTCCTACCCGCCCTAAATCCCGCCTGCGTCTCCGGCAATATTCCTTTCCCCTAGACATCGTTCCGCAGTCTCTCTGCCACCACCATCGCGTATACCTTGTACGCCGTATTCATTAGCGTGATCCCTCTCTAATTTTCCTGCCTATCTATATCCCCTTTCTTATACAGTGGCACTATTAACCCTTCTCTCCACCCTCCCGGGAATCCCTCGCCCCTCCATACTTTCTCCACTACCTCCTTCAGCCTCTCCCTAACCTCTTGTAAACTAAACAGCCATGCTTCGTTCTCTACCCCAAGCAGCCCTGCTGCTTTTGACCTTTTCAACTTCCTGATCTGCTTCTCAATCTCCTCGTCATTCAACTCTTCCATCTCTGCCTCCTCCGTTCTTCCACTTCCCTTATCCGTCTTCCTTGAATCCGAGCCCTGGAATGATTCTTGTAAAAACTCTCTCCACTCCTCACTCCCTATCTTCTCGCTAACCCCCACCCTACGCTTCCTAAACCTATTTATTATCTTCCAGACGTTCCCCTCTGTCTTAACATTCGCTAACTCCTCTTCCAGATCTTTCTCCTTCTCCTGTTCTTTCTTCTTACACACCAATCTAAACCCCTCCCTCATTTCTACGTACTCCTCCCTTCTCGCATTACCCTCTTTCCACTTCTTGTATTTCCTCTTCACTTTCTTCTTCATCTTTTTACATTCCCTATCCCACCACGGCTTCACCATTCCTTTCTTCTCCTTTCTAAATACCTTCTTTTGCACACACCCTTTCACCTTCTCTTTCAGATCCTCCCATATCTCTTTCACCGACTCCCCTTCAAAGCGTATCTCTCCTAGCTGCTCCTGATACTTCTCTATCGCCTCCCTCGTCCATGTCACCCTCTCCCCTATCGAGACTTCTTCCCTGCCTTGCCTTCCGCCACCCTCACCTCTTATCCACAGACTCAATGGCTGATGGTCTGATTCCAACCTCCCCTCTCTTGCGAATTTTTCCGTCTCCTCCCATCCTTGCATATTCATGACCACATAATCTATCACCGATAACCCCACCTTACTTACATATGTGTATTCTCCCTCTTCGCCCCATTTGCCATACCATTCGCCACTGCCCACCCTCTATCCTCCATCCAGTCCCTTAGAATCTCCCACTCCTTATTTATTACATTATCCTTCGATTTCCTCTCGAAGCTCTCCCCTTCCCTGTAAAGTCCCCCTTCGCCCCCCATTCTCGCATTAAAGTCCTCACCCAGTATCACCATAGCCTCTTCTCTTTCGCCCAGCAGGTCTTCCACTCTTTCTTTAATTCTTTCCATTCCATCCTTGTTGTACACTGTCACAAACTTACACTTTATCCCTCCTATTTTTATTTTCCTTATTTGCACTCCCTCCCCCTCTTCCTCTAAATGAACTTTGTCCTCTAATCCCTCTCTAACCCCGGTTATAATTCCCCCACTGGCCCTTCCTTTCTTCTTCACTCTGACCGCCTCCTGAAGTCTCCACTTATATCCCCTTGGTAGCTTTGGCTCTATTTTATCCCATTCCTTTCTTTCTACCCACGTCTCTACCAGTCCAAAAACATCAAATTCCTGGATATACCGCCAGAACTCCACGTCCTTCTTCTTTAACCCTGCTACATTCCAGTACAGCACCTTCACTACTCCTCTACCGTGCGTTACCCCCACCCCCCTACTTCCTACGAAACAAATTCCCCCTGTACTTCCTTCAACACCTCTCTCTCCTCATCCCACACCCACATCTTCCCGTTTACTCTTATTTTCCGATATCCTACCTTCCTACTCTTATTCCGCATTACCCCCAACTTTTCTTCCCAGCTCTCGAACTCCACAACTGCCATTTCCTTCTCTTTCCTCCCCTCCACCTTAATTTTCCCTACCCTGCCTTCAACCCACCCTATGCTCTGTAGCAGCTTTTCCACGCCCTCTCTTTCTTCTCCACTCTTTAGCTTCAACCCTCTTATCACAATATTATTTCTTCTGTCTGCCTTCTCTTTCCTCTTCATTCTCAACTCCATTGCCCTTATCCGTTCCCTATCCACCCTCTCCTCCTTTTCATTCCTACGCTCTTCTACTTTATTTTCTATCATACTCTCTACCCTCTCCCAAATACCTTTATTCTCACTTCCCCCACCTCCGTCACCTACTTCCATTTCCGTCCTGCCCTCCACCTTCTCAAGTCTCTTTTCCGTCCTTTCCTGCCACAGCCTGATCTCCTCTTCCATCTGCTTTATTTTAACTTCCTTTTCTTTCCTTTCCCTCTCTCACCCCTCTACTCTCTCCCTCATCTCTTTCATCTCCTTTTCCCATTTCTCATCTCTAATTCTCATTTCTTCCCTCATACCTTCCACCTGCTCTTTAGTCCCCTTCACGTCCTTCCTTAGCTCCCTGATCTCGCCTACCAGCATCCCGATAGCCTCCTTCTC
>CAKNXH010000877.1:0-40474 GCA_932178445.1 Andricus quercusramuli
CAAATCAGAAGCGGCAATTCGAATTTCGAAGATATGTTATTCCCGCCGGTTTACGAATTAAATTGCGAGCAGAACAGAATAGATATGTGCCCGTACCAACTCGAGAACATATTGTTTTATCAACATCCAATGGTGACGTTGTTGCAATACTGGAGTATAGTGGGATTCTGCTTGGGATATATAAGGCAGATCAATATAGTTCGAGAATAAAAATAAACATGATAAGCGGTGTAATTGACGCTATGTCCGTGACTGAAATGAGGGAATGTCCTGTAGGCAGACAGTACCCGATCGCTTCACATTGGTTCGAAGAAGTTGCTTCCAATGAAGATACTCTACAGTATGTGTATCATTAATTCAGTAGAAAAAAAGATAAAATATAATATAATATTCTTTGTAATCCGCATTCGGATCAAATTTAAATAAACAGATTTGAATGCAAATGTATCATGGTTATCAAGTCTTCTTTTGTTATATCTTTTGCTAATCCCCACAAGGGCATTCAGATTTTTTTCTCCGAATATTCAAAAACCAGCGAGTTACATGATTTGGATTTTTCGGACCAGAGTTTTTTTGAAACACCATATTCCGCTGAATGCCAAAAAAATTTTCATTATTTGTTAGCTACAGCGTATACTACAGCGTTTCTGAAGTTTGAACGTGGTCGCTTTCGGTCACTCTGTCGCGCCTCTCTGAAACTTTCCATTATTATATGAGTAATACAGTTTTTCATTATTTGGAAATTTAAATTTCGGTAAAGTGTCTCTGGATTTTTTTATAGTGCATGAAACTTTGTTACATATAATTTAATTATTGCTTATGTTTGTACTTTTGTATATACGTAACACTTGAACACTTGAACTGTGCTAATTTTGAAATCACCAAGAAATCATGTGAAAGTCTTGCAAAAGGCCAAGATGATTATATTTGCAAGGCATGTGCATTGTTGCTCACTGGTGCCACCTCTACGGCAGTCGCTGCTACCCAGTATGTCGGTAATACAGGTGTTGTTCCTCTCACTTCTACCTTTGTATCTACTTCGGAAATTACGGCAACCGTACCACCTGGTCTTGCTAAATTCTTGCGTCAAGTGGTCTGCGACGGACAAAATAAAGCGCTTGCGCAGTCACGCGAGATCTTGACAAGACTTACCGAATTTGAAACTCGACAGCAAGAATTTGACACACACACAAACCAATTCGGAAGTCAGTCTGAATAACGAACGTATTAACACACTTGAAGCTGGTTCCGTAGAACAAGTGGCGGAAATTGATGACATTAAGAAGGAGGCTGAAGAACTGAAAGCCAAAGTGATTAAATTGGAGCACGCGCTAAATTTCAATGAACAAGCGGCGCTTCATGCTACCCTGGAAATTTAAGGTCTGCCCATGAAGCCTAATAAGAACCTTGCTGCCACCTTGGACTCTATCGCTAGAGTGCTTGACGTTACTCTTCAAAAGGATGACGTTGTCAAGCTCTATAGGATAATTGAGGCGCCTCCTTCGTCTAATTCTTCCCCTCTCCCCCGATCATCGTAGCCAAGTTCTGCAGACAAGAAATACGGCATAAGTTTATCGAGAGACGTAAGATCAAGAGAGACTTTTCTACCTCAAACATTGGATGGGCAGACAACGAGAAACGTTTTATCTACCTTCGTGAGGCGCTCACTCCACTCAACAGGAAAATTTATGCCATTGCTCTTGGCCTTCGCAGAGAGGGAAAGATCAAATATCTTTGGATTTTCAGCAAAAAAAATTTCTGCCGAAAGAAGGACGGTTCGCCTCGAATATATTTGTCGAACATTGTCAACATTTGTCAAATACACATTTTTCCGTAGGGATAGAGATGAGAGAAGAGAGGGTGGGGCCTGTCTTCACATTCATGATAGCTTGAAGGGTGTACAGGTGGGAGTGAGTCCTTTCGCCAATCACCCTACTGCAGAATATCTTTTTATCAAGGTATCGTCGCCACATGACAGTGTGCTAGTGGGTGTGATCTAAAAACCTCCTAATGCCTCCTATTGTGGGTAATTTGAGACTGATATATTTGACCTTATACCTAATTATAATAACATTGTACTTACTGGCTACCGAAACACAAATCTTAATGCTACCAACAACTTAACTATTCAAAATCAGTAGTGTTCTCCGCCGGATTATCGATAGTTCCTCATAATGCTACCCACCATACTGATAATTCCAGTACATGGATTGATATAATGATCGTTGATGATTTAGACAAAGTGCTTTCGTCCGCTCAACACTCAATCTCATTCCTTTCAAACCATGACCTTATCAGCATCCAATATCTATTCTCCTTTAACCCCTCTTCTAGTATCACCCCTCTCACTATACGCAATCTTAAAATTATAAATGAAGCTGCATTTCTTGAACATCTATCCACCTATGACTGGAAATGCATTTTTACCGAAAGGGATATTAATAGGAAGGTGATTCGCTTAAGCACATTCTTGACCTCAGCCTTTGATAAATGTGCACCACTCCATAACCGGAAAGCTAAAAGGAAGTTTACTCCCTGGATCACTCCTGTTATCAAAGATCTGATGAAAAAAAGGGACAAAAAACGTAGATTGGCCAAAAGAACAAAAAATAGTATCATTCAAGCTGAATTTCGAAAATTGAGAAACTTAGTACAAACAAAAATTAGGGATTCAAACAATCAATATAATTACAACTCTATCAAAAACAGACCTTCTTACAGCCTTTACTACAAAGCCCACACCCCCTGTAAATGTCACTCCTTTTACGTCCTCAGTTACCCATGAATTTGATGAAACCAAGTAATTCTTCTCTGATATATCGCAAGAACCATAGTAAAAAAACTTTTCGAGGTAAAATCGAAGGCACAGGTTTCTGATGGAATTTCGATGAAAATGATTCGCCTTGCATTGTCAGTCGTGGGCCCTATTCTCTTGCACATCTATAGCGCATCTCTCCAGGTGGGTATATTCCCTGATACCTGGAAAGAAGCAATTATTTGCCCTATTCCCAAAATTTCTAACCTTACAACTCATAAAGACTTCCGACCTATTTCCATCCTTAGTGCCTTGTCTAAACCTTTCGAACGTATCGTCCACCAACGACTTACGGCACACCTTGAAATTAACAATTTAATGGACCCAATGCAATCGGGTTTCGTGGAAAGCATAGTAAACTTACAGCTTCACTTAAATTAACTTCTGACATTAAACTTGCAGTAGATAGAAGGGAGATTACGTTTCTTGTTCTTTTCGACTTTTCTAAGGCATTTGATACAGTTAACCATAGACTACTATTGGCCAGGCTTAAATCGCTACACTTCTCTAACATGGTGGTTAAATGGTTTGAATCCTATCTTAGTAACCGCTCTGAAAGGGTACAGCTTATCAATGGCGAGCGTTCTGATTGCGTGGAGGTCAGGAGTGGTGTTCCTCAGGGGTCTTCTCTTGCACCTACTCTATTTAATATTTATACATCTGAACTTGGCAGTGAACTTTGACACTGCAATGATTTCAAACTTTACCTTTCCGGGCCTATTGCCACTCTTAAAAGCTTACTCCAAAAGGTGCAGAAGGATATCGGTATGGTGTTGCAGTGGTCCTCGACAAGTGGCTTCACTCTCAACCCTGCAACAATTATGGCTATAATCATAGGCCCTTCTCTCTCTCCAACACTCGAAACAATTGCCATCCTACCTCCGCTATTGATTGAGGGGCGTATCATCCCGTTTGTTGACTCTGCAAAAGATTTAGGATTTATTTACAATCGTTCTTTCACTTGAGCGCGCGCTTAATTCTTGCGTTTGGCTCATTTATAACATCCCTAAAAGTGAACATATTACTCTATAAGAGAGAGCCAAGAGAAGGCAATTTCATATGGGTAACTTGCTTTATAGTCTATTTACTAATGAAGCCCCGCGTTATCTGTTTAATCTCTTCTATTTTATTGACAAGATCAATCGACACATTTCAAACTCCGTGAAAGGAAAAAAGTACTAAACATTCTACAACACCGCACGTGTAAAATGCAAAGGTCTTTTATGATTCGTGGTGCCCGTCTTTGGAATGAACTACCTTCTACCATAAGAAATGCACCGTCACAATATCACTTTAGAAAACTTCTTTTTGCTTACTTATTAAACACCTCAAATTCTACCCTCGAAATTACTCATTGGTAATACTTAAGCCCATCTGTAATAGTTATATATATAAAATTGTGCATGTATCTACTTTCTTTTAATTATGTATATTTACTTACGTTTATGTATAGTATTGTTGTTAAATAACAACTCTTATTTGTATTTTTTCATTAATTTTCTGAATGATCGCTACCATAATCTATTATGTTAATATGTATCAACTGTTTCTTACAGGGCTGTCTAGCCCTAGGAACTGTTCACAAATAAATACAAATACAAATACTTTGTAGGGACATCAATCTTTAAGTGCAGCCGCATAGCCTCCTTATCCACGCGCAACGAGAGACACAGTGGACTAAATCAAATAACATAGTTAACGATATCTTGTAGGATGCCATTTTTAATTGATTTGCGAAAAATCGTGACGACACAGACCTCAAAAATATGATAAATTTCAGGACAGAAGAAGAACACTTAAATTTTCAGTGCAAAAACTAATTTTCAACTAAAGGAATACTAATTTCCATAAAAGAGTTCAATGTTCAACCAACAAAAATTAATTTGAAAAAGAGAAGTGTTAGCAAAGAATTGTAATTTTCAACAAAGTAATTGAATTTTCGAACAAAAAAGATGAATTTCCAATGCAAAATTTAATGGTCGCATTTCCAACTGAAAAGATAAATTTATAATGAAAACTTTGATCCCCTGGTAGTGTGAAGTAGTTTTTAAACGTTTTGTAAGAAATTTTAACAAATTTGATAGCGTTTAGATGACTACAGAATATCCTAATTATTTCAAGGTATTTCAAACGTTTTTCAAAGATGTTCTATGATTTCTCGTGATTGCAGACATTTGAAAAGATTTCTAATGCTGCAAAGTTTTCAAGAGATTTGAAGAACTTTAATTAAATTTTGAAGGACTTTATCAAATTTTAAAGGATGATTTAATCAGTGTTCGAGGGACTTCAAAGAATTTGACAAGATTTCCTCGAATTTTATGAATAATGTAGATCAGATGATTGATTATATAAAAGAAAGTATAGCCTGAGAGAAAAAAAAGACTTTTTTCAGATACATGTATTTTTATTCTTATTCCATCTTGAGAACTTTAAGTAATTTTCTTACTGAATAGTGAATAGATGCCAATTTTATCTTAGTAATCAGCACACTTTTATTTATATAAGTACACAAATATTGCAAGCCACATCAACAGTTTAAAAACCAGATAATAATAATGTGAGTGACGAACTAGTTAGCAAAACAGAAATAATTTTAGTCTATAATTTTAGAATACATTTCGTAGAAAAAAATAACCTAGAAACTCAGCAGGCTTGCAGAGATGTGGAGCCGGGAATCGATTAATGGAGTTCGCCGCTTTGGTGAATTTAACTCTGGTAAAATGAGACCTGTTTTGCTTTACTCTGTCTAGGGTCGATGAAGCACGCTTTCCTTCAAAATCGTTCAAAACTTAGAGGAATAAATACTTTCATCGAGCATGACTTGGACCCGGACTCAGTTAAAATCCGCAAAGCTCTGAGCCAAATGGGAATCCAGTCATCGAGCCATTTTCGTACATTTTCATAAGTAGTGAAGCGCTGTTCAGCAAGTGCGTGTCCCATTGATGCAAATCAGTAGTAATCAGACGGAGCCAACTCTGGTGAGTATGCCGCATGCACAAGTATTTCCCAACTAAACGTATGGAGACGGCTTCTCGTGTCAAATTTAATTGATCCGTGAGTTGTTGTTGCGTTTGAGCATCATCCTCATCCAAGAATGCTTGCAATTCGCTGTCAACAAGGATGTCAACAAGGAGATGAGGCCAATAAAGCGGTTAGACGGTAACTACATTGACAGCTAGGGCCATCTATGGGCAAATTATGGCTTCATATTTACAGACCTAATACAAACTGGGTTACATACTAATGAGTGTGGAGTGATTCTTAAAACGCGAGCTCTCTTGACAAGTATGTGAACAGGGCAAATCCTGCAGGATCTGGGAAGCGCACAGACTGACTGGATGGATCTTTTATGAGAAGGGAAGGAGTTCCGAACTTAGCTTCTGCGGATGTTTCATCAAATTGATAGATGTCGAGTTTTGGTGTTTGATATTGGAATGTTAGTGGTTATAATAATTTGTGTAACTTTGATGTGAAGCAGAAAGCCTACTTAAAAGTCATTGTGGGATTTGCATAGGTGAGTCATGGCTCACGAACGCATCTGTGAAACTACAGAAATTTTTAGGTTACACAACTTATTACTCAGTGGCTGTCAAAGAAAATTTTACAAGCGCTGAAAGCTAGAGCTTTTATTATTAATGAGTAAGAGTCTGATTTTGAGTACACTGACCTCTTTATGTATATTGATCTGTTGCTTCGCGTGCAATAATTCTATTTATTTATTTTCACAACTATAACTTAGGATTATTGTGTTATGAGCGTAAATTCGAAACCCTCCTTGTAAAAGCCGGTGGCACCTTACAAGGAACCGGAATTGAGCGGAATTGCGTAGACTAGGTTCTTGGTGTGAAACATATCTTTTTGTAGTTATTTTATGTGCGATTCCTCTTGTATCTCACTTTTGATTAATATAATAAATTAAATTATATAATAAATCAAATTATGCGAACAGTTTTAATTTGTTTGCACAATATTGATGCAAACCCGATCCGATAAAACAACTAACCACAACGAAAGTTCAGATGACGGCTGTGTCTCTGAACGAGGCTATGATATTGGGCGAGGCCAATCAGTCCTCTAATAAGAAAAGAAGCATCAACGGTTCTCTGGGAAGGATACCAACTCCCTGACGATGGTGGTGGCCGACAGCAACTACCCGGACTCATTGCATACTACGGAGCAGTACGAGACCTTCAGGGAGGCTACCTAGAGGGCGCTTGAAAAAGTGTCCCCAGATCAATAGCCAAGATTCGTGACCTCCTTCTGCAGAGGAGAGGTCTTCGAAGTTGTGGCAGCCGACCTAGCGGCCAAAGCTTGGCCACTCAAGGCAGTGGTCGAGACAGAGTCCTGGGAATGTGCATCTCTTAACGTTACTTTAACGTTACTTCCAAGTTACTTTAAAGTTAGCTCAACGTTACCTTAACGTTACTTTAACATTAGCTCAACGTTACTTTAACGTTAGCTCAACGTTACTGTAACGTTAGCTCAACGTTAAAGTAATGTTAGCTCATTCTAACAGCACAGGGAATTTCGATTAAATATACATAGTTTTATTCGTTTAATATAAATTTGTATTCAACAACAATATTAAACTCGTTTTAATAGATCACATTCATTATAAAAAATCTTGACCTAGATTTATAAATGTATTCACTAATATATTACATGTTTTTGACGCAATTTATTATTAATTGCTCGACACAGAGGGCTTTGTAGTGAATGGTTACTATTAATGAAAAATTGCAGCTGATACACAAGATCGTTTGAATCCGTATGAAGCAATATGCAACGTTCAAGACAGGATGGAGGAGGAGGAGGAGGGTAATGATGGTGATAATGGGGGTGAGGAGGAGGAGGAGGGTAATGATTATAATAATTAGGAGGAGGGGGGAGGGGGGCAATGATGGTGATAATGAGGAGGAGGAGGAGGAGGAGGAGGGTAAGGATGGTGATGATGGTGATAATGAGGAGGAGTAGGAGGAGGAAGATGTTGATAATGATTAGGAGCTATCCCATCTTGAGCGTTGTATATTGCTTCATTCGGATCCAAACGATCTTGTGTATCAGCTGCAATTTTTTTAATAATAGTAACCATTCACTACAAAGCCCTCTGTGTCGAGCAATTAATAATAAATTGCTTCAAAAACATGTAATATATTAGTGAATACTTTTATAAATCTAGGTCAAGATTTTTTATAATGAATGTGATCTATTAAAAGGAGTTTAATATTGTTGTTGAATAAAAATTTATATTAAACGAATAAAACTATGTATATTTAATCGAAATTCCCTGTCCTGTTAGAATGAGTCAATAAATTAATTATGTAGTTTATTATTTAATTATTCAAGTTATTACTTTAAAGTAAAGTTGAAGTAACGGTGAGCTAACATTACTTTAACGTTAAGCTAACGTTGAAGTAGCGTTGAGCTAACGTTAAAGTAACGTTGAGCTAACGCTAAAGTAACGTTGAGCTAACTTTAAAGTAACGTTGAGCTAACGTTAAAGTAACGTTGAGCTAACGTTAAAGTAACGTTAAGGTAACGTTGAGCTAACGTTAAAGTAACGTTAAAGTAACGTTAAAGTAACGTTAAGCTAACGTTAAAGTAACGTGAAGCTAACGTTGAAGTAACGTTAAGCTAACGTTAAAGTAACGTTAAGCTAACGTTAAAGTAACGTTAAGCTGACGTTAAAGTAACGTTAAAGTAACGTTGAGCTAACGTTAAAGTAACGTTAAGCTAACGTTAAAGTAACGTTAAGCTAACCTTAAGCTAACGTTGAAATAAAGTTGAGCTAACGTTAAAGTAACATTAAACTAAGCTTTCAAACCAACGTTAACTAGTATTAAAGTATCATTAAACTAATGTTAATCTAACATAAAAACTAATGTTAACAAACTTATGTATGTAATCAGGTGTAAGGTTTTATTAAATAAAAACATTAAATGTATATAAAAAGTCTCTCATTTATTCATGTCTTTACAATCATCATCAATCCCGACAATGTTTTTTATCGACTTATAAACTATTTACAATATGTACGTCGATTTATAGGTTAATTGTTTACATCGGTATCATTATCCTTAACCTTATAATGGCCCCAAGCTATCGTATCGGTGCTTTCAGGTAAAAGATACCGTTTGTCATCAAAGGGGCTTAAGGCCACTTTTGACTGTTTAACCGTATCATCTTGATGAAGACGTGATCTAATGATATACTGCTTTCTAGTTTGAATCGCAGCATTTGTCAAGCAATCAACGTAGTCATCAAAGTTGATAGATTTCTGTACAACACCTATTTTTATACCCTTGGCTTTCCTTACAAAATGTTGGCCATTTACGCGGATGCTGTACATCTTACTCCTCAAGCCAACAAATTCAGTAATGACCTGTCCACTGCACTCATCTTTCATGAGGCCTAGAACTTTTTCGTTGACTTGAGGCATACCGTAAACATTATTTACAGGATAATCGGATGTGTCAAACTTGTTGATATCTTGTTTCATATCCATGTAAATATCAGGACATTTAACTTCATAAACTAAGCTATCAGTGTCTGTGTATAGCAGTTTACACTTTTTACCTTTTCCTTAGAGTCAAAGTACTCATAAGGAAAAACTCCTTTCCGCGTTAGCAATTTAATCTTTTCAGCCATAAAGCGGAATGAATCAATAAAGTGGAATTTGATCTCACTCTCTCTCACATTTTTCGTGAAGCTAATATTCCTCTCTTCATTTAGAGGGAGTAAATCAATTCGACCTTCAAACTCAGTGGCTACTTCGCGAATAATGAAATGAGCATCATACCCACTCAAGTGATGGAAGACAACGGGTATGATTCGAGAATCTTTGTAATTTAGATTACAATCTTCATGAGCAGGCCCTCGGTATTTGCCAGTTAAATGTGAATGGTCACGCACTTTCTTTTGGCCGGGTGCTATACTCTGTTCACAAATGTGACAGGTAGTAGCTTCCCTAAAGGCAGCCTTCTGCTCAGTAGTCAAGTTTTCCATAGGTATGGGGCATATGAATACTGTTTCAGCATCTTCTGACAAATTTTGCAATTCGTTTGCAAACCATTTGGCAGGATCAGCTTCATCTTCCGGGCATGCCTTATAGTCAGAAAGTGCGTCATCATAACTACATTTTATGTAGTAGCCTATGCTGAGTATCTGGTGCTTTTGAAAGATCTCAGTGTTATTGATCTTCTCCTGAGATTCTTCAACAGGAAGCAACAGAAGCTTGCAATCGGCATACACGACAAACGGTACCTTCTCCTTATTTCTATAGTTTGTGAACTCAATGATATTTTTATCAGGTTTCGGTAATTTGATTCTACAATGATTCATCTTTTTACAATTATCATTGTGTTCACACAACTTTTTTGCGCTTGAAAAATAATAAAGGCATCGCTCACAAATATATTTTTTATGATCATGTTTGGATAGTTGTTTACCAACTAGTGCAGATAGATCTTTAATCCCTACATAGTGGAAATTTGAAGTATCGATACCTTCATCATCTATTTCAAACACATTATCATCAGTACTCTGATCAGTGTATTCGTCTTGTACGTGTAAAAGATTAACATGCTGCCCCCTCTTCTCTGATGCAACGTATAAGGGGACAACAGTGTAATCAAGCTTCCTTCTTACAAGACCATATACATTGATGGAGATGTCTTTTTGTCGCTCAAACTTTGGGATATTTTTTTAAGTTACAGGAAATTCAATACCAGTAAAATCTAACCTATCTTCATACACATTATACTTAGAAAAACGATGGGCATTCTGCAAAACTGAACATAATGCTGAGAGAACAGCCCACTTAAAGCATTGATTATCATTCTTATTTTCTACATTTATACATGCGCGCTTGCTCTGAATTGGATACGGTAGGGGAATAAATGAACTAGCCCGCAAAGGATTATATTTATTCACATTGATCGCCAGGTTTGCAGGATTGTTTGTTTCATATATTCATTGAACCAATCGTCTAACAATGTCGTCGAAAATATGTCATTTGTTTCGGCCAGAAATGTTTTCACATGTACAGATTGATCATCTTTCGTTACATGTCTATATTTAGCTACTAACAAACCGTAAACTTTGACAGGCCCATACTTATTTAATACACATCGCATTCGTTCTTGAAATAATACAGAGGCATCGTTTGAAAAATGACTTATATCTATATGTACAAGGTTTGTTATTAAATCAGTTTGTAGTCGACATTGGAATGCTTTCTCGGAATCGGCCCAGTGAAGTCGGTTGGTGATATCGTCTTCTTCGCCAGCTGCATCCGGTTTATTTATAGATCCTCCACGTCTAAAGTGCAGTTGGAAAATGGCCTCCAAACTGATTAGTTGATTAATAATGTGGAGGCATCTCTGCTTCTCAGATGTCAAATAAAGAGTATTCAGTATGGATATTAGTGTTTCTATATTGGTAGAACATTGTTTTACCCAGCTATGAATAAACTTTTTCTTAGAGTCACCATCTTCAAATCCTGAAATCATGGCTGCTGCATCTTCTGTCTTGCGAATCAGTACCTCATATTCATCCAGGGCGATGGTATTTCGACTCTGCTTCACTGATCTCTTCTGCTGGCTCTGCTGCTGCTTACACGCCTTGCCCTTCCCAGACATCGTGGAGTGCTGCAGGAGTAGTACCTTCCACTAGGACGTCTGGTTGCTGAATGAAAGAATCACTCCAGAGAGACGCCTTTTATAGGCAGAAACCCCCCCTCTGCGCATGTGCAACACTTGAGTAGGGGGATTCCCCTTGCAGAGCCACCCCAACCTACCTACATTTCCATTCACAAGTTGAGAATCAAACTGCGCATGCGCGCTTATTTTAATAGGGGGATTCCCCTTGCAGTGTCACCATACAGGGAATCCTTACGCGCATTGTTTGTCGGTAGGGTAGACCTCCTGATTGGTTCAATTCAAGGTCGAGACATGTACTACCGTCTATTGATGAAATCCTTATTACACTTATTAATTTCACAGTGGTGCTACCTGTTAATAATGCCTATTTAACCCTTACTGGTGAAGTAGGCTTCAGAAATATCAAATGTGGCTCCATCTGTGACAGGGGGGTCTGCACTACCGGACTCTTCTGTTTTATCGACCGATAATGAAATACTTATATAAGAAAATTAACAACCTCCCTGCTTTACCGACTGAAGGTAATGTAGATACCTACCTTACCGACCGACGTGAAAATGATAATAAAAAAAGTTACCGACCTCCCTGCTTCACCGACTAATGGTAAAGTAGATACCTACCTTACCGACCGATGGTAAAATGGTAATATAAAAATTACCGACCTCCCTACATTACCTACTGATAGTAATGTTGCTCCCTACCTTACCGACCGTTGGTAAAATGATAATATAAGAAGTTACCGCCCTCCCTACATGACCGACTGATGGTAATGTAGCTCCCTACCTTACCGGCCGATGTTAAAATGACAATATAAGAATAATAGTTTTGCTAACATGAAGTCAAATAAAAATTTATGTTTACCGAACTTTGAGTTTCAGTCCAGTTTCGGGTATTGGCTGCAAATGGCCTCGGCCACAGGTCGAAGGGATCCAAATGTGAACAGTTAGGGCCGAATCCGTGACCCCAATGACCCCCACACGTCAGGATCAAGGTCATTTGAAGGTCAACTTCGTCAATTCGAGCGATATCGTCTCTTTGACCTCAGATTTTGAAAGAGCGGGAAATTTTATGTTCGGATATATTTTAACCCACGGGTTCGAGTGACCTCTAGAGGTCACATGAAGGTCAAAAGCTTCCTTTAGAATTTCTGAACCTAGTAGCTTGTGATGGTTTGCTAATATCAAGGTAATGATTTTGGAAATTTCTCAAAGGTGTACATAAAGGCATCACTTCCTTCTGGTATGTTCTTCGTTGCTTTGATCAACTGTTTAACCAAACCTAGCTTAACTAGTTAAGTGGGAATGACGCATATATGCGCACTTGGAATAACTGCCACAAAACTCAATGGATGTGGATGAAAATTGGTATGCCATAGTTTTTTGGTCGCTGATGACGAATCCGGGGTCAAAATTAAAAAATTTAAAATAACTGATAATATAGTAGAATAGTCAGAGTGGGACAATGGTCGTGGGGGTTAAGGCATAGGCTTTGGAACCACTCGGTCGGCTTGCGGGTTCGATTCCCGCCTCGCACTCTGGAAGAGTCTCGGTGGCCCATGCGGTAGGTCCCCCTCCCACCACCAAGTAAGTGCGTGGGGGTGTAAGAAGGAATAGGGAAGAGATACAAGAGCAATGTAAACCCTTAGGGGACACATTAGAAGCTTCCATTCCAGTAGTAGAATAGTCATGAGCGACTTAAAAAATTCTTATGTACTCCCTTTTATTCAAGTCACGTGATTTTTGCAATTCAGTCCGCCATATTGGATCCATGATTAATACGGAATTATTTGCTTCTACCAGTTTTGGCACATAACGTCGATTTCGAGCCTACGAGCTAACTGGTCAATATGTAGATGTGGAAGGATGACTTTATGTACGGGGATAAGACTTTCCTGTATAATATTCATAGTACCTGGAGTTAGATTTTGTCTGAGTGGTCAGTCTTTTTTCACATAATGCTGCTTTCGAACTCGACTGTCCCATTCACAAATAAAGCATGGATGTTTTGTGAATCCAATCTGTCGGCCTAATACGATTGTCGTTATTTTTTAACCTACGACCAACTGCCAGCCGTGAATATCATCATTCAATTTCTGGAGCAGTAAATGAAGATTATGATATTCTTCTTTCAACACGACAGTATCACCGACTGGTATAGGGGCATATATGTTGCTATTATGGAGCAGAACAGCTTTTAAACTTCTTGTCGATGAATCTATATATAGACGCTAGTCACTAGCTTCATACTTAACGCACTTAAATTCATTTATTAGTCGGATTTTGCAAAATCATTGGTGAGGCAAATCTTGGTTTTTTTCTGATAGTAAAGTTGCAATCTACATTTCGTGCATATAGTTTCTGGAGTCGAAAAATTGTCCATACCACTAGTATCTAATCTCTGTAATTTTCTTTTATTCCATCTGTGAATGGCTTTCTTTCAATACTGATCACGTATTTCCCACAAAAAACACAAAAGTGCTCAACACGCGTATTGCACGGCGTCGTTTCTATTCTTGTATCAGTAGACTCTACAGAAGGTCAAGTTACTCATCAATGTAGAGTTGCGGTCACATGATGACGACGATTGTGGGCCCGCTTGCTCATCCTGACCAATCGCTGATGCTGGGGTTCCGATCCTTGCATCGTACAACTGTTTTTTTTTTTTGTACAGGCCATGACGGCTTCACGCCTTCACCCAGGGAATTCACAGAAAAAACTGAAGTTAAATCTTGTTGCAGGCAACCGTCGGTAGGGGGTAAACTATCTTTTGTTCGCACACAATTCGCGACAACCATCTTGAAAATCAGAAGCCGCGAGCATTTATTGCTGCAGTGAAGTTAGCTGACGGGTAATGAAACAAACGAATCGGATAAGTTCGACTTCATAACGACGGTCGTGCCAAATTGTATGAGCTATCAAAGTAACATACAGGTGCGGGTAAAAGTGGGAAAATACCCAGGCGTCAGGGTAATAACTACCCACGTGGAGTAAGTTTTGTCTCAGGTATAATCTTTACTCTATAATCAAGGTAAAGATTACCGTTTACCCTGTAATCAAGGTAAAGGTTACTTTGAGCTTTTTTATGTGTTTGCCAGTGGTCCGTTGCCCACCGCCACCGCATGAAGGTGCCCTGGCAGCCAACAAAATATATATTCAGCAGACACAGTGCATTCCGTGGCAACACACTCCCTTTTATTGCACGCGCGATTGCAGCAGAATTGCGCCAGAATTGCAACAATGTCTCTGTATCCGGTTACCAAGACGAGATACGTGCGAGGGAATTAAGAATGATCCATTTAACCTTCGGACGACCTCTATGGGTCACTGGGAACCGCGGGGAAAATATATCCTAAAGATAAAGTTCCCGCTCTTCCAGAATCTGAGGTCAAAAAGATGAGATCTCTCGAATTAACGAAGTTGACCTTCAAATGACCTCGAATGAGACGTGTAGGCATCATAAGGGCGACGGTTTCGTGATCAGTGCATCCAAAAACGTATTTTGTAAGGATAATTGCCTCGATATTAGCAAACCATGACAAGCTGCTAGGTTGGGAAGTTCTAAAGAATGGTTTTGACATTATTATGACCTCCAGAGGTCACTGAAACCCGTGGATAAAAATATTTCTGAACGTAAAATTTTCCCCTCTTTCAGAATCTGAGGTCAAAAATATCACGGATTGGTGATCAGCGCACCTGAAAACGTATATTCCACTTAGTTTGGTCGGAGGACATTTTGATTTCATTTTGAGACCCTGCGATAATTAAATTCTTTATGAAATCTTTGGGATATCATCAAAATATTTATGAAATCTTTGGAAATCTTCGCGAAATATTTGAAATATTTTTGCACTATTTGCTGATATTTTTGAAATAATTAAAATCTTTGTAAAATTTTTCGGAAATCATTGAAATCTTCGTGTACTCATTGAAATTCGTCCGAAATTTTTCTCATAACATTGAAGTCTTAGTGAAATCTCAAATCTATCCGAAATCTTTGCGAAAAATTTGTGAAATCTTTGAAATCTTCAGAAAATCATCAAAATATTTCCGAAATCTTTCCGATATCTTTGGAAATCTTCTTAAAATATTCGAAATATTTCACAAATATTTGGTAATATTTGTGAAATTATTGAAATCATTAAAGTCTTTGTGAAATCTTTGGGAAATGACTAAAATCTTCATAAAATTTTCCGGAAATCATTGCAAAATATTTTTTAAATATCTGATAATATTTGTAAAATTATTTATGCTTTGTGAAATCTTTGAGAAATCATTGAAATCTTTGTGTACTCTTAGAAATCTATCTGATGAAATATTTTTAATCTGTACGAAATCTTTGCGAAAGATTTGAAATATTTGTGAAATCTTTGGGAAATTATTGAAATATTCATACACTGTTTAAAATTTTTCGGAAAACTTTGTCAAATAACACAGCTCCACAAAAAAAAAATCTAGAAAATTACCCCTGAAGACTGACTATGTCTATCATATGTTTTCGGGGTCGCTGAACACAAATTCGGGGTCTATTTAACTCCATCAGGTCAGGATTTTCCACAACCTTACAAAATAGGCCCAAAACCCCAATAAATCCTTTATCCATTCACCACTCAATTTCAATAGCCCCATAATCCCTTAAACCCATAACCCTTTAACCCCATAACCTCGAAATTCCATAAACCCAAAACCCCCAAACCCGATAAAAAAGAGATATATGCGCGTTGAAGCCCCGGAATACAGTATGTTCGAGCCATGCATGTTTCTTGAGCCTTCAACCCGAATTCTTCAATAACCCCATAACTCCGAAACCCCATCACCCGGTGAGAACGGGACTTTCGTCTCTGCCGCATTATGGAATAACTCCGTTCCCCACCGTCAACCACGTGAAGGTGCCCTGCATTGCAAAAACACGAATAAGTAGTGCAGGAATTATGACTGAAAATTTGACTCATAAGAGTTCGTACATAAGGAAGGTAGCCAACCGTCGCGCATTCGCCGAAACGATCCCGCATTCTCCAGTGATAATTCACAATACTGATTCAACCACTGACAATTTCACTGGTTCAGTTTAAAAGAGCAGCTTATTTCAAGTTTATAACAGGCGCGCTTAAGTAGCATAAAGTGTTTCATACTATGCACAAGGTGGTAAGGTCGAGGTCGCAGGTAGACCACGAATCCTCTACTTCTTCTTCATTCTTGGGCTAGTGGTGCTCACCTCTACGGGGTTCAGGGTGGTCTCCCTCGCTCTCTTCTCATATTGGGTTTATGGAGTTTCCTTGACTCTATGACCTACCCTGTCCTACGTATAGCTGGAGTGACAGTCGAAATACGTCTCGAGCGCCTCCACGTTGCGGTGAAGACGCGCAAGAGGTTCTTTCGCATCACATACACCGTCGCGGATTTCGAGCCACATGTTTCTCTTTTTCCCACAGAAGACCTCCATCTCCGTGATGATCCATGGAACAGGCACCAGCCACCGGGGCTTGCACCTGCTCCCAATTTTTTTTAATTCTGCTGACTGCTCAATTTTTGACCAATTCTGATCATTTTTTTTAAATACTCGTAAATAATTCTAATTTCATGTAGGACTGCTACTTTTTTAGTTTTCTGCCAAAGCTAGCCTACAAAAATATGAATTTGCCAAGGTAGCTGAAACACGAAATTTCGAAACATTTAAAACCGTGAAATTGGTAATATCATTACACACAAACCTCAAACTCACAAACCTCAAACTCACGAACCTCAAGCCCCCAAACCCGTAAACCCACAAACCTCAAACCCAAAAGCCTCAAACGCATAAATCTCAAATCCGGGAACTTGAAACCCCCAAGCCCGTAAACCTACAAACCTCAAACTCACAAATCCATGAACCTTAAACCCCAAACCCACAAACCTCAAACACATGAACCTAAAACCACAAATCTACAAACAGCAAACAAATAAACCTCAAACCCACAAACCAAAATTTAGCAGTCCTACATGAAATTATAATTCTTTACGAGTATTTAAAAAAAAAATTATTAGAATCGGTCAAAAACTGAGCAGTCAGCAGAATTTTGAAGAAAAAAAATTTGTAAATAACTCACTGTGCGGCGGGGAGATTTCTACTACATTGGGGTAGTGTTTTTTTGTCGTACCCACTCATGGCTGGTTTTTTGTTCGGGGTTCCTTCTCCTTGCTGGTTCTTGTCCAACCCAGGGATTTGATTTTCCCGGTACCACCCATCAACTTAGTTAGACATTAGTTAAGGTTATATTTCATGAAGAGGTGAATCACGAGTGTCACTTAATAGTACTATTTTGCATAGTTAGATTACGCTACTTAAAATTATGACTATTTAAGTTCAAGTTAACCACTATTTCTCTCAGGGATGGTTTTTGAAAAATAAAGTTTGGATTTTGAGTCCCCTGACAACCTAACCTCAGATTACTTATCATTACTACGCGTTCAAGTACATGATTTTAAATAATGAAACAACTCAATTATCTTATTTTGTTATTCAAATTTTGTAGTCTGTATTACTTAGAATCTGAATGTAGTTTAATAGACTTCAATTCAAAAAAAATCAAATTTGATTTATGAGCAGTTGTTTGTTGAAGTTGAAAGAACAGGCAGCAGGTAGGCCATGGAAGTCTGGGGCGTACGACCCAATACGATGATTCTACATGTTTGTGCCGTACCTGGGGTACAAAAACAGCATTAATTTTCGGTGGACAATCTATGGTTGAAAAGAGTGTAAAGTTAGTCATCTGGTGAAACTACTAGTCAAACTTCAAGTTGAAATAATATACCTTTAGAGAAGATGGGTCTCAAAACGATTAACGAGGTTGGCCGTATGAATGGACTCTTGCCTACGCT
This sequence comes from Andricus quercusramuli, assembly GCA_932178445.1. Classification (NCBI taxonomy): domain Eukaryota; kingdom Metazoa; phylum Arthropoda; class Insecta; order Hymenoptera; family Cynipidae; genus Andricus; species Andricus quercusramuli. The sequence goes on from CAKNXH010000877.1 coordinate 18,330, forward strand.
ACCGCTATCTGACTTTACTTGAAAGAGGAGTACGCCGTTCTCCAATTTCGTAAATTTCGCACAAAGCAAGATATACGGATTGTGGCTGAGTTGCAGAATCAATTCACAGTTTTCTTACCCAAAAGAATCATACCAATGGTACGAAGAATGAAATAGTTGAATTTTCAGTTGAAAAAAAGTGATGCTTTACCAAAAAACAAATTTTCAAGAAAATAGCTAAATTTTCAACGAGAAATTTTTTAAATAAAATCAAGATTATTGAACCAAACAACTGAATTAATTTTCATTAGAAAAATTAATTTCATTAATTAATTTTCATCAAAGGAATGATCTTGTTGGTTTAAAAATAAATATATTTTTGAATTTTTTTATTGTAGTACGAACAACGTATCATTTTTATTTCAAAATTTGACTAGTTTCTTGAAAATTCTTATATTCTATTTTACGTAATCCTGAGTTATCCTGTCCAATGCAAAGTAATCTCAGGTAATCTTAGTCCATCTCAATTTATTGTCGAATTTTCTTGTCTTTGAATTTTTGTGTGCGTAAAAATATACTTTTTTAAAAAAGCGTTTAACTTGCTCACTTTATGCTATACCAATAAAAGTACACGCAACTATAAAACTGTAAACAAATATTATGTGATAATAATCAACGAAATGTTCACTGACGCCAGGAAAATATATGATATTTTTTCTTAGCTTTAGTTCTTGAATAATACGTAATCTTTCCATTTGCACACGTAAAGCCTATTTACAAAACGTGGCAGTTTCATGGCAGAAATTTCCACGAGTAGAATTGACTCATAGTTATCTGATGAAGGTTAGCATACATAGCTGTACAAATGTTCTAAAGTCTCCTTCGAAATTCAAGAAATCTATTCAATACCAAGAGGAAAAATGAAGATCGCCAGCTGCATTCTAATTCTTACATTTTCGTTTCATCTGGAGTTCGTTGGTAAGTTTAATGAGGCTGACCATACTAATAATTTTTATACTTATATCCACTCTCTGAGGCTTATGAATTTTGTTTTGCGATGTCTTTAACCTTCTGCAAGTTGTTGGAAATAGAATTCTTTGGTTGTTAAATACAAAAAGTATGGGGTTATAGCAAAATCTAATCGTCTTCTTATTAAATTTCTTATCACATGAAAAATATTTCTACATATCTTCATATTTTCATAATAATTCTTTTATGTTTTGTATAAGAGGATACCGATATAGTTTTAATATTTCTTAACTGCGTTGTAATCTTTCCGTTTGGTGTCTAACCTCCCTTTACTTGATAACAAATGAAATTTTTTTTAATTTTGAGTACTAGGGTTGGTCCAATTTGTTCAAACTGATCATCATTAACCCGTGCCCCCGGAGTTTTAAAACTACAATCGGCTTTTTGATATGAATGTCTCGTTTTTCGCAAAAACTGACAATATAATTACTTTTTATTACATTTTTATAAATTAGAGTTTGGTCGTCTTCTAAGGAATCTTCAGGAAATAATTTCCACCCAATAACTTTTGATTTTGACTGACATCATCCACTTTTATTGGGCCCGGAAAGTGCCCCAAAAATACTAAATAGCAGTCTCATTTTGCACTCTGAAAAATTAACCAAGAGAGTTACCGGATATTTTATAAATAGTAGATTATGTGCCAAGGGGAGAAGGACAGCGATTTCCGTTGAGTGTTAGCTCTTAGAAGTTTCTAGATTAGAAGTTTATGCTAACGCATTCAAAGTCAAAATTATATATTCTAATATGGCAGATCCAATATGGCGATTGACAATTCAAATTTTTTTTTTGAAGTTTCATGAACATTTATATGACGGGTTTTACAAATTTCTGATTATAATTTGCAATTCAACATTAAAAAATCCAATATCGCAGATCCAATATAGCGATTGATATATTATGCTCAAATTTTTCTGCACTACATTAATTTAGGATTAAATATTATGGAACATTAATTTTCACAAATTATAATTGTTAAAATTCCTTGCGACTTGAGTGCCTACTTTGGACAAACTGGCCTAATAGATTTCCCCCTTTTCCGAGAGGCTGCCTAATCGATCGTAAGGATCTAAAGAGTTAAACAACAAAGGATCATCGACCAGGTCAAACCGACATTCTTGTTCCATGAAACTCCATATTTATGGCTTCATAAGTTTCTGGTTATGCACCAAAGTGAAAATTACAAAATTCCATATGGCGTTGGACAATTTGACGTTTTTGTTCAAATTTAACGAAACTTTGTACTGACGGGTTTTGAAGAATTCTGGTTATAATTAAGGAGCCAATGTTATAAAATCCAATATCTCTGATCCGATATGGCGGTTGGCAATTGCAATTTTCGTTTAATCCATGGAACTCCGTATTTAGGGTTTTTTGCAGATTCTGATTATGAATCTTCATTCAAAATTGCAAAATTGAATGTTGAGGATACATTAGCGCGGTTAATGATTAAAAATTTTCGTTAAAATTTTGTATCTAGTTGTTTCAAGAATGCCGATTTTGAATTTGATGACAAAATTACATTATATACTAAGGCGTTCATGAAACTGCCTATTCAGAGGTTCACGCAGTGGGGAAAAGAATAATTTTCGAAAGTAATGATATTCGGGAAATAATTGGTGAATCAACTAACTGTGGTTGCGACAATTTTAGGAGGTGACTAAGATATTCGTGATTCGCTTCTGAAGTGAACAAAAAAAAGGGCGATATACGTAAAGGGTCAACTCATACTTCACAAAATTTAACTAGATTTATGCAAAATATGGATCAGTAAGCTCATATATAACCAATGACAAGAATCTTGAGCTACTGGCAATATGAATGAATGAGTTTGACTGTCAGGGACAACTAAAATTCCATGAAATGTGACTAGATGCACAGGCAACATTCATCAGTAAGCTCATTGTTAACTATTGACATGATTTTTACTCTAATGACAATTTTTTTATAGTATACTGTCAATAAATTTGACTTTCAGAGCCAAACAAAATTGATTTTGCACTTTCGACGATCAGGTTAATAAAATGCCTGCGGTTTCACATGAACTGATTGAGACAATAAGAATCAAATTAGATACGTCCTCCTCGAAATGCTCCTCTGTTCGGCTCGGTGTCAGTTCGTCGATGACAGAGCGGAGTAACAACCACTCTTCAAAATTCACAATTCGCGACGACAGGACCGACTTAGTATCTCAGCGAACGCTACAAAAAGAGTGCGAGTTTCGACCAGACTTCGAAAATTCTCGGTAACATAACATTGGAGAAGGTAACAAAGAAACTTCCTAGTAAGTTACCGAATATACGAGAATTTACAAGAAAGTAATTTGAAGAATTGTGAACCAATTATACCTCCTTTTGGTAGAGGAATGTTTTCATCAATAATATATAAAAGGTGTTTCCTTCCGTCATAATTTAGATATGTTGCACTGTTCCATTCATGTTTGTCAATGCCTATCACAAAAATTTTTTATAAATCGATGATTCAGTTGATTCGATGGTTGAGCTGATTATTTTATCAGATTAAGTGATGATCCAGAATGTACCAGAAATCTGAATTTTTTCCAGGTGCTCTTCTTCCATGTATCGATTGCAATTGTCCACATATTCCTGATGTTCGGCCACTTCTTCGTAGTCTATCTGCTCTTGCATCTCCTGTCGTGCCATTTCCTCATTCGCTAAGTAATTTTCCTCTTCTTCTTGTTCCCTCCTTGTCCGGATTTGAGTTTGAGGTGGTCGTTCGTGGGTTTGGGTTATCTGAAAGTTTCGGGGCTCAACGTAGCATTGGGCTGCGAAGTGTCCCATTTTCCGCATTTACTGAACTTCATTTGTGATCGATCAGCTAGTAGAATATTTTGAGTCAGCGTTTTCTATGATAACAAAGTTCCTTTCGTCTTAGGTCCGGGTGTAGATGTTAACATTTGTGGTGGTGGAAAGTGGGATATAGGTTTATTCAAAATAGGTTTGAGTATTTTATTTATGTTTTTCTCTTTAATCCGTGTTTCCGCTTCCAATGCTTCTTTTGTCTAATCGTCGCTTCTATTCAATCACGAGGGGCTACTCACTAAGAATTATCAGACTGTTGTGCTGGAAATCTTAAGTCTTTTGGAAATATCTCAGCAATTTAGCATTTGTAAGAAATCTTGGAAATCTTTGGCCAAGTGTTTGCAGAGATGAGGTGGTTTGAAGCGTTCCGACATACGCTCCTATGCGTGGAACAAATAGACGACTAAATCCGAAAGCCGCTGAGTTTAGTAGAGTCTGTAGGATCCCACGTGAGTTCTGATCGCGAGCAGCGTCGCAAATCTAGGAATTCCGGGCAATCTCAACGAAATCTTGGAAGTCTCGATAATTATTCAATACAGATTGCCGCATTCACAGTTTTAAGATTTTTATGTTTCGTTTTCAGTAGCCCCTCGAATCATCATGAGTTTTGGGGAGGTCACATGGTGTGAGAGTGCAGAGAGAGAGAGAGAGTATATACATGCTTTGCTTAGCCTGTCAGTAGTGGGGATATCTAAGAGGAGTCTTTAGAACAATTGCGAATCGCTACAATAAAAGGGATATGCGAATACAGAGAGAATGTATATATCATAGAAAGAATACTTGTAAGAGAGAGACTGTGAGACACCCACCCAGTGCTGGGCACGAAATTTTAGAGCGTAACTGAAACGTCCTAAAAACTTTTCTTGGACCTAAAAATCAAAAGACGTTATTTGAGCGTTCTGAAAGCGTTTCATGTTCCAAATACGTCCTTGAAACGTCTCTGGAACATTTTATGTTTACGATACGTTATTTGGACTGACATAGGAGGTTTTTGAGCCGTTCTAGTAACGTTCTTCAACGTTTGCCAGATGAACCAGATACTTAATTCTTTGATACTTAATATAGTTCTTTATTTTAAAGCGAACTATGATGAGTGTAGGACAAGCGGGTGACAGGAAATGACGTCGTTACGAGACTGACGTCCTGACGAGAGTGGAGGAGCGACACATGAGAACAACATAACCTGAAACATCAGTTTTACGTCAGACCTGAAGAAGTGAACTGCAATGTTCACGAAACGTCGGCAACATTCATAGTCTCGCATACGATTGAAACCCGAAAAAGCTTTAACATTTTTATTTATCATATATTGATTATCCTTTTCGTTGGTTTCAATTATTATATAGATAGTATTATTATATCATTTATAAGCGATGTGCATAACGGGGTACAAAATCCAGGGCAATAAGTCTTTCTACCAAAATAACTACAGTGCGGGATTACTGTATTAATGCCTTAAATATAAAAGGCTTCTGGAATATTCGTATATACTCTGTTTATTACTTTTCGTAAACCTAAATATTTAACAGGGGTGCGCCAAGGCTCCCCTTAGTATTTGGTGCCAGGGAGCCATTCACTCCTTTGCGCCCAGGTAAGACCATACCTGATTTCTAGTAATTAACAAGCAAAAAGTCTAAGGCAATCAAACCGGCAAGTTTCCAGAAATCACTCGCAGATATTTGACAATTTTAGAATTATAAAAATTTTTCTTAAACAGTACATGAGCAGTTTAAAAGCTGCTAAAGCAAATTCGAAGAAAAGAAATTTAAAATTTGAATGCTAAATGTCATATTATTTTACAAACAAAATGTTGAAGCACTTTCATAATATGTTAATTTATTGTAATCACGTGAAAATTTATGTTGTATCAAAAACGGCAAATTTTGACATTTTTCATTTTGAAATAATGAAAACTATTTTAAAAACAATTAGTAATGTATAGGTATACAAAAGTAGAAAATTTACATTCGAAATATTATGAATATCATGCTATAAAAATGACGAATAACATAAATGTTTCTCTAACTGATAATAACAAAAATTCATTTTCCAATTTCTAGTTTCAAACTACATCAAAGCTTCGCTATTCGAACGCGCGATCGGCAGCGTTATATGAATTCCTAGAACTGCTGGTCCCCGCAGTTGCTCAGGGGCAGAGCGAGAGACGGTTGCGACTCCGCCTATGATGGGACGCATTCACTACTACTCAGTCAAGTAGATTGCGCAATATCATGGAAACGGTTCAGGCGGCCCTGCGTGTTTACGTTTTACTGCAAGCGCTATATGAACAAGGCTATTTTCAGGCAACCCTCGAGACTGTTCCTCTATCGAAGCTCTGCTATATTTATTTTGAAATTGTAAACTGCATTGAGCTGTTTTTTACAGTTTTTCGTATAGCGCGCCGTTGGTGGCTTGGAATTGGAACGATAGAAAGGAATCATGGAACTGTTTTGTCGAGTGAGAGACGAGTGGGGGTCAGTGCTTGGTAGCCATCAGCTCTGCATTCACTCGTGGTTTTCTCTTCAAGTCTAACGCGTTGTTCTGTTTGGTTGTGGTCCTAGTCACTTCCAGTGGGACATGTGAGGGAGGTTCGAATATGATGGGAGGACAGCTTTTGTGAACGCTACTGTCGCTGTAGGATTTATATACAAATACAATGTTTTAATACCCGCCTTTAACAGTTTGAACAACGCCTGACATATAGAGGTTGTAGATGTTAGGTTGGCGGCAGTTGAAGATAGTGGAAGATGGCACGACTATTTGAATCCTGCCTTCACTCATGCAACGAATTATGCGGTTACGACACAAGTATCGCGCAGTGCCACTCACAATAGGCCTCTCTCGGATGGAGACCATGGTTCAGTTGGGAGTGGCAATGGGAACGAACCGAGGCGACGACCAGGCAATGACCCCGGACAAACGCGAGAACATCGATTTAAATGGTCGGACCAACTCAGGAGGGACCTTCTTACCTGTTGGCAAAGCAGCTCACCGGCGCGGAGAGGATATGCACCCGGAATATGCACCCGGAATATGCTCATAAAACGCCTCAGTGTTTAAGAGATCAGGTATCCTTCTTGCAAAAAAACGGATATGAAGCTCTTTATCAACAGGAAGAGGAGCAACATCCTCAAGCGAACATTCCACCCGTTCCAGAAAGACCACCTTTGCAGATAGCCGATAATGCCAACATGAGAAGTAGGAGATCTATCCACCAAAAAGTCTTCCTCAGGATGGACAAATTAGCTGAAGCTAATACTGCTCTTCCCGATTTGCTCCCCGAAGATGTTAATCTCTGGAATCTGAACTGTGTAGTTTACGAGAAGGCGGTCTCCCTGCTTAGCGACGATAGAAGTAACTATAATACGGTACGTCTGAGTAAGATACGCGAGCGTATTGCACAGCTTCAGCTCAAAATTGAAACGGCGAGACGGCATGCATCAAATGTTCAGTGCGTGATGAGCTACATAACATCAAATAAAAAGTTCACTCCAAAAGTTAGGGCAGTTGCTCGAAACTTGAGGAAAGCAAATCACACCCTGAACAAGTGTAAACTGTCGACCATCAAGCAGCACTGGACGCAAAAAGTAAGATCTCTTTCAACAGCGAAACAGCGCCTTGAACGGCGAGTTAAGTGGATTCAGGAAAATTCCACTTTTTCTACTAATCCTTCGCGTCTGTTCAATAAAGCGTCATGTGTAGTTAAAAATCCGCCTAGTCGAAAAGAGATTCAAGTCTTCTGGGAGCAAGTGTATGGAGATACTTATCAGCTAAATGAAGACGCTTCTGATATATCGCTCTTTCGTAACTTTTGCCAAAGGCAAAGGTTACAAGGTCCAGAGGAAGAGTGTCCACTAATTACTGCTGAAGAAGTGAAGAAATTTATCGCTAGAACTAAGAACTTTTCGGCGCCAGGGCCAGATAAAATCAACAACTTTTGGTGGAAGAAGTTTACTTCTACGCACCAACATCTAGCTCGTATATTTACTACTTTCTTAAACGGAGAACAACCCGTCCCGCAGTGGCTAGTGGAAGGACGCACGGTATTGATCCCTAAGGCCGGAGATTTGTCATGTCCAAAGAACTACAGGCCCATAGCTTGTTTAAACACCAGCTACAAGCTATTCACTGGCATCCTCAAAGAGAGGATATTGACATCTATCGAGCCGGTATAAAGTGCAATAGTCGAACAACGTGGATGCAAGAGAGGGCTGGCAGGTTGCAGGGAGAACCTGTTAATAGACAGGTGTATTACCCAGGACTCGATCAGGTATCGACGCAATCTGTCCATGGCTTGGATTGATTACCGTAAGGCATTCGATAACACGAACCATGAGCTTCTTATCAAGCTCCTTAAGTGCATGGAGGTGCATCCAAAAATAGTGAGATGCATGAAAGAGCTTATGCTCTTGTGGGGGACAAGATTTGTCATAACATCTGACAAAAGACAAGTGACTACAAGTTTTGTCACATATAAGAGGGGGGTCTTTCAAGGAGACTCTCTACGTCCGATACTTTTCTGCATCTCCCTCTTGCCTCTATCTATTGTGCTCCGAGGCAAAAGCTCTGGATACCTATGTGGCCCGCCGAACAGAAGAGAATATAAGGTCAACCACTTTTTATACATGGACGACCTTAAACTCTTTGCTTCCTCAAAAGAGGACCTTAACATCCTTGTAGATGCGGTAAATAGGTATTCTAAAGCGATTGGCATGAGCTTCGGACTGGACAAGTGTGCCTGCGTCCACCTACACCAAGGAATACTAGAAACTACATCATCCAGTGACGATCAGGATGTTCAACTCATAGGCGGAAATACCATTCAACATCTTGGTACTGGAGATACATATACATATCTTGGAATACCGCAAGCGGAAACCCAAAATGTGCATAACTTGAAAGCGGCCCTTGGAAAAAGGTATCGCCGAATTCTCAGAAAAATTTGGGCTTCCGAATTATCTGGAAAGAATAAGATCCAGGCGACCAATATGATGGCCGTTCCTATACTGCTCTACACGTTTGGTGCAGTAAAATGGAACGTCGATGAGTTAAAACAACTTGATCGAAGCACACGCAGGATGATGACAATACAACGAAGTCTTCATCCTAGATCTTCCGTACCTCGAATATATCTCCCTCGCGATAAAGGGGGTAGAGGATTGCTAAGCTTAGAGTGTCTTCATCGAAGAACGGTTCTGGCTACAGCCTGCTCAGTTCTAAAAAGCACGGATTCCCTTATCCGACTCGTACACCAACATGAAGTCGCCAATGCTGCGGTATTTCTATACCATGCAGCAGATAGGGCCGCAGAGGAGCTTGACCTCCCATTTAATTCCAGCGACATTACACATGGCCTAGCATCACTAACACCTCTGGTGCTCAAAAGTCGTATACAGGAAGCAGAACATACGCTCCTACTAAGAGAACATGCTGAGAAACCCCTCCATGGTAAGTTCTACGGCTCGATGGGTCTGTCCAACATGTTTCTCAAGTCTGCTGGATTGAGATCGGAGACCGAGGGATTTCTTTTTGCCTGTCAAGACGGCGTCATAGACACCTTAGTTTACCGGGAGCGCATAATGAATGTACCTGTACGCGATACCAATTGCCGGGCGTGCAAGCAAGAGCCCGAAACACTTGGACATGTTCTCAGTGGATGCTCTAAATATGCACGCTACGCGTACATAGAGAGACACAATGCAGCTCTGAAAGTGATATATTACCATCTTAGGCATTTCTATGGTGTTGATCTATTGCCCGTCTTGCCATACGCCCAGGGGGAACTCGAGTCAGTTGTGGAGAATGATCAGTGTAAGATCTACTGGAATTTCTCATTCTCCACCACTCAACGTATCAGTGCTACGAAGTCTGACATTGTCCTCCAAGATCTGAAGAACAAGATCATTTACGTGATTGAATTCTCGGCACCAGCCGATGGTAATATCACGGCAAATGAGGGAGAAAAACGGGCGAAATATCAAGCACTTCTTTTCGAGCTGAGTAGGCTGTACCAAGGCTACAAAGTTCATCTTATAATTCTCATAATCGGCTGCCTTGGAGGTATGAAAGCTTCATTTATTAGCCAACTCAACAAGAGTCCGGCTTGCCAGCGTCAGGCTCATTTCATCGCGAACCGGATGCAAAGGGCTGTTCTCCTGGGATCACTCCATCTGGTCCGTCAACACTGTTCCTCTTAAATTCTGAAAAGATTGGTAGCTATAAAAAAGTATCCAGAGGTGAAAACTTCATCTCCAACTGTCTTGTCTGCCGCGTAAAGTCATCCCCGGCTAGAGACCTGACTCCAAGGAACAGTGTTGCCCGATGTTATCACGCGTAAATTTCCCGCTCTTGCTTACCTCCTAGGACAGAAGGAGCAGAAGCGGATGACGTACACGTTCCAGTAGCTTTGGGATTGGTTTCTTTAAGGAATCATGATCGAAGCTTCCGGAGCCTACAACTTCTCATTGATAGCAATAACAAATGTTGATTCTCAAGGAAGCGGTACATATAATGGACATATACATCAAAACAAGTAAGCCTAAATTGAGTTAAAGAAATATTGACGAAAAGAACCGGGGAGCATCGTGCGGTCCCTGATATGCCAGCGATCCATTCATTTTATGTTCACGATTGACTTTTGTTCATTGCAAAATCTGCAACTTCACAATATATAGGCTTGAATGAATGAAAAAGCAAATTCTGTAGCTAGTGATTCCCAGTCTTAGCATTTGAAATTGAAAATTTATCCATTTTTATTTGTTCTTACAGAATTAGGTTCGCAGGGCGACTCACATCCTGTACTTCCTCCCAAGAAGCGGTGGCGATCTCCTTCGAGCCATCAAAGCCAACAAGTTGTGTCGGGTAAGTTACTTTGTTTTCGAAGTAACTCGTTACAGATATGTCATGCAGCAACATTATTAACTTGTTGCAGTTACTTTACTTAAATAATTAACTTTAGTTTGTCTAAAATTCGCTATAAATTTTGCAACCCAATCACTTAATTTTGAAAATTTACAAAAAAATACGCTATATTTTTAGATGTGAAGAAGAATACGTTTTAATACAATTAACACAAAAGACTAACAATTATCTTATGTTAAAATCTCATGAAATTCTCTCCAGCATAAAGCCGTTCCCTTGCATAGAAATATTTTATCATTGGTTTTCAAGGTAATAATTTTACAGATTTCATTAGAAGGACTGCATTTTAAAAATCGCCATGCAAAATAACAGTTTGATTTGCAAAATTCTGTCGGTTTTCATAAAATTTCCACGTTTTGAGACACCTTGAGTCAGCAAAACCGAGTTTTACGAAGGCGTCTATCTGTATGTCTGTCTGTATTCTGTAGTCGCGATAACTCTCGGAAGGCTGATCAGATTGGATTGAGCTTTGGCACACGTTTTTAAGGCATGAAAAGAAAGGACGATTCCATTGACGAGCCGTTTTTTATTAACCCCGGGTAAAAGTATTTGGTCTTGAAGACCATTTCAAGTTATTCTGTATGTCTAGCTTGTGAGACGGAACGAATGATTCAGTCACACGAGTTACCAATCACCTACGCGCACGTGTATCACACGCTATTTTTTGAAACGCCCATCCGAAAAAGTTGCTAGGAGGTGGTGACGAAAAATACTGATTTTATATTGCATAGAGTGCAGTAAAGCAACTTTTTTTCAATCTTTGAAAAAAAAATTTGAAAAAAAATGTTTGAAAAAAAATTTTCTGAAACAAAATTTGTGCTAAAAAATGTTTGAAAAACATTTTTGCAAAAGAAAATTGTTTAAAAACATTTTTTTCAAAAAAAATTATTAAAAAAATATGTTGGCGTTTATGCTCTTTTGCCTCCGGCGGGGGGGGGGGGGCAACGAAACCCTAAAAACAAAACTTCGATCATTAAAATATTTGTTCAAGTTAAATCTGAATTTATTTCAAGAAGATACCAACACCAGTGTTTAAAGTTATCTATGCCAGTGTCCAAAGTACCTCATCTCGAAAGTGCGCATGCGCAGCTTTTTTAACAGTGTCTAAAGTAAGCCATCTTCAAACTGCGCATGCGCGAAAATCGTTCCGCGCACACTCTGCTCAAATCAGGTCCTTTAGGCACCATTTACAAGCATGAAAACGTCAACTTTCAAGGTGGGTGTTGAAAAAAAAGGTTTTATCAACCAAACACGTTTAGCCTTAAAATTCATCTTTTTGGTCCAAAATGTAGCTGTTTAATTGAAAAATGATCAGTTCTGATTGAATATATATTTTTTTTATTGCTTTGGTTGAAGATTAAAGCAGCTTTAAGCTGTACCTCGCCCTTTGGGTTCTTATGTTAACTCTGTCTGCCATGTACATATCCTTCTTGTTACGAACTCAATAAAGATTTATTATTATTATTATTATTATTTATTGAAAATTCATTTTTTTTTTAGTTAAACTGTTTTTTATTAAAGATTAAAATGTCATTCCTTTGAAACATCTATTATTACGCTTTTCGTTGAAAAATTAATCTTTTTTGTTTGAAAATTCAACCAAATGGCAGGATTTGAAATACTTTTAACAGCTCCTTGTTGTCAGAATACGGACAGTATCTGACGCTAGGAAAAGATTATAGCAAAGGGAGAGGTGGGTGAAAGAAAGTGAACAGTTTTCCTCTGACCCATCTCGATTAAACATAGATAGCTTCAAGACGCTGTGCTATACCCTCATGAAGTCTGATGAGGAATGACCAACTATCACTACGGAAGTGGTGAAGAAAGTATTTAAAGGCATGTAGAACTATTCCGCTTCAGTAACAGAGGATATCAGGACTTTCGGGTGGAAGAAGTTTTCCTCAAATAACCAGCATCTGGGCGACATTTTCACCTCATACCTAAAGTCGATAGAGCCTATTCTGGAGAGTTTGGTGAGAGGACGCACAGTGCCCCTCCCGAAAACAGGGAACTTGTCTGATGCTAAGAATTACAGGTCTGAACACGCTGTATGAGATTTTCGTAGCAATCCTTGATGATAGGATTATTCGGACTATCGAACCTGTATGGCGAGAAATGTACAAACAACTTAGCTCAAAGGAAGGCATAGCAGGATATCAGAAGAACCTTCTCATTGACAGATGCATCTGGGAAGACGTAGCATCCTACCAGTGCTGCTCGTCGATGACCTGGTGTGAGATTGGAATGGAATTTGGGTTAAAATTTAGCCAAGATTCATTTGAAGTAAGTACAAATTACTTACATATCCTAGGACCCAAAGCTCGTCAAAAAAAGCGCTGTATGACAACTTGGAGCTGTAGAGACTCACACATATCTGGACCGCATTTGGGACATGACATCTATAAGGGGTGTTCTTTGATGCAGATACAAACATCTTATCCAACAGATTTTGTTCTCCAAACTGTCTGCGAGAAATAAAGTATCTGCAACTGGCATGCTTTCTGTTTGTAGCGATTCCATGGATGAAGGACGAGCTCCGATCCCTCGACTTCGGGTGACGAAAGGTTATGCACATGCACAAAGCCGTGCACCTTCAACGCTTGCGGAGTAAAGCAAATATAGTCGAGAATGGACGAGACTCTTTTTTTGAATAGTTCCGAAAAAACACAAAGAAGTGGACTAAGAAGCGTGTCTGTACAAAGCAGCGGAGAAGGCTGTTGAGACATTTGGCCTTGTCTTTAATACCGGGGGTGAGTGAAATCCATGAAAAATTATCCATCTCGAGAGCTCAGTCCTAAATGACCGGATCGGGAAAACGTAGGAGAAAAGCTCTCAAATCACCGGGAGTGAAGTCGGGCACATTGAAGGGTTTCATTTTAGCGTGCCAAGCCCGTCCCTTTTCTTCTTCAGCATACCTTAACCATATTTTAAGCCAAGACATTCCCGATGATAGCTGCATTGCGTGCCATGCACACCCCGAGCACATATGACACATACTGTCAGGTTGTTCAACTCATTAGGAAAGTACGTACTTCCAAAGGCACAATGCGGCGCTAAGAGTGCTTCATTACAATCTCTATCACTCTTACGGTAATAGCCCTGATAACAATCTGCCAAGAGCTCCTCTGTGGGGCCGAATCGCGAAAAGCTGGAAAAAAGCGTCGATTTTGAAACTGATATCCTTCCCTCACGAAAACCATCTCTTCCGATTTCGTTTCTGTCGCGCATGCGAGGTCTGACATAGTTTACCTTGACTTCGAGAAACGAACCATGTTTGTTATCGAATTGTCGGCGCCAGTTAACTAGAACATCAGACCAAAGGGAATGAAAGGAAATAGAGGCGATAACCAGAATATTCTGCTAAACTAGTCTTCCTAATCATCAGTGCTCTTAGAAGTGTCATGTTTTTACTGGTTAATAGACTGAAAAGCATCTCTACTTATCAACGAAATACTAAGACACATGCTCCGTAACCTAAGGGTGCATGCCGCTTTGGCTGGAGCATCATATTGAGTTCTTCACAGCCTATAACACCTATCTCGCGGTCATGAGCGTGGTTACAGCTGAGAGGTTACGGCGACTTCGGCAGAAGCGGGTGCAATTTTCTAGAATGGCACTCGCTCCCGATGGAATTCCCCGCTTATCTGTATACATGGTGGCGCGATCGGTCATCATTAACAACTTATCGACTAGTGGTATCTTAGCACGGACATAAACCCTTATCGACTGTCTGTAAATCAGAATGCAATTCATTAAATTTTAATTGAAAAAAATCAAATCTAATTTATATGTGTAGCTTAATTTACAGACATAGTTACCCAGTGGGCACAAACGTTATTATGACGGCTCAAAAACGTCCTATGTCAGTCCAAATAACTGTCCTTAAACATAAAATGTTCCAGAGACGTTTTAAGGACGTATTTCGAACATAAAACGTTTTCAGAATATTATTGGTCTGACACAGGACAGTTCTTAAAACTTTCAAATAACATTCTTTGGATTTGTACGTTTAAGAAATTTTTTTAGGACGTTCCAATTACGTTCTTGAATTTCGTGCCCACTGGGTAGATTTAATTCAAATTTTACATAGAGGATAGTTCCTTTCAGTGTGGGATATCTACAGACATTATTGGATTGAACTCAAAATGCAAAATATTGGTCGCTATCGTTCATTTTCCAGAATTTCGGTAAGGCAGATCACTGATATATCGGCGAATCTTTGTTCCATGTCAGTGAGTGTCGCAAACTATCACATCCATACTACTTGTTCTCTTATATATTATCTTTAATCCAAGCCAATACATTTGTTTAAATCCCTATGGTCTCGTAGACTCGAAATCGACGTTATATGCCGAAACTGGTAGAAACAAATAATTCCGTATTCATCATTAAAGTTCATTTTCTAACGGGTTTTTAGGTCGCTGACGACGAATCCAAGGTCAAAATTGAGAAATTCAAAATGGCGGATTCAATATAGCGGACTAAAATGCAAAAATTCAAGAATATTCTACTATATTATAAGCTACTTTGAAGTTCTCCATTTTTACCCCGGATGTGTCATCAGCGAACAAAAAAAACTACAGCATACCAATTTTTATCTGAATCCATTGAGTTTTATGGCAGTTATTCCAAGTGCGCATATATGCGTCATTACCAGTTAACTGGTTAAGGAGGTAGTCTGGTAACTGATACTTTTTTCGAAGTTGTTTTCGGGATTTAAGAAATAAAATGAAATACAATCATTCCAAATTTTTTATATATGTCATAATTACTATCTGAAACTGTAAAAAAAAATTTCAATTATTTTTATCTTTTTTTTACGGACAAAGTAAAGTTGGAAAGAAGAAGATGAGTGGACACTCTGTAGATACATTTGATCGAGTTTGTTACCATAAGCTCTAATCTGAGTAGCCCAATGTAATCTTTCCCGACAGGGTTCTAGTTTTTCCAAATGTCTTAATCTCAGGTAACAGTTTTTAGGATAACGATCGTCAGACATTTTCAGGATTTTCTCGCACCAATTTAGAATTGAACTAAAGACACGTGTAGATAATTATGCCGCACCTATTTCGAGCTTAATTGCGTATCGTAGAATTTATAGCTATGCTGAATTTAGTGAAAGCCATGTTTTTGGCGTTTACAAAAGAGGCCGATTGATTAAAGGCTGTACCCAAATAATCATAGTTTTGGACTATATCAATTCTGGATTTTCCATACATAAATGGTCGGTAACTCTAGGTATGTATATGCCCGCCCTTCTTGCATACTATAATCTTAGTTTTATCAATATTTACTTCTAAATCGTTCAGCTGACAGTATGAAAATAACCACATAACAATTATCTGTATTCGTACGAGGGATTCAGCAAGAAGAGCCAAGTCATCAGCGTAAGCCAAGAGTAAAATTTTGGTTAGATGATCTATCGATACACCTCTTGTACCCTTAAACTTCAGGAACTCCTCTAGATCGGCAGAAATACAGTGAAAAAATTTGGACTTAAGACCACCCCCTGCAAAACCCCTTCGTGATATCTACTGCTTTGGACATGCCGGATTTTCACTTCACTGAAACACTAGCCTTGGAGTAATAGTGTACTATTAGCTTCATCAATTTGGAACTGTACCCTTTAGATAGTATTTTTTTCCATAACAGTCTGTGGTTAGAGAGGGAAAACCTCCTTTGAAGTGTACAAAAAGTACAAATTATTTCCCTTTGCAAGGAGCAAGTTTATTTTGAGTTATCGAGTTTAGGGTTAAAACATGGTCCATACAGCCTTTCTTCCCTCTAAAAACTGTCTTTCATTCTGGAAGAAGTTTCATTTCTTCAGCCCAGTCAATTAGTCTTTTGGAAAGTATCTGCGTGAATATTTGTGTAATACATTAATTAATCTTGACATGAGATTGTGACCTCGGTTTAGGGACCTTTTCTCCTTTGCACCTTTGGACCTTTGCAGGATCAAAGAACACCAAAATCCATTAGGGGCTTATTTTTTCTTTCGATCTGATGAGCCTTAGTTTCCGAGATATCGAGGTTTGAGTATTTGCGATCGAGCGCTCGACTCGCTATTGCGCGCCACTGCCGAGCTGGGACCCCAGGTTCGGCGGCCTTGGCGCTTACTCACAGTTCGACACTGATTTTGTGATCAACGTAAATTTCACATGGTTCCTATATCCATTTTCTAGAGTTTTTCACGTCGATTGCGAATCTTAAAACGAAAGTAATCCATCACGTCAAATTTAAAAAAAAATGGGTCAAAAAGTAAAAACAAAAACAAAAAATCGTTTTTGTCGCTTTTTGGAAAAGTTATTAAACACTATAGTCCAGGGAATAGTGACTATTTTTCAAGCGAATCATGCAAAAAATGTAGAAGATGGGTTTCATCTGTATATAATCAACAATACAACATTTTTCTCGGTAAATTTATGCTATTTTCTTTAATTGTGAAGAACAACGTTATCTGCCGGACTACCAACGACAACGCAAAATATTTTACAAGACGTATAGACTTATAGAGTATATATAAAAGGAATACAGTTCCTTGTCATAATAATTTGTAACCCAAAATGTGACTAAAAGTAACTAAAAGTGACTGACTGCTATTAATAATATGTCTAATATTCTTTTGAATTCAACAGATTTCGGTAAAGTTTATAAGAATTCCAGGAGAACTTTAACGAATTAAGAATAAATCCTAAAAATAAGACAATGAGTTAAGTTAAATTCAAACAAGGTGAGCCTTAATCATTTTCAACTTGTAAGTTTTGACGCTCAACTCTCCTTTATAGAATTCTGATATAATGCAATTCAGTTCTTTCTTTGGCTTATTTAAAATGATTGTTTGTTAAGTGTTAAATGACAGTGAAAATTGAGTAAAAACATATTTGCCAACGAATTGGATGTATTGAAAACCGTTTCCATTATGTAGGTTTTTGTATAGCAGAGAATCGTTTATTTTAGTTAAGGTCGTTGAAGAATTACTTAACAAGAAAAATGTACGTTGGGTCGTTCTTATGATTAGAAATTATTTCTGATAGTTTTTATCGAATAATCAGAAAGATGCTTCCTATAAAGAAACGTTGAACTCAGCTAAAGATATTAGACATAAATGTGCTGGAAAAGAAAAATGAATCTTCTATTTCTTCTTGCAGAATGCAGTCCACAGCCCGACGAGAAACCCAATAGTGAACGGATTCCTGGCCCTTCTTCTTCTGCTGCTGCTCGACAACAACATTTGCCTGGCCGGCTTTCTCCAGAGGAGGCTCCTTTTCCTGGCAGGTCCAGGTTTCCTGCTAGCAGCAGTCCTAATGACGAACATAATCCTGGTTCTTCTTCTGCCAGACAACATTCACCTGACCGGACAGCTCCTCAGGACCTTCCACTTCGTGCCAGATCCACTTCTCCTCTGGGCAGGCTTCCTTCAGATCGAATACTTGGATGCACAATAGAAGAACTTGGATATGTTCGGCTTATTCCTCGCACAAATCGAAACCAGCAATTTGAGTTTCGAAGATACGTGTTTCCTACCGATGAACCGATTCGAATGGTTATAGATGGAATAAAACATGTGCTTGGGGCAACCCAAGAATATATTGTATTATCCACATCCAACGATAACGTTTTTGCAATATTGGATTATGGTGGGATTCTTCGTGGAATTTATAGGACAGATAAAAAGCATTCGAGAATCAAAATAAATATGATAAGCGGCGCAGTTAATAATTTGACTCCAGATGAAAAAAGGGATTGTCCAATAGGCAAAAGTCCAGCAATGTTCTCAAGAAGTTTTATTAAAGCTTCTGCAAATTACGATTCACTACAGAATCCCAATGTCGAACATGGTCCTAGTTCTTCTTCTTCTGCCATACAATCTAGGTCTTCTCTGGACAGGCATTTTCCTCATGAAGTACTTGGACATGCACTTGCAAAACTTGGATACATTCGGCTCATTCCCCAGAGAAATCCGAATCGGCAATTCGAATTCCGAAGATATGTTATTCCTGCCGCTTTACCAATTGAATTGCGAGCAGAAGCGTACATATATGTGTCCGTGCCAACCCGAGAACATATTGTTTTATCAACATCCGATGGTGACGTGTTTGCAATATTGGATTATAGTGGGTTTCTTCTTGGAATGTATACGGCAAATGGATATCATTCGAGAATAAAAGTAAACATGATAAGCGGTGCACTGGACAATATGACCGTAATTGAGAAGAAGGAATGTCCTGTAGGCAGACAGTACCCAATCTTTCCACGTTGGTTTAAAGGAGTTGCTTCCAATACAGATTCTCTACAGTATATGTATCATTAATTCAATAGAAAAAAAGATAAATTAATGTATAATATCTTTCGTAATGCGTAGTCGGATCAAAATTAAAAAAAAGGATTTAAATATAACTGTATTATAGTTGTCAAGGCTTCTTCTGTTTTATCTTTTGCTAATCCCCACAAGGCCATTCAAATTTTTTCACTTCGAATATTCAAAATTCCGAGAGTTACGCTCCAAAGTCCTATTAAGTCCTGCAATTTAGAGTTCTAAAAGAAGACTGAAATTTTGACTTGGGTTTTAAGTTGATTCTGTGCCCTGATGCGACAAGTTACTGCTAATTAGGAGAAGGCCAAAATTGCCCCGGTATTACTAAAGTTAAAGATAAATTGCTTCAAGCTTTTAATCAGGAGGATTTGGGAAAAATCAAATTTGATTCTTGGTTGCAGAATGAAATATGCACTTCAAAGACGCTGAACATGAATGGTGAATTCGTTACCTCATTTGATTTTGTTGAGAATTTTAAGTTTGTGCTCCGAAACTCCGCACAAGGATTTCACTGGAATAACGATAAGGCCACAATATTCACAGTGGTTGTTTATTGTATAAAAGATGGGGAACTCAAGCACAAAAGGATTGCAATCATGTCGGACAATTTGGCTCATGACACTGTTGCCGTTTATGAGAACCAGAAGATTATTGTGAATTATCTTAAGGCAAATTTTGCTGTCCAGAAGGTAGACTACGTCTCAGACGAAGCAGGTCAGCATTTTATGAACAACAGCAATTTTGCTCATATTTTAGCTCACAAGGCAGATTTCAGAATTCCAGCTGAGTGGCATCACCATCCTACCGATCATGATAAGGGAGCATGTGATGGCATAGGGGCGAATGTTAAGGGGTAACACCACTCTAGCGCCCGAAAAAGAGGTCCATTTTCAAGAATTTTTGTTGGGAGATTGACGAAAGGAATAGGAATTACTTTTATAGGCTTTAATCAGCATGTATTTAAGTATAGAAAAAAAAATGTTTTAATACAAAATGGCGGCGATTAGGAAAGTTTTGTATGTTGCCTTTTTAAAAATGGACTGTGCGACGAGAAACATTTTTCCTTCAATTTGCGAGGTGGAACAAAAAACCAAAAATATTTAGGAACTATATGTCATTAGCTTGAGAACTACGTCGGATTTTTTTTTTATCAAATCCCTAGTTGACACCTGAGAAATCCTAATAATCGTCCCACTTAACATTTCGATGTGCAAGAGAAATATAACAGCGTTGGATCCAAGTGCTACGCTGGAGCACTCAGTACACGCTTCGAGACGCCTCGGTGAAATCAAGGTTTCGACCTGCCAACATTTTTTTTTTTGCAATGAGACCAAGTGCACTTGGTTTTTGAGCAACGAAACTGAAATGATTTTCAGTAGCAAGAAAGAGCACGAAGCCACGACTGCCAAAGATCTGAAAAGCAGATTCGATGCAGTGACAATCAAAGGGACTTTGCAATACCATGCATTCATACTTACTCAAGATGGGAGACTTCAATTGAAGACATTTTTCTCAGCCACAGAATGCGACTACTTCCCAAAAGAGAAGAAACGAAATATAGAAAATAAAGTGGAAATGTCTGTCACAAAAAAAACAGAAGGCGGAAAGAAAGGCAGATAGAACACCATACCAGACATCAGCATAAATAAATCTCAGAGCTTTTTCTTGACTTAATCCATGAAACCAATTTTCGACCCGACCTCTCATTCAATAACTTGATCTTCCAAAATTCAAAATTTTTTCAAAATTCATCAGTGAACGTAATGCAGGCATTTAAATAATGGCAGTCTCAACCCTGTAAAATACTCTAGCGCCAGCGTCACGCGCGTACAGGAGTACTCAACGCTCATTTTCATAAATGAAAAATTTGAATCTCTATTTTTAATCTGCATAGTCTTATAGGAAAAAACCTAAGGTTTCTTTTAAGACAAAAAAACCTGTCTTATTTCGACAAAAAGTCAAATTTATTTTTGACCTTCATATTTGAAGGTCAAATATTTATTTTTTGACGAATGCGTAGGATCAATCGAAAGGGCGTGAAAACATCTATCGAACGGACTACTATCCAATAGCACAACATTTTGCCTAATTTTAACTAAGATCATTAGAGAATAACAGGAATTGTTAACGTCTTTTTCAGACTAGATGAAGCTACGAATTGAAAATTATTTTGATTAATTTTCTCTGAAATAATTGACATAATTTTCAAGTCATACCTCAATCTAGTCTGAAAAAGACGTTAAAAATTCTCTTTATTCTCTGATGGTGATACAGATTCCTTGAAAAATTTGATTTGTACCATGTAGGATAATAATGCGTGTATTTCTGAAAAATGTTTCTTCCCTCGATATCTCTAGTAGCTTAATGGGAAAGCACCTGACCGGATATCCGAACTTCTGTGGTTCGACTTCGAGCGGAGCAAAAGGAGAAGATCTTTTTTCAGACAAAATTAAAATGATTTAAAGAGTTTTTAATTGTAAATCTTAGAAGTTGTAGAAATGTGGTTTCCGAATCTTTATGATTGAAGACTTTTCGATTCTTAAAATTTCCAATTGGAACCTATGCATCGTTTAAGTATTCCAAATAGTATGTTTGGTAATTTTGATTCGAGATTTCTTAAAATTGGAAGGTTTAGAATTGAAAATTTGGCTATGGATCTTTAATGTTTAATATTAATAACTCACATTCAAAATTTCTCCAATCTGTAAGATGAGAAATTGAGTACTTGAATTTTATTTCTCAAAACCATGAAAAGTTTACTCTTGCAAATTGTTGAATTTGAGATTATAATCTTTATAAATGAAGACTTTTAAATTTTGAAAATTTTCGAAAAAGAATGTAGAAATTTTGAGGATTTTAATCATGCAGATCGTAAGATTCTTCAATTTTCATTTAAAAGTTAAACTGGAAGTGCGAATAGACTTTCGAAATAGGTTAAACGAACGTATAGATGAGACAGTTTGGAAGGGGTTACCACAAAGAAAGATATAGAGGGCGCGTGGATTTTGCTACAGGATATCATCGTTAAGGGATCTTGCATAAATCACGTAACACGTTTTTTTTTTTTTTTTGGGGGGGGG
>CAKNXH010000877.1:40574-92590 GCA_932178445.1 Andricus quercusramuli
GGGGGGGGGGTCTAGCTTAGTGTTACATAATGGTGGAAACTACGGGGAAAAGTCCGAAAAAGCGTTACATGGGGGGGGGGTCAAAATTGTCGGAAAATTGCGTTACGTAATTTATGCAAGACCCCTAAAACTGCAACCGGAGTATGTGGTACGGCGGTTGTAAGAAGAAAATCTGGTGATGCATGTTAAAATGATGAAATTGAGGCAGCCCAAAAAGAAAAGAAGGAAGCGCACAAAAAAACGCTGAACATCACAGCTCTTAGCGATGAGGAGAGAAATAGGCTCAAAAATGATGCCCGACACAAAAATAGGAAAGTTAAAGGACTAGTCAAGGAGATTGAAGAGAAGATCAGAACAGAAGAAGAGATGAAAATACAAAACGACTTTGAAGGAATTATGAAACTATTATATAAACAGGTGAAGGAAAGTAAAAGTACAGAGTTCGTCAGCATGAGAATCAGCAAAGGTGAAATGCTTCATGATATAGACGGGTTAGTAGACGCTTTAAAGGACTCTTTTACAGAACTATTAGGAGTTGAAGATATACGGCAACAGAACTGCGACATAGAACATAATGAATTAAAAAACCCAATTAAAAAATTCTGTGTCAATGAGGTCAGAGATATAATTAAGAACTCAAAAAACGGTAATCAGCCTGCTAACTACAGTGAGTAAAATATACTCAAAAATACTCATTCGTAGGGTAAAGGAAATCACAGAAGAAAAGATGTGGGAAGTCCAAAGTGGATTCATGCCAGGAAGATCATGTACAGATCAGATATTTAGCCTAAGACAGATCACAGAAAAAAGCTTGAGAGTAGGAAAGAAAGTTTTCTGTGCATTTCTTGACCTACAGCAAGCATTTGATGCGTTATGTTCTCATGGCTATTTATCATATTTATGGATAAGTGTCTCAGAACTGCCCTCTTCGACGAAGAAGGTGTAGATCTCGAAACAGTAAAGGTACGTGGGTTAGCTTTCGCAGATGACAAGATTGTTATGACAGAATCACGTTCACGTACATTTTTTAGACAATTGCTTCCTTGTAAAGGGGGTTTATAATAACCTCAATTTTCAAATCTACTTCTTTCACATATTTTGATATAATTCGACCCCAGGTGCTCGAAAATATATATATACTTTTTGCAAATGTCTGTTTGTATAATTTTTATTCTGTTCATCATATCCATCATTATCCATCTCGAGTACTCACTCCTAAATGCCCGGATGGAGAAAACATAGGAGGCAAGCTTCCGCGAACAGTTCCTCTGCTAACGCTTGCTTTTAAGAGCATTTTGGGCTCAAAAGTGTAATATTTCATTATTTTTAATTGTTCTTGATTCTTGATTGTGATTTAGAAATACGAAAAAACGCAAAATGAACGTAAAATCCATATTCAGCCAACGGCTGCCTTACTTTCGAGTGGGAGTACAATTTTACGTCGGGTCGGGTATCAAGTTAGCAGCCCGGCCTAAAACAGGAAAGTCTAGTATGGATTGAAAACTACAACCAACCCGAAAGTTTATTTTGTAAATTATGAAAATTTCTAGGACAGCAGGAAAATTTATTAATTATATTCAGTAAATAACTTTCAAATGATCCTGAAAAGCTGTCCTATCTACGAACGTTTTTTTAAATAATTGGTACAGAGCTATTTTTCAATGGAAATATTAGAAAATTATGGAAATTGTAATTACATTCTAAAGATTTCTTTGCTTTTTGAATAGTTTTCCTATAACATAAACCTAGTGCATTTGAAGTTAAAATAGTTTATGGAAAATTTATGTTTGTTTTACTCGAAAAAAATCGATAAACGATATCACGTGAATTCATCAAAATAATTTGTGCAATAATGAATCCTTGGAAGAGAGAAAATCGGACAAATAAAGATCTGTTTGCTGGAAATTTTGTTTGAACTATGAACGTATGTCGATATAATTTTTCAGGTACCACTATTTGTTCTATGACATACAACTATACGTGTGTGTAAGATAACGGCTAGTTATTCATATATTTGTACTCTGATGATGCAATGGAATATTCCTTAGAATTACAGTTGTTAACAAAATTATTCACTGGAGCATTTATCAGTTTTTACTCTACTTTGCGAAAATGAGGATGATCTGTACTTTTGTTTGCACTTTGGCGGTCATCGTTGATTCTATTGGTGAATATAGTAATATATCTGTCATTCTTATTATATTTTACATAATACATGCACGAATAGGCTATTTGTCAGACATGTGGCGCTAGCCTAAAGTCCCCCTTGCCAGCTTATAGCCATATAATAGCCATTTGTATATTTACACTGTAAAAACTAGAGATTTCTTTTTCTATGGTATTCTTTTTCGCGTTCGATTTTTGGAAAGGATAACTTCATGCTGTTATTTTCAATGCAAAAAGAAAGGATTCAGGCTTCCCACCAATGGTCTCATTTAAGTACCTCTTCAGACTAATTTTCCTCAGTCTTATTGTTTTTACAGTCTATGACGCCAAAACTTATGACGTCATAGATATAAATGGCCATTACATACCTACGAACATGAAAAGCGGCCCTGAAGGTCGGTTGCTACGACTCGAACTGAAAAGATACAATTCAAATGTCCGCTCCAAGATCTGTAGTTGTGGAAAGTGCGCGCAACTACCCAGACCAAAAATCTTTAAATTTTTTTATAAGCTTTTGGTGGCCAGTAGACGCCATAAAAAGCAAAAAGATGTGCTCCTAAAAGTACAGAAGTATCATACATTCAAATATCGAAATTTTTTAATTCAGCCAAAAAAATGTCCACTCCGTCATCGCACTTTACTCCAAGAATACTTGAAACACACTCTTCTATGCTTACGGAAATTAAGCAGTATATTGAGGCGAAGAAGTTTACAATGAATAAGGTTAATATCGCAGTGCGCGCAAAAGTTATGCCTAATTCAAGGCTAAAATGTCCACTCCAAAATTTCTGCGAAAATGTCCACTCCAGCGCCAGTAGCTGTGAAAATCTTGCGCACCAAGATAGGATTAAAGTTTTTGCTGACCTTGCTGTATTTCGTCAACAAAAAAATTTGGTTTCACTTTTTCCCAAGAATTCAGAATGTTTTGAAATATAAAAAAAAAATGGCCAAATAATGAAAAAATATGACTTGCTTTCATTGAATTACTCGTCTGAAAAAAATCTTTGTACAGAAAGGTTTTTCTATTCAAAAGGCCCAAAGTTTTTCGCGAACTAAGATTATATTAGTAGAAATGAAAAATAAAAAATCAATTTTATATGAAAATTTTGGCAAGTGAATCTGTCATTATTATAATAAGTTAACCCTTTTCTAACAAATTGAATTGGAGAAGAGTTCAAAAAAATATTTCTATTTTTTCTTGAAAGTATTACATTAAAAGTAGTTTTACCATAATGAAAACATATATTTGATATAATTTTTAACCAACTTTCAATACGAAAATTGAATGAAACGTTAAACATAATTTCATTTGCTTACTTTATTGAAAGTAAATTTTTCGTGATACATCTTAGTATAATTTCCAATACATTTGATGTGAGTAATATCGGAGATTTATGATTAATTCATTTATAATATTTATGATATTATGAATTCATTATATTTATTTATTCATAATATTATGTCGTAATATTATGTTTCAAAACGACATTGAAAAAAATTCCCCCCTTTCCCCAGGAGGCAGAGGGTGGGTTTTTTTTTGCGAATCGAAAAGAGGAAAAGTTTTTATTACGGATATTTCTGTCATAGGATGTGTATTTTTTGACATATTTCGATGTCCCACGTTAAAAAAAACACCCAGTATATTCTAAATCAAGATTATGGTAATTCACGCGCTACTGGAAAGTATCCTGAGCATTAACAAAGGAGAATAAACACTCTTCCACCTTCCATCCATGAAATATCATTCATTAAATTGATTTTATGGATTGATTGATTTCAATATTTTGTGCAAACTGCGCGCATACGCAAAGATGTTTGAAATGAAATGAATTGAAATAAAAGATTGAAATGTGTGCCTTAAGATTTGGTTTTGAATTTTTTTGAGAGAGAAAATGACACTTTACGTGGATATGCCAATATCTGTATATCAATACATGCATTTTCAATATATTTATATAAAGAAAATGGAAGTCATTGAAGAGACAAAACTAAAATCAAGCCTACACGTTATTTGCAAATGAGATCTTGTTTTTAAATATAGTTCCTTGCCATAATAATTTTTAACCCAAAACGTGACTAAAACTAACCGAAAGTGACTAACGTGTATTAATAATATGTCTAATGTTCTTTTGAATTTAGAGGACTCCGATAAAATTTATTAGAATTCCAGGAGAAATATAGCGTACTTAGAATAAAGCCTAGAACTAAAACATTGAAGGTATTGACGCTCAACTCTTCTTTATGGGATTTTGAAATAATTGTAATTCAATTCCTTATCTGGCTAATTTAAAATGATTTTTCGTTAAGTGTCAATTGACAGCAAGAACTGAGTGAAAAAATAATTGCCAAAGAATTGGATATATTAAAAACCGTTTCTATTGTGTAGGTTTTTGTATAGCAGAGAATCGTTTATTGTCATTAAGGTCATTAACGCGTTTCTGCACTTGTTTTCTACAAAAAATATATGTTTATTTAACAAGAGAAATGTACGGTGAGGAGCACTCATAACTAGAATTATTTCTGATAGTGTTTATTGAAACATCAGAAAGATGCTTTCTACAAAGAGACGTTGAATTCAGCTAAAGATATTAGACATAAATGTGCTGGACTAAAACAATGAATCTTCTATTTCTTCTTGCAGAATGCAGTTCACAGCCCGACGAGAAACCTAATAGTAAACCTTATCCTGGTCCTTCTTCTTCTTCCGCTGCTCGACAACAAAATTTGCTTGACCGGCTTTCTCCAGATGAGGCTCCTTTTCGTGGCAAGTCCAGGTTTCCTGCTAGCAGGCGTCCTAGTGGCGAACATGATCCTGGTTCTTCTCCTGCCAGACAACATCCACCTGACTGGACATCTCCTCAGGATCCTCCACTTCGTGCCAGATTCATTTCTCCTATGGGCAGGTTTTCTTCAGATCAAGCACTTGGATGTACAATAGAACAACTTGGATATTTTCGGCTCATTCCCCAGAAAAATCAGAACCGTCAATTTGAATTTCGAAGATACTTTATTCCTGTTGGTATGCCAATTACATATCTGGTAGAACAGAATAGATATGCGCCCGTACCAACCGGAGAATATATTGTATTATCAACATCCAATGATGACATTTTTGCAATATTGGATTGTAATGGGATTCTTCGTGGAATTTATAGGAGAGATAGAGAACATTCGCGAATAAAAATAAATATGATAAGCGGCGCAGTTGGTAATTTGACTCCAGATGAAAAAAGGGATTGTCCAGTAGGCAAAAGACAAGCAATATTCTCCGAAAGTTTTATTAAAGCTTCTGCGAATTACGATTCACTACAGAATGAACGGAATCCCAATTTCGAACGTAATCCTGGCCCTTCTTCTTCTTCTGCTGCTCGACAACAATATTCGCCTGACCGGACATCTCCTCAGGACCCTCCACTTCGTGCCAGATCCATTTCTCCTCTGGGCAGGATTCCTTCAGATCGAGTACTTGGATGTACAACAGAAGAACTTGGATATGTTCGGCTGATTCCTCGTACAAATGGAAACCAGCAATTCGAATTTCGAAGACACGTTATTCCTGCCGGTATGCCAATTAAATTTCAAGTAGAAAAAAATAGATATGTGCCCGTGCCAGCGAGAGAATATATTGTATTATCAACATCCAATGATGAAATTCTTGCAATATTGGATTATAGTGGAACTCTTCGTGGAATTTATAGGGCAGATCAAAATAAATCGCGAATAAAAATAAATGAGATAAGCGGCGCAGTTGATAATTTGACTCCAGATGAAAAAAGGGATTGTCCAGTAGGAAAAAGTTCAGCAATCTTCTCAAGAAGTTTTATTAAAGCTTCTGCAAATTACGATTCACTACAGTGTGAACGGAATCCTAATTCCGAACATAATCCTAGTACTCCTTCTTCCGCCAGACAGTCTTCTCCGGGCAGGCATTTTCCTCGTGAAGTACTTGGATATCCACTTGCAAAACTTGGATATATTCGGCTTACTCCCCAGACAAATCCATACCGGCAATTCGAATTTCGGAGATATGTTATTCCTGTCGGTTTACCAATTCAATTGCGAGCAGAAAGGAATATATATGTGTCTGTGCCAAACCGAGAACATATTGTTTTATCAACATCCAATGGTGACGTTTTTGCAATACTGGAGTATAGTGGGATTCTTCTTGGAATATATAAGGCAGATGGATACCATTCGAGAATAAAAATAAACATGATAAGCCGTGCCGTTGACAAAATGACCGTAATTGAAATGAAGGAATGTCCTGTAGGCAGACAGCATCCAATCTCTCCCCGTTGGTTTAAAGAAGTTGCTTCCAATGACGACACTCTGCAGCATGTGTATCATTAATTCGAAAGAAAAAAGATAAACTAAAATATAATACTCTTTGTAATCCTTAGTCGTATCAAAATTGAATAAAAAGATTGAAATGTAAATGTTTTATAGTTATCTAAGCTTCTTTCATTTTATCTTTTGGTAATCCCCGCAAGGCCATTCAAATTGTTTTTCTTCGAATATCCAAAATTCAGGGAGTTACGTGATTTTGAGTTTTCGGACGTGAGTTCTTTGAAAACACCATATTGCTCTAACTGCCAACAGAATTTCCATTTTTTATAGCTACAGCGTATACGTTATAGGTATGTTAAATTTATTGTGCAGTCGCATAGTCGCATTATCCACGTGCAACGACAGACACGGTGGGGCGAAATCAAATTACATAGTTGACGATAACTTGTAGGACGCAATTCTCAATTAATTTTAGAATTTGCTTTTATAGACAAATTTTGTTATTTTTTTCGTCTATTATTTGGTGATCATAGAAAGGTTTCATTCGATATTATTTAATTTTTGTTAATTATTGATATATATATATATAATTAAAAAAAATTAAACAACCACCGCAGGGTACCACTGAGAGCAACTGCCATCTAAAAAGAAAATGTCAATAGCCCCCAGTAGAACCGCGGTAAAATACACCCATGGCAACGTCTCACACCCGTGAGATGGGTGGTCACACGGCACGACGAAATCACAACAACAGGCCGGCGAAACCCTCGTGTGTCTTGAGGACACGCAGCGACCCAAGGATGACAGCTTTCTGCATCCATCTCGCAAGTGCCTTGGCATATTTTTGGCACGCGGGTATGGCTTTAAGGTTACGAACCAGTGATAATTTAGCAACTCCGAGAGCACCTATCACAAGGACAATTACTCGTACCGAATATTTTGGGTACAGTCGTTGCAGCTCTCTTTTGAGGTCTTGATACCTCTCCTCTTTTTCTTTCTCCTTTGCAGTGATGTTGTTTCCGGACGGAGTCGAGAATTCGATCACAAATATAGTTCGTTTCTCGAAGTCTTGGAGTACAATGTAAGGCCTCGAGTGCGCAACGGAGACTGCCGCCCGAAAATCGTAGTTCCACAAAATCTGGCACTTCTCGTTTCGGACAATTGACTCTATATCCCTTGGAGCGTTCGGCAGGGCAGGGTCGCGAACAACACCGTAAGAGCGACGTGGTAATAAAGTACTCTTAGGGCCGCATTATTTCTATAGATATACGTTGTTCCTGCGTGGGTCGGACACCCCGATAGTATGTGTTCTAGGTACTCAGCGTGTGCATGACACGCTCTGCACGTATCACTGGGAACTTCTTGACATAAAATGCGGTGACGGTATGCTAAGGTGGAGATGACACCGTCCTGGCATGCGAAAATAAAGCGCTATGTACCTGAATTGAGCCCTGATATTTTGAGAAAAGCAAAAGTTTGCTCCTTTGACAAGGACTGTTTTTCTACATTTCTGTGAAACTTTCCGTGCATATGCTTGTCGAGTAGTTCTTGGTGAAATTTTCCAACCTCTGCTTTCTTTACTTCGGCTTTTAGACGTGAAGCATCTAGATGGAGTAATGCACTTTCCTCACGTTTGATGTTGAAATTCAGGCCAAGGGTCTCGGTAGCTTGCTCCGCGGCTTTGTAAAGGAACGCTCCTTCGCCAGTCATCTCGTGGTTTCTGACCATCTTTAGGAGAGGATCTCTGCCATTCGCAACGATGTAAGCTGTACTTAAAACAATTCGGTTATGAAGACATTGGAGATTCAGAAGTCCGCGTCCGCCTTGACGGCGTGAAATGCATAATCGCGGAACTGACGAATTGATATGTAAGCTTTTATGCATATGCATGATCTTACGCGTGGTGACATCAAGGGCCTTAAGCTCGTTCTGCGTCCAAGGAACCACCACAAACGAGTAGAGTAGAACCGGGACGGCAAGCATGTTAGTCGCAGATACCTTGTTCAACGCCGACAGATTGGAAGACCAAATCTGTCGAAGAAGATGCTTGTATCTGCTTCGGAGAGACTCCTTCACTGATGTTACGTCCTGAATGCGGCTTTGAGGCACGCCCAGGTATGTATAGGTCTCTCCAGTGTTAAGATGTCTAATAACACTTATATCCACAAGCTCAGGGTCCTTAGGCACGCCAGTAATCTTTTCTTTCTTCAAATGAATTGTGGCACACTTGTCCAAACCAAAGTCCATCCCAATCTCTCCTGTGTAGTTCTTGACGATATTTATAGCAGTTTGAAGTTTGCTTTTACCAGCGGCATAGATCTTCAGGTCATCCATATAAAATACATGAGTGACCTTATGCTCACGCTGATTAGTGTCGCCACAGAGGTATCCAGGAGAATTTCGTAGTGCGAGAGATAGAGGCAGAAGTGTGATGCAAAAAAGCAAAGGGCTCATACTATCCCCTTGAAAGACGCCCCTCTGGACGGTGACCTTGTTCCTCGTCAGACGATGATCCCTAGATGAGATGGTAAATCTAGTTTTCGAAAGAGGCATCAGTCTCTCTATGCATCTCACTATGTGTGGATGTACCTTCAAGCTTTCCAACAGACAGATGATAAGTCTATGAGAGGTTGAATCGATAGCTTTCCGGTAGTCAATCCAGGCCATTGACAGGACGCGCTGATAGACTGTAGCATCTCTACAGACACACCTGTCAATCAGCAGGTTCTCTCAACGGCCTGCTACACCTTTTTTGGAGCCTCGTTGTTCGTACATCTCTTACCATACAGGCTCAATTCGTCGAACGATCCTGTTGTTTAGGACAGCTGTAAAGACTTATACTATCTTATACTATTATCTTATACTTATCTTGTACTATCTTGTACTATGGCCTAGTTAACTTTAACCCTAATTAATTTGTTATAATTGATAATTAGAGTAATATTTATTAAAGAAAAGGGGCTCTCGTGGAGAAAGAATAAGATTCCTTTGTGTTTTTCTCTATTGCACAATGATTTTTATTTCTTACTCCTGCTCTAACCTATTTTTACATGCAGTTTCTAAACCCTATGCTATTTTATTCAACGAGAACATCTAAATTAATTCCATAATAATTTTTATTTACTAATCAGATCGTAACAACACAATATTCTTTTCTTTTATACTCAAAACGGGTAGCTGCACTTAGGGTTAGCTAGACGTTCGTGTGCTAATTTCTAGCTTTGGCATTTTATTGAACCATAAATAAAAATAGTATTCAGAAAAAGTCTTTCTTATTGATATAATTTCTTAATCTGCTATCTTTTTTTATTTCTTTCTTATCTATAATAGAGCCGCACTTCGGGCTGGCTTGATCTACGCAAATACTGTCTATCTATCAAAAATATGACATATTAAATTAATCTTAAAAAAAAGTAAGCTTAAAAAAAATACTCTTCTTCTTTTTGGTGCGATTCCACGCTTCTTCAATGATATTTTTTTTTTATTTACTCTACAGTTTAAGGAATGCCTTTCTCTGTGAATCTCAGGGACTCCTTAGAGTTTTTAGATTATTTTTCAGAAGCTGAGCTTTAATTTCACTTTGACTTTTAAGTCTCTCACTCTAAGGAGCTCTTTTGCATAGCAAGGAATCCCTTTTGGGGTGTATTCCTAATGGCTAACCACAATTTATGAATTTCTATTTGAATGATATACTTGGCTCATAAAAAAAAAAATTGATTAGCATTTCGAACTCGAAAGTTCATTGCCTCACTACCCGATTCGGGTAGTGTTTCTAGGTGGATAAATACTACCGTGTGGGTCCACCACACCCACGACGGGTCAACAACACGCAGTATTCCCCGAACGGTCACCCATCCAAGTACTAACCGCGCCCAACACTGCTTAACTTCAGTGATCTAACGGGAACTGGTGTTTTCAGCGTGGTATCGCCGTTGACTGATCCTTGGCTCATAAGCACATTGAAATATTTTAAAAGATAATTACAAAGATTTGAACCTCTCACTCAGGTGTTTGGGACTTAATCCCTGAGAAAGCCTTAGCGGCACGAACGCACGAGAAGTGTTGGACCGAGGAGGCCTCGAGTCCAGGTATGCGCTGTTGCGCAAGGATGGGAGAGTTAGGATAGCCCGATTTAACGCTGATTTTGCGTATAATAAAGTAATTCCATCAATAACGCATGCTGCCAGCGAATCAAATATGCTATTAAGGAGGGGCGCTCTCAGTACCTGTGGCCCTAATAAGCAGAAAAATGTCTGGTTCAACTCGCAGTTCACTCCTCTTACTAAGCTGTGGGACAAACTAAATTAAGTGGGAAAATTATTAAAATTTTGGTCTCATTTTATGTCAACGCCCGTCTAAGTGTCAAATGTGGTGAGTCCTACTCGAAAATAGTCGACGTGACGTGGTGGTCCCACAGTGTGACAGCTTTAGTCCTTTCCTTTTCATTATTTTTGCGGCTGATATTGCGGACTTTCTTATAAAGGAAGGTATGAATGGCGTGTTGCTAAATGCTGTCAGATTGATAATTATGCTTCTGTTCGCGGACGATGTAGTTATCTTTGATAATTTTTGGCATGACCCTCGCAACAGCCTAAAAGTTCTGTAGGAGTATTGCTATCAGAATGGCATTCAGCTAAACCAAAAAAAAAAAAAACGATGTCCCTCTTTATAAAGCCGATAAGTTGACAGACATTTGTCCGCTTATGCGCAAAAATTAATTAATTCTTAATTATTACACCTTGCCTGTCTGGGTATATACTGTTCCGGAGTCAGAGACTATATATGTGGTCCTGAGTGTTGACATGAACGAACCCCCACCTGACTGTGCCGAGCAGAACAGAGGCCGGCATTATGGCGAGGGTAATTGCGAATTAAAATTAAGGCAGAATGAAGAACAAATATCGAAATGACAATAAACGAACAATGTCGTAGTTAATCTTGCAACAATTGAAGCCTTAGAAGAGATGAAGTCAGGCCAATTAAGCTCTGTTTTCCTAGAACCTTTGTTATTACATCAGCGTATGTTGATATAATTTTACGCAGTGCTTAGTGGGCATCCATATACCCGTAAAATGATTTTTGTTCCAGTGGGGGGCTACGAGTAGAAACGTGGGACTCAAAAAATGACAATTGGCTACATGGCATATGGAGAGCCCTATCGTTCACGGAAACATCTTGTAGAAAATTACTTAACTCCGTAAATCAACATCATCCACTGTCATCAACTATAATAAAAAATGAGGATCATCGCTGGCACCCTATTCCTCACTTCTGCGGATTTGTTCAATTTTATTAGTAAATAAATAATATCATATCTATAATTTGCATTACACTAAGAAACTTTTGCACTACAGCTTATCTATTCTTGACTTCAAGGTTTAAAAGTTGTAGTCACAAGATCTCGCATACAATTTTAAAATAGTTTTCGCGTATTTTTTTTTTTTTGCAAGCTCTGAACGCTGAAGAAACCACTTCTAAATAGCCGATCTCACTGAAAATCCTATCAGACATGGATATCAGTCAGAGTTACAATTCTTCCAAATTTCATGATCATAGTTCTTTTACTTTTCGAGATATGGTGAACAGGACAAAGTTACACACGCACAAACACACAAACTAACATTTTTCTTCAGAATTGTATTTTCGAATTTCCTGTGTTCATCAAAATATGTCAAAAAATTTTTATTAAAAATTGAGGTCGTTACAAACCTCTCTCTACGAGGAAGCCATAAGTGACATTTTACCCTTACTTATCGTAACTGTTTTTTGCTCTTTCCATCCTTCGAGATAAACGGAAAATTTGTTAGACAATTTTAAAGATTGGTTCGGTTGAAAACTTTCAAGTTTCACAAGTTTTCCCTAAAATTCAATACAGTAAATTGAGAATTATCCCTATTGAATCAATTCGCATTCTGGTGGTTTCTGCACACTAAAAACATTTAAGAATGAACCATTTCTAGCCTACTAGGAACGGGAGCTCGATCAAAAAAACTCGATCAAAAGAACGAGGATCGATCAAAAAAACAAAACATGTTTTTTGCACGTTTTCAGAATGTTCTAAATTAAGCAACTTTTTTTTTTATCTACCAATTATTTATTATTGTGATCAGAACTGATTGAACTCTGGAGATTTTGTAATTGCCAAATTTGGTATCTTTTCAATAAAAATCATGAAATAATACACTTGAACATGGATTGAATTACGATTTTGGGCATGGTCTGCAATAATTAGCCTAAAGGCTATTTGCAGAGCCTCTAAACATAAGGGATCGTCCATAAATTACGTAAGACGTTTTTCTTTTGTTTGAATAAAGAAGGAAATAAAATTGCTGTGAAGTTGAGAAGGACACAACGATACAAACAAAAGAAAAACGTCTTACGTAATTTATGGACGATCCCTAATCAGTTTGTGGCGTGTGATCCATTTCCTATTACTACACAATATACGCGAGTGAGTACCCGCTCACTGCACCTTTGCACTGGTTCATAATTTCTAGTTATTTGTAAATCCGAAGTGACTAATTCCAGATTCCAGTGTATATCGAAAATATAAATCTGTTCTTTTTTGCAAAAAAATGTGAAAAATTATGTTTGGAAATCCCAGAACATTTTTCTGCTACTTCTTATTAATCATTATGACCATATTCAGCAAGAAACCTCAGTTCAGGGAACGTCTATACGCAAGCTGAGGATACATCCTGTGACTTTGTCATAGGCCCTTCGCATCGATTCCAAAACAATTGAAACCAAAACCAAAACACTCACAGACACACACACTCGACTCAAATACCAGGGGTGAGCAAAATGCATCAAATCTCATTCATATTGAATACTCACTTCTGAAGGCCCGGATTAAGAATGTACAGGAGAAAAACGTCCGCGGGCAGCTGCTCGGCAAGAGGATGCACGGTATCTTCCACAGAAACGTGGAAGATCAGTCGATGTCGTATGAGCTAACGTATTATGCAGGTCAAAATGGTGTCATTTCCACTCGTGCATACCGTCGCCACATTTTCAGCCTGGGGAAATAGAGTCAATTGTCGAAAATGAGAAGTGCCATATATACTGGAACTTCATATTCTTGACAATTGTTTCTGTTGCGCACTCGGCACCAGCTAATAAAAACGTCACAGCCAAGGAGAAAGAAAAGAAAGAGAGGTATAATAATCTTATAAGGGAGTTGCGACGGTTATACCCAGAATATTATGTTACGTTAATCGTCTCAATCAACGGCGCTCTTTGAGGTGTCAAAGTTTCACTGGTTAATGACCTGAAAAGCATCCCTGTCTGTCAAAAAAATGCTGAGACACTTGCGGGCAGAATGCAGAAGACGGTTGTCCTTGGGTGGCTCCGTGTCTTCAGGGTGCACGAGACTTTTGCCGGATCATCGCATTGAATTCATCGCAGACTGTAACCACCTATGTCACGGTCCTGAGAAGTGGTTCAGGCTGAAATTTTACTGCGATTTCGCTGGGAGGGGGTGCAATTTTTCACATTAGCACACGCTCTTGGCGAAATCCTGCGGTTGTCCTTATGACAAAGTTTTATCTATATATATATATATAAATATTTCAATTGAAATTTCTTTTCTCGCTGAATCAGCATCATCTACTGCCACTTGCTCTCTTCTAATCGATTAGTAAAAAACGAGGATCAATGTGGGTGCTCCTTTTCTTGCTTTTGCCGTTCTCCTTGATTCTGTTGGTGAATATATAATAATATAACATCTTTACATCTCTTACTCCTCTCTGCTCTACATCAGAACCCCTAACATTCTTCACCTCCCTCACTTCTCATAATTTCTACCTCCTCACTTTCCTGACTTCTCACTTCTCTCCTTCCGCTCCCCTCACATCCCACACTTCCAATCCCATCCTTCCCCTCACTTCTCCATCTTTTACTTTCCCCAATTCCACTCAAATACTTCTAAGTATCCTCCCTTCCCTTTCTAATTACTCACCAATATAAATTCCATTATTGTCAAATGATATCATTAGATGCGAGGTCATCTTGATACTAACATAGTCGTTATTTCACAAATGTGTAAGATAACGGCTTCTTATGTATATATTTGTACTCTGATGATGCAATGGAATATTCCTTAGATACAGTTGTTGACCAAATTATTCCCTGAAGCATGAATCAGTTTTTTCTCTACTTTGCGAAAATGCGCATCTTCTGTACTTTTGTTTGCACTTTGGCGGTCATCGTTAATTCTATTGGTGAATATAATAATATATCTGTAATTCTTATTATATTTTATATAATGCATGCATCAATACGGCTATTTATCAGACCTGCTGAGCGAACCTAAAGTCCCCCTTTTCAGCTTATAGTCATATAAGTTGTATATTTACACTGTAAAAACTAGAGATTTCTTTTTTTATGGTATTTTTTTCGCGTTTCGTTTTTGAAAAGGATAACTGCATGCTGTTATTTTCAGTGCAAAAAGAAACGATTCTGGCTTGCCACCAGTGGTCTCATTTAAGTACCTCTTAAGACTAATTTTTCTCAGTCTTATTGTTTTTACAGTCTATAACGCCAAAACTTATGACGTGATAGATATACACGGCCATTACATACCTACGAACATGAAAAGCGGCACTTAAGGTCGGTTGCTATAACTCGGCCTGAAAAGATGCACTCATCAATAATCTCCTTCTTTTTCCCCTTGGTGCATAACATACTATCAAGCGTATCACAATGAAATTACTTTTTGACATAATAATGCATTTTCGAGCATATAGTAAAAACTTAAAAAATTAAGTTAGTAATTTCTCACAAAAACAGTTGGACTTATGAACATAGATTTCAAATTTTCGATTCGGACAGAAGAATTTCCAACAAAATAGCTAATTTTTTCTTGAAATAGTTGAATTTTCAATCAAAGAAGATGAATCTTCAAGAAAATAGTTTGATTCAAAAAAGAAATTAATCACTTTTTAACAATAATTTCTGAATTACTAATGAAACAGTTATATTTTAAACATAGAAGAACATCTTCTACCAAAAAGTCGAATTTTTGAAAATTTCGAGAAATCTAAAACAAGAATATGTATTACTATATTATATATTGTTAGCTGAAATATAAAATCAAGTGGCCTAAAAAGTATGATGCTTATTCAAATCCATAGTTTTTTGTCAATCGGCACCAAATTATGCACACATATTTTTTGGGCTATCAGTTAGGATGTAAAGGTATTGGGAGCTGGAGGGAAATGAGGAGGGGGAACAGCGGCGCATGTAAACTCCTAAAAGTGTCTACATTTTTAACCGGTAGTCTCAAATGAAAATGACATCGGGTAACAGCTAGTATATTGTGTATTATATATCATTATTATTACTATATACGTATATCGATAGATGCATTTTTAATATATTTATATATAGAAAATGAAAGTGAATGAAGAGACAAAACTACAATCAAGCCTAAAAGTTATTTGCAAATGAGATTTTTTTTTTGTAAATACAGTTCCTTGCCATAATAATTTTTAATCAAAAATGTGACTAAAGCAAACTGAAAGTGACCAAAGTGTATTAATAATATGTCTAATGATGAAGTTTATAAGAATTCCAGGAGAACTTTAGCGAATTCAGAATAAAACCCAGAAATAAAACAATGTGTTATGTCAAATTACAAGACGGTCAGCCTTAATCATTTTCAACTTGAAAAGTTTATTTGGCCTATTTGAAATGGTTGTTCGCTAAGTGTAAATTCACAGTAAAAACTTAGTAAAAACATATTTGCCAAAGAATTGAATATATTAAAAGCCGTTTCCTAGATGTGGGTCTTTCATAGCGGAGAATCGTTTATTGTCATTGAGGTTATTATGCCGTTCATGCACTCGTCTTCTACACAAAATATGTATGTTTATTCAACAAGAAAAATGTAATGTGTAATGTGCTGGACTAGAAAAATGAATCTTCTATTTCTTCTTGCAGAATGCAGTTCACATCCAAACGAGAAACATAATAGCGAACGTAATCCTGGCCCTTCTTCTTCTTCTTCTGCTGTTCGACAACTTCATTTGCCTGACCGGCTTTCTCCAGAGGAGGCTCCTTTTCGTGACAGATTCATTTCTCCTCTGGGCAGGCTTCCTTCAGATCGAGCACTTGGATGTACAATAGAACAACTTGGATATTTTCGCCTTATTCCCCAGAAAAATCGAAACCGTCAATTTGAGTTTCGAAGATACGTTATTCCTGCTGGAATGCCAATTAGATTTCTAGTAGAACAAAATAGATATGTGCCCGTGCCAACCGGAGAATATATTGTATTATCAACATCCAATGATGACATTTTTGCAATATTGGATTATAATGGGATTCTTCGTGGAATTTATAGGACAGATAAAAAACATTCGCGAATAAAAATAAATATGAGAAGCGGCGCAGTTGGTTATTTGACTCCAGATGAAAAAAAGGATTGTCCAGTAGGCAGAAGTCAAGCAATCTTCTCAGGGAGTTTTATTGCAGCTTCTGTAAATTACGATTCACTACAGTATGAACGGAATCTCAATATCGAACGTGATCCTGGCCCTTCTTCTTCTTCTGCTGCTCGTCAACAACATTCACCTGACTGGACATCTCGTGAGGACCCTCCACTTCGTGCCAGATCCATTTCTCCTCTGGGCAGGCTTCCTTCAGATCGAGTACTTGGATGTACAACAGAAGAACTTGGATATGTTCGGCTGATTCCTCGTACAAATCGAAAACAGCAATTTGAATTTCGAAGATACGTTATTCCTGCCGGTATGTCAATTAAATTTTTAGTAGAGCAAAATAGATATGTGCCCGTGCCAACCCGAGAATACATTGTATTATCAACTTCCAATGATGAAATTGTTGCAATATTGGATGATAGTGGGACTCTTCGTGGAATGTATAGGGCAGATCAAAATAAATCGCGAATAAAAATAAATACGATAAGCGGGTCAGTTGACAATTTGACTCCAGATGAAAAGAGGGATTGTCCAGTAGGCAAAGGCCAAGCAATCTTCTCGAAAAGTTTTATTAAAGCTTCTGCAAATTACGATTCACTACAGTGTGAACGAAATCCCAATGTCGAACGTGATCCTAGTTCTTCTTCTTCTGCTAGACCATCTAGGTCTTCTCCGGGCAAGCGTTTTCCTCATGAAGTACTTGGATATGCACTTGAAAAACTTGGGTATATTCGGCTTATTCCCCAGACGAATCAGAACCAGCAATTCGAATTTCGAAGATATGTTATTCCTGCCGGTTCTCCAATTGAATTGCGCGCAGAACAGAATAGATATGTGCCCGTACCAACCCGAGAACATATTGTTTTATCAACATCTAATGGTGACGTTTTTGCAATACTCGAGTATAGTGGGATTCTTCTTGGAATATATAAGGCAGATGGATATCATCCGAGAATAAAAATAAACATGATGAGCGGTGCAGTTGACAAAATGTCCGTAATTGAAATGAGGGAATGTCCTGTAGGCAGACAGTACCCAATCTCTCCACGTTGGTATAAAGAAATTGCTTCTAATGAAGATTCTCTGCAGTATGTGTATCATTAATCCAATAGAAAATAGATAGACTAAACTATAATATTCTTTGTAATCCGAAGTCGGATCAAAATTAAATAAAATGAGTCAAATGTAAATGTATTCTAGTTATCAAGGCTTCTTTTGTGCATCTTTTGCTAATCCACACATGATCATTCAAATTTGTTTTCTTCGAACATTCAAAATTCAGAGAGTTACGTGATTTTGAGTTTCCAGACACGAGTTTTTTGAAAACACCATATTGCCTTAACTGTGTTTGCAAGTGAGAAATGATTCATAAGTAATATTAGTTGTCATGAAAAAATTATAAAGTCAAATGAAATTATATTAAAATTATCACGCATTCGATTTCAAGGTAATATTTTAACAAAAAATCACTTCCTTTCATCGACAATGTGGAGTGGATCATGGAAGGGTGTCATTCGATATTATTTAATTTTTCTTAGTTTATTGAGAAAAAAGCTCACAGGGGTATAAAGCACCTTTAGGAGATATATATCTTCGGTTCGGTTTGGTTCCTTAGGAATCGAACCGAAGGGCCCATGACAAAGTTGGCCCATGACCTCGGGTTGGGGATGGAGCCCTATACTAAGAGTTTCTGCTGAATATAGTTACAATAATCAATAAGCAGTCGCGGACAATTGTCCAGGGATGGTCCCGAATGAATTATACCTGAGCGAAGGCGTAAGAACGGTGGCGAAAGCTAGATGGCACCTGGGTGAGGTGATTCTGGGATACTGGGCGACCTCTTAGAGTATACAGCCTCATCCTTGTATGCGGGGCTCTCCAAGGATGGACGAACATCTTTCCCTAGCTGCTTGTGAGAACAACAATGACAACACCAAACATACTTGTAGTAAGTGCGGTTCAAAACAATCGAACCCGCAGGGCTCCCGACAATGGGTCGGACAAAAATGCCGACTACCCTAGAGTTGGGGGAGCCAATCAATACGGAGTCAATAGGATTGACCGGCGGAATCTCATTACTTTTGAGTGGACGGATCGACTCAATCACGGCCTGCTGGAGTGCTACGATGCTAGTATAATACCTAAACGAGAAGGTTACATGGCACGACTGCATGCTCTGTGCTATTGCAGCTTCTAAATCAGCACTTAACTTAAGGGAAATACTGTACTCCCTCTGGAATCCAAATTGGACGGGGTGAAGCAGGTTATGTTTTGTATCAAAATATTCAGTTAGCTGGTTATCCACTAATTCTCAAGAGGCTTGGCTAATGCACTAAGGATAGAAATAGGACGAAAATCTGTTAGAATTGGAGGATTAGTAATCTTAGGAACAGGGCGAATCACTGCTTGTTTCGAAATATTTGAGAAAATCCCAAGCTGTAGACAACAATTGTCAATATGAAGTAGAACAGAAGTATCACACGAAGAGAAAGTTTAATCATTTTCATAGAGATACCATCAATACCGATAGCCCCTGAGGATGTCTTGTCAATTACTGAAAGCAGAGAGTCAGCCCCAATATAAGAGTAGTAAAAGTTAGCATCATCAAAGGGAGGTAACTTACTGGATAAAAGAGTAGTATCAATTGGTAAAGGCTCAATCAGGAAACGTTTCATGAACATTTATGTACGGGGTAGTTCTGATCAAAGGTTTGACTCTGAGAATCAATAATTCCAAGCCGCCGAAGGACATTCCAGATATTTTCATCCCTATTCTTGTCAACAATTGCATTATAGTTATATTTATTTTTATAGTCCTGCATCTTAGTTTGAATCAGATTCCTAAGGATACGGAATTCCTTCCGTCGTGCCTGGTCATTAGTCCTCCTAGTTTGAGAGTACTTTCTGTCTCTTTTCCTTCTGAGACGTTTAATCTCTTCCGATATCCACGGACAAGTTTTTCTCCTCGCCAGAAAATCATGAACTTAGGGCTACTACTACGTCAACTTCACTTATGTATTTGAATAAGATCATGTTATGTATATTATGTGTACGTAAGGAGTGCACCTAAGCAAGAATAGCAGACGAGAAGTTAAATCTTTTTCTGACCGTTTGACTTGTTTGACTTGGTGAGCAACTTCCTGATGTACAAGGCTCGATCTTCGCTCCAACCAATAAGTTTAGTCGAAAGACCAAGCTTTCTTTTACCAAGTTCTAGTAAGTTCCTACAGGTAGCTTGTGAGTTAAAAGTGGCTATTACAATAGGTGGAAGCAAAGGTCTAGAAGCAGTGTAATTTGCAGATCTGAGCCTGTATACAGTTGTCAGATCCGCCTTAGTGAGGGGTACCTCTAGGGTAGAAGCGATTTGACAGATGATAGCTGAAAGGTCCTCTTCATCCTCCACTGGCAAACCATGGAACTCTAAAGTCTTGCAGATAGCAGCTGGCTCTAGATTATTGCACTTTGTGGTTAGAGATTCTAGTTGAGATTCCAGCTGCTATTGTCCATCCTGCAAATTCTTTGATGACGCAAGAATTTTGTTGACATCAGACACATTTGATGCGGTTGTTTCCTCTAGTACAGAAATGCACTTAGCACTGTTGATAGTATCATGCATCATTCCCTTGATAGAAGTGTCAAGAGATGATGATGCCGCTCCCTAGGTACTTCCGATATCGTCACATGTTGAGAAAGTGTTGGACAGTTTTCGAACATGCCGAGAATTTCAGAAATTTTCCGATACGGTGGTCACTGAGCAGCTAGAACAATACCAAACCTTTTTTTAATTCTCGAGAGATCTTTGCTCGGCAGGTCCAGGCAATTCAGGTGCGCCAAAGCACCACACTTTGCACAAGCAAGTAAATCAGCGACCCCTCGCGTGATCAATCGTTACACACTAAAGAGTCCACCATCTTAAAGTGCCAATGTCCACAACAATAACTGAGAAACACAAAATTAACTATTTTCTGGATGAAACACACTCAGAAATGCATCAGAATAGAAACCTCGGCACTAAGCACAACCCGCAAGCAAGTTATAAAGTCATAGACTTACATAAAACCAAAGCAATTAACCGAAATGTACGGAGCGACACGAAACGCGTCATCTACCCACGACCAAGATCGAATCTACTATTAATTTTATAAGCAAAAAACCGAAAGATTCTGATAATATAATTTACAAAAGATTCGGAAAGACTCGATTTTTCTCTGCCTTGTGATGTGCACATAATTTTTTTATTCATAAGTCATTATTTGAATAATTTTGTATATCATTTGTTCATGAAATGAAAGAATAGCATCATGATCACGCACATCTAAAAAATATGATCAATTTTAGAACCGAAATAGAACACTCAAATTTTCATTGCAAAAATTAATTTCCAATTTAAGGAATACTAATTTCCATAAGAGTTTAATCTTCAACCAATAAAATCAATTTTTGACAACGATGATGAACTTTTAACCTAGCAGTTGGATTTCTAACTCACATAAATTAATTTTCAACAAGAAAACAACGAATTTTCTACCAATTAGTCCAAACTTCAACCAAAGAATTGAGTTTAAGCAAATTAAAGTAATTTGCAACCAATTAATTGAATTTTCAAACAAAAAAGAATAATTTTCAGTGGAAAATTTATAAGTTGCATTTTCAACTAAAAAGTTAAATTCACAATAAAATTTGGTATGCCCTCGTAGAGAGAAGTAGTTTTTGAACGTTTTTTAAGAAATTTCTACAAATTTGATAGGGTTTCGATGGCTACAGAGTATCCTGATTATCTTAAGGTATTTCAAGCGTTTTTCAAAGATTTTGTATGATTTCTCACGATTTGAGTCATTTGAAAAGATTTCTCATGCAGCAAACTTTTCAAGAGATTTGAAAAACTTTAATTAAATTTTGAAGGTTGATTTTATCATGATTCGAGGGATCTTAAAGGATTTGACAAGATTTCCTGGAATTTCATCAATAATTAGGATCAGATGATTCATTATGTGAAAAAATATAGCCTGACAGAAAAAAGGACTCTTTTCAGGGACATGTACTTTCAATCTTATCACATCTTGAGAAGCTCAAGTAATTTTCTTACTGAATAGTGAATAGATTCCAATTTCATATTATTCATCAGCACACTTTTGCAATATTGCAATATTGCACAATATGCTGGACCGAGTACTCGCGCACACCGACTCTTGCGAGGCGAAAGTCGCAACCTACTCTCACTCTACCCCCTGAGAAACTGCGTGTAACAGCAGTTCTAAGATGGACGAGACAGGGGGGACAGAATCTGATAGTTAGACGTCACTGGTAATTACATTGCAAATATAGTGTAGGATGGTTCCTGAGGATGCTTGCTTTCTTCGTTTCAGAAAAATGAATCAATTCTACGAACTGTTCGTAAATTTTCCTGCATTGAGACCGAGAAATACCCGAAAAAATGAGAAGTGGCAAATCAAATTAATGCATATTAGGAGTAATATTTGTTGAGTCTCGTTTGAGCAGCCGAGCTGTAAGGACGTGTTTGTTGTTGCTTCGTCTTATTCCGAGAGTTTAAAGTGTGATGTTACTCTTGTTTTTACTGTTGTGAGTCTAAACTTGGTGCGGATATTCATATGGAACAGACATTATTCACGTGCAA
This sequence comes from Andricus quercusramuli, assembly GCA_932178445.1. Taxonomy (NCBI): domain Eukaryota; kingdom Metazoa; phylum Arthropoda; class Insecta; order Hymenoptera; family Cynipidae; genus Andricus; species Andricus quercusramuli. The sequence goes on from CAKNXH010000877.1 coordinate 63,104, forward strand.
AGTACTTCCAGGTTTGTTGTACTTTTGACGCCTCCTTTCATGCTGAGGTAATACATCCTTTACACCCGCACCTTAATACAGTGACCTACGAGCAGATGCAGAGCGTGATGTCAAGCCTAGAAGAACAGCTCAAATCTGAAATACATTCCGTAGAAAAGAATATCCTAGAAAGCATCTCAACAGGCTTGCAGAGATGTGAAGCCAAAATTGATGCTGTAGAAAAGAAAAATGCCCAACAAACAGCTGGGTAGTATGTTTTCGAGTTTTGTTGTCTGTTATTGGAATATCAGCGGTTATAATAATTTGTGTAACTTTGATGTAAAGCAGAAAGCTTATCGCATTTTAAACTGGAAATCAGCAATTTATGGTTATTTGTGAAATTGACCTTGGAAAATTCCTTCACTCTACATATAGGTAATATATATACCCCCCCCCCCCCGATCAGCAGACTCTGACTACTATATTGGTGCACAAATCTTGTTAACGATTACTCCGTGCACAATATTTCGGACGAATCAAATCATTCACTTTTTGCTATCGATTTTAAAATTGTGCTTAAGGGTTCTAGGGATAAAAAGCCTACCATATTTGGTGGCGTGTTAATGCCTGTAAACAGAATGACGAGGGAGCGAACACCTTTTCTACTGCTTTGTCGAATTCACCGCTTATATTCAATAATTATGTTAACGCTGATTTTTCTTATAATAAATTAATTTGCTCAATAACGCATGCTGCCAGCGAATCAAATATGCTAGTATGGAGGGGCGCTGCCAGTACCTTCGACCCTTATAATCAGAAAAATATCTTGTTCAACTCGCAGTGCACTCGTCTTACTAAGCTTTGGGCCAAACTAAATGACCTTGGTGTAAGTGGAAAAATTATTAGAATTCCGATCTCATTTTATATGAACGCCGGTCTTAGGGTCAAATGTGGAGAGTCCTAGTCGGAAATAGTCTACGTGACGCTGGTGGTCCTATAGTGGGACAGATTTAGTCTTTTCCTTTTCATTATTTTTGCGGCTGATATTGTAGACTTTCATATAAAGGAAGGTATGAAGGCTTTGTTGCTGCATGCTATCAAATCTCTAATTATGCTTCTGTTCGTGGACGATATAATTATCTCTGCTTCTTTTTGGGACGACGCTCGCGACAAACTAAAAGTTCTGGAGGAGTATTGCGATCAGAATGTCCTTCCGCTAATCCCCCTCAAAAAACAAAGATCGCCCCTTTTCGTGAACCCGGTAAGTTGAAAGAACTTCGTCCACTTATGCGGAAAAATTAATCCATTCTTGAATTATTAACACCTACACGTACCTGGGAACTCCCTTCTAGACAATAGGTAAATTTAAAGAGGCCAAAGACCATTTTGGCAGGAAAGGAACGACACCAATTTATAGAGTGTGCAGTATTATAAATAAGTATAAACAGAATTCATGGAAAACCTAGAAACACGCCTGGGCACTTCATCTGAGTGAAAACAGGATTAGATCAGGTAAGAATCAAAGTGTTCGAAAGCACCTATAATTAGTGGATTTCTCTAACTAATATGAAAGACGACTAAGATTTGTCTCAGGAAATTTTGCGAGTTGGGCCAGGCTAGTTCTTAACTTCCGGGATCACCTGGTAGATTCAGTTCCAATTTTACATAGAGTATAGTTCCTTTTAACGTGGGATATCTACAGACATTGTTCGCTTGAATTCAAAATCCAAAATAATCGTCGCTGTCGTTCCTTTCAACAGGGAATTTTTTACAATAGTCGCTGGGTTGAACTCAGATTTTGTGCGTAGTATTTGGTTTTCCTGTGAATGATTTCTATTCAATAAATTAAAAAAGCAATCGGTTATAAACTCCTTCGTATGTAAGGCTGTCTCCATATCTGGAAGAGCGGTAAGACAACGTGTAAAGGAACATGAGACTGAAGTCAGGATAAAACGTTTCGCGCAATTAGCAATAGCTGAGCATTATATCGAAACAGGACATATCATTTTATTTAACGAAACGACAGTCATCGCAAAAACGTACAATATTTTTCAAAGAAAACATAGATAAGCAATAGCAATCTTAAAACATCCTAATAACATTGAGAGGGACAATCGATATAATACCAATCCGATTTCGCTTTCCGTCCTCCCGGGTATTTTAAAAATACTTGATTGGTCAAACAAGTTCGACCCCCGTTGGGGCCTTTGACCAATCACAGGCAATGCTCACGATAGGTCGGCAATAATGAATCATCGTGAAAGCATTAAATCTATTCTATTGTGGCGATTTTATCACGTCTTCCCAAAATCGTAATGACGTCTTTTTTTTCTTCTTTAGAAATTATAGTATTGGCGCTTTGAAGGATGCTTCCCTTGCCGCATCGAGGCGGCGCAGATTTGGTTGCTAATGACACTGATTGTTCAGAAATCAATTTTTTGTTGAGAATTCAAATATTTGATTTAAAATTTGACATTTTTGGGGTAAACATTCACCTCTTCTGGTAGAAAATCTCTATTGGTTGAAAATTTGATTTTTTTCTTGGTAATGCAGCATATTGTGACATAAAATTTCAAGAATTTAAAGCGTTTCATATTGAATTGCATATGGTATCAAAATTAGTGGTATTTAAAAGAATTTATTTCACTACTATCTCTCTATTTTTGTGAAAAATCACCCCATTTCCTCTCTTTTAAGAGCATTTTGGGCGCAACGTGCGACGCTTCATTATTTTTAGTTATTATTTATTCATTATTGTGATTTAGAAATACGAAAAAACGGAGAATAAACGGTAAATCCGTATTTAGCCAACGGCTACTTTACTTTCGAGTGGGAGTACAATTTGACGTCGGGTCGGGTATCTGGTTCGCAGCCCGGCCTGAAAACAGGAAAGTCTAGTATGGGTTGAAAGCTCCAACTGGGCCGAAAGTTTATTTTGTAAATTGTAAAAATTTCTAGGACAGCAGGAAAATTACAAAAAATTTCAGCTTCTATGCACTATATACATTGCGAGTTGACAAAAGTGAAACGTGTTCATACTGTGTCCCTTGAAATATATTCATTAGCACTTTTGATATTTGTTAATTATATTCAGTAAATAAATTTCAAATGATCCTGAAAAGTTGTTCTATCTACGAACGGCTTTTAAATAATTGGTACAGAGCTATTTTCTAATTGAAAAATTTGAAAATTACGGAAACTGTAATTACATTCTAAAGATTTCCTTACTTTTTGAATACTTTTCCTATAACTAATATATAAATAAATAAATCATTTTTATGAAAATACTATTTCCATACAAATGAAAATTTAATAATATATTCAATCAGATTATTTAATCAGATGATTTCTTCGAAAGTTGTACTGTTGACTCAATTTTTACATAAAACGTTTTACCTTTCATTCGAGGTCAGAATGTCTTAATCAACATTATCATAATGAAAAATATCAAACGATATCATTATCTGCGAGGGACAATCTTGATACTAATAAAGTCGATATTTCACAAATGTGTTAGATAACGGCTAGTTATGTATATATTTGTAATCTGATGATGCAATGGAACATTCCTTAGATACAGTTGTTAACGAAATTATTCATTGAAGTATTAATCAGTTTGTTCTCTACTTTGCGAAAATGCGCGTGGTCTGTACTTTTGTTTGCACTTTGGCGGTCATCGTTAATTTGATTGTTGAATATGGTAATCTATCTATCATTTTTATTATAGTTTTTGTAATACAAGCATGAATACGGCTATTTCTCAGGCTTGTGGATCGAACCTGAAGTCCCCCGTTCCACCTTATAGTCATATAATAGCCATTTGTATATTTACACTGCAAAACTAGAGATTTCTTTTTTATGGTATTCTTTTCGAGTTCCATGTTTGAAAAGGATAACTACATGCTTTTATTTTCACTACAAAAATAAAGGATTCTGGCTTCCCACCAGTTGTTTCATTTGAGTACCTCCTGAGACTCATTTTACTCAGTTTTATTGTTTTTACAGTCTATCACGTCAAAACTTATGATGTCATAGACACACATGGCCATTACATGCCTACACGGAGAAAATTTGTGTGTTAAATTTTGCATAATTTAGTTCGGAAAACGGATGACATTACGGCATTATATTACAATTTCACTTTCAGTCATGTAAAATGAAATAGGGTGATATTTGATGTGAAAATATGAATTATTAATATAAATTCATTCAAATTTAATTCGAGATTCAGTAAGAAATAAAACAACAAGATATCAGAGATTACCTGCCATTTGGGTAAAATGAAATGTCGATTACCTACCAGTTAGGTAAAATAAGTCGAACTGTTAGGTACGTACGATATAGTCGCACGCTTATAACGATATTAACGCTATTAAAAATCGAAAACGCAGTGACGGGTTTCGAACCACCTGAGCTACGTTTAATGCGTTCTATCGCTAACAACTAAACCTCACGGCTAACCTAACACTTCGAAAATAGGGAAAAAAATGTTGGCTATAAAGATATTCTAACATTTTATCAATTAGCGAGCTTATAGATTTTTAGGAAGTGAATAAAAACATTGAATAATTTTTTATTTGAAATTTTCTAACCTTGAAACTTTAAATTATTTGATTTTTAATACTTCAAACTTTTGCATGGTCTACTTTTTAAAAATAATAGAACATTATGCATGCTATGCGCGCACCAATTACCCTTACTTTAGAAAAAGAACTCGTTTCATTTTCCAACATTTTTTTATAGATTTTTGCAGAAAATCTTATACACCGTTTTCCACTTACTTATAATTCTTTCTTTTGGTGGAAAATTTGTTTTTCTTTATTGATAATAATTATTTTTCCAATAAAAAGTCAACTCGCTTTTGTTTTAAAATTTTTCTATACACATTTGATCTTTTTTCGTAGAGAATTTATTTGTTTTCTTTAAAATTTAAATACTTCTACGGAAATTGAAGTCATTTGCTCAAAAAATTATTTCTCTTTCTGAAAATTTAACTTATATCATTTTTGTTGAAAATTTAGCTTTTTCTGTTAAAGATTCATCTATTTTGTTGACAGTTTTTCTTTTTTTGAAGAGAATTAACGTTCTTAGTTAAAATTGATATATTTTATTTAATTTCTTTGGTTAAAAAATAGTTTTTCTTATTGAAAATTGATTTTTTAAACTAAAAATTTAACTCAATTTCTTACTAAGATTCTTTTACATTCAAACTTAATCTTTTTGGTAAAAAATTCAGTTGTTCAGTTGAAAATTAATTTTATTTGCTTAGAAACCTATTTCTCTATCTAAAAATTAAACTATTCTATACTAAACTATTCTATACCTTTTTGGTTGACGAGGCAATTATTGGGTTGAAAATTCCATTAAAATGAAAAATGTTGATTTAAAATTCATGTATTTTCTTAAAAATCATTCTTTCTTGGCAGAAAGTTAATTTTATTGTTTGAAATTTTCATTTCTACAGTTGAACATTATTTTTTATATTGAAAATTAAGCCAAAAAAATTGAATCATCTTTTTTTCTTGCAGAATGCAGTTCCCAACCCGACGAAAACCCTAAGATTGAAGGTAATCCTGGCCCTTATTCTTCCTCTGCTATACGACAACTAAATTTGCCTGACCGGCTTTCTCCAGAGAAGGCTCCTTTTCGCGGCAAGTCCAGGTTTCCTGCTAGCAGGAGTCCTAGTGGCGAACATAATCCTGGTTCTTCTTCTGCCAAACAACATCCACCTGACCGGACATCTCCTCAGGATCCTCCACTTCGTGCCAGATTAATTTCTCCTCTGAGCAGGCTTCCTTCCGATCGAGCACTTGGATGTACAATAGAACAACTAGGATATTTTCGGCTGATTCCCCAGAAAAATCGGAACCGTCAATTTGAATTTCGAAGATACGTTATTCCTGCTGGTATGCTAATTACATATCTCGTAGAACAGAATAGACATGTACCTGTGCCAACCGGAGAATATATTGTATTATCAACATCCAATGATGACATTTTTGCAATATTGGATGATAATGGGATTCTTCGTGGAATTTATAGGACAGATAGAAAACATTCGCGAATAAAAATAAATATGATAAGCGGCGCAGTTGATAATTTGAATCCAGATGAAAAAAGGGATTGCCCAGTAGGCAAAAGTCAAGCAATCTTTTCCGAAAGTTTTATTAGGGCTTCTGCAAATTACGATTCACTACAGCATGAACGGAATCCCAAAATCGAGCGTAATCCTGGCCCTCCTTCTTCTTCTGCTGCTCAACAACAACATTCACCTGACCGGACATCTCCTCACGATCCTCCATTTCGTGACAGATCCATTTCTCCTCTGGGCAGGCTTCCTTCAGATCGAGTACTTGGATGCACAACAGAAGAACTTGGATATGTACGGCTTATTCCTCGCACAAATCGAAACCAGCAATTTGAATTTCGAAGATACATTATTCCTGCCGGTATGCCAATTCAATTTCTAGTAGAGCAAAGTACATATGTGCCCGTGCCAACCCGAGAATATATTGTATTATCAACTTCCAATGACGAAATCGTTGCAATATTGGATGATAGTGGGACTCTTCGTGGAATTTATAGGACAGATAGAGATAAATCGCGAATAAAAATGAATATGATAAGCGGCGCAGTTGATAATATGACACCAGATGAAAAAAGGGATTGTCCAGTTGGCAAAAGTCCAGCGATCTTCTCAAGAAGTTTTATTAAAGCTTCTGAAAATTACGATTCACTACAGTGTGAACGGAATCCCAATGTCGAACGTGATCCTACTTCTTCTTCTTCTTTTGCCACACCGTCTACGTCTTCTCCGGGCAGGCGTTTTCCTGATGAAGTACTTGGATATGCACTTGCAAAACTTGGATATATTCGCCTTATTCCCCAGGCAAATCAAAACCGGCTATTCGAATTTCGAAAATATGTTATTCCTGCTGGTTTACCAATTGAATTGCGAGCAGGACGGAATAGATTTGTGCCCGTGCCAACCCGAGAAAATATTGTTTTATCAACATCCAATGGTGACGTTTTTGCAATACTAGATTATAGTGGAATCCTCCTTGCAATATATAAGGCAGATGGATATCATTCGAGAATAAAAATAAACATGATAAGCGGTGCAGTTGACAAAATGACCGTGATTGAAATGAAGGAATGTCCTGTAGGCAGACGGTACCCAATCTCTCCACGTTGGTTTAAAGAAGTTGCTTCCAATGAAGATACTCTGAAGTATGTGTTTCATTAATTCAGTAGAAAAAATATAAACTAAAATATAATATTCTTTGTAATGCGTAGTCGTATCAAAATTGAATAAAAAGATTTAAATGTAAATGTATTGTAGTTATCAAGGGTTCTTTTGTTTTATCTTTTGCTAATCCCCAAAAGGCCATTCAAATTTTTTTTCTTCGAATGTTTAAAATTCAGAGTTACGTGATTTTGAGTTATCGGACGCGAGTTTTTTGAAAACACCATATTGCCCTAACTGCAAACAGAATTTCCATTATTTTTTAGCTACAGCGTATACTTTATAGGGATATTAAATTTGTTGTGCAGTCGCATAGCCGCATTATACACGCGCAGCGACAGACACAGTGGGGTGAAATCAAATAAAATAGTTGACGATAATTTGTAGGACGAAATTCTTAATTAATTTTAGATTCTGTTCTTACAGAAAAATTTTGTTATTCTTTTTCGTCTATTATTTGGTAAACAACTTTTCGACTTTTATTATCCTCTGGATTCAATGCGCACGAGTGTCTGCAAGCGAAAAATTATTCACAGGGCTATAAAGTACCTGTAGAAGCTGAACAGAGTATACAAATAAAGCAATATACATAGATGTATATATATATATATATATATCTCACGGATGTGAGACGTGGCCATAGGTGTATTTTACCGCGGTTCTACTGAGGGCTATGTATATATGCCCTGCCCTGCCGAACGCTCCAAGGGATAGAGAGTCAATTGTCCGAAATGAGAAGTGCCAAATTTTCTGGAACCACGATTTTCGGGCAGCAGTCTCCGTTGCTCACACGAAACCTGACATTGTTCCCCAAGACTTCGAGAAATGAACTATATTCGTGATCGAATTCTCGGCTCCGTCCGAATACAACATCACTGCAAAGGAGAAAGAAAAGGAGGAGAGGTATCAAGACCTTAAGAGAGAGCTGCAACGACTGTACCCAAAGTATTTGGTGCGAGTAATTGTCCTTGTGATTGGTGTTCTCGGAGGTGCGAAACTATCACCGTTTCGTAACCTTAAAGCCATACCTGCGTGCCACAAATATGCCAAGGAACATGCGAGATGGATGCAGAAAGCTGTCATCCTTGGGTCGCTTCGTGTCCTCTAGACACGCGAGGGTTTCGCCGGCCTGTCTTTGTGATTTCGTCGTGCCCTGTGACCACCCATCTCATGGTTGTGAGACGTGGCCGTGGGTGTAATTTGCTGCGGTTCTACTAGGGGCTATTGACATTTTTTAGATGGCGCTTGCTCTTAGTAGGACCCTGCGGTGATTGATCAACTCTTTTTTTTTAATAATATATATATATATATATATATATATATATATATATATATATATGTATTCCGTAAATAGTTAAAGCTAATAGAAGCTTCAAAAACTTGGTGTAGTCCCTTGAATCGTGCAACCTAGCGCTCTGCAATGGTCGTACATTTTCTGATACTTTTTGGTATCGATTTTGATATTGTGCTTAAGGGTTCTAGAAATAATGATGCTGACGCTGATTTGTTGTATAATAAATTAATTCCCTCAATAACGCATTCTGCCAGCGTTCAATTATACTTCAATTATACTTCCCTCAGGTGTGATTGGTCGATTATAGAATCGAGCAAAGATCGACGAAGAATGAGACCAGCCCACGGTGCTTCTGATCATACTTAGGTCCACTCCTTGTTAGGTTTTAGCCTGTAAATCCCTTTGAAGAAACGATTTATGTCACTGTCTGTTGCCTTTTTTGATGAGATGAGTGCTATTGCTGAACGCGCTGTGTTTAAGGTTCCATACGATGCACCGTCGTTGAAGGATTCGCCTAGGAATTCCAAAACTCTGTTGGAGTGTTGGTTAAATGGATTCAGATTCTTGTCCTTACAGAAATTTCACCATTTTCTCAGTGATCCGTCATATTGCTTCAAAATAGAACCTGCTAAAGAGGCTAATAGAACCTTCAATCCTGACTATGGTAAGTTCCTTTGACGATAACTTTCCCTGACAGCCATCCTGCAGCCAGGGTAAGTGAGGTTGCTTGTGGGTGTTGACGGGACCTACAAGGGGACAAAAGGAGAGTTAAACTTGGAGAAAACATTAATGGTTTTCCTCTCAGCATCGACTGAAAAAGCGGAAACCATGATTGTGAAGTCAACCAGGGAACGACGACATTGGCACAAGCCTCATCTGTCAGAATTTTCCGTAAAGTCCTTAAGATCATGGAAAAGGGAGGGAAAGCGTAAAAATTCCCATTTTTCCAAGAGATCGTAAAGGCATCGAAAGCCTCTGCATCAGGGTTTCGAATCCAGCAACAAAAGATGGTGCATTTTGTGTTGGAACTGGTTGCAAATAAATCGATAGGAGGGTTTGGAAAAGTTTGCAAGATCTCTTCGTAAGCATAATCAGCTAAGTCCCATTCGGTGTCCACGTTGCGAATCCGAGATTCCCTATCAGCGTGAACGTTGTTTTTTGACGCAATGTATGATGCATATATCCAGAGTTTTCTAGACTCGCACCACTTCCAAATTTATCTGCTAAGAGAATGTAGATATGGGTTTTGGATACCGCACATTTTATTTATGTAGGCAATTGCCGTTGTGTTGTCGATTCTTAATAGAATCTCACAACTCTGCAGTTTGGTAACAAAAGTCTCAAGGGCCCAGAAGGACGCTAGCAGTTCTAATTTTGAAGCGTCATAGAAGATTTCCTTCTGGAAAACAAATTGACGTATTGGACTTCGTGACAAATGCCCGCTCTAGGGCTTTTGTGTAGCCCATTCCATACGAAATCGCAGGACAACAAGAAATTAGGCTTCCAATTAGTTGAGAAAACTCTTGAATAGTGGATGATTTCCTTTTCAGAAAGATTTCTATCAAAAAGCCCATTTTTTCTCTTTTGTTTAAAGGCAACCCTAACATTAAGGTTTCGGAAACGAAGGTGAACCCTGAAAAATTTCACCTTTTGCTCGGAATTAGGCAACTTTTATAGTAATTGATTACGAATCCTAGTAATTGAAGAAGCTTAATGGAAGTTTGAGCATTGTATAAACAATCTTCAAAAGTGTTGCCGAAAAATAGAAAATCATCTAGATATACTACAGATAAGAGTCCCTTACTCCTCAGATGGCTAACAACTGGCTTCGTTATTGTTGTAAATACAAATGGACATAGGCATTCTTCAAGTCCAGGCTTGCCATATAGCAATTTTTTGTCATCAACTTGCAGGCAGTTCGAGCGTCTTCTAGCTTGAAGTGAGGTACTTCGATGGATTTATTCAAGGCCTTCAGATTAAGGATAAATCGCTTCGACTTATTTTTGCGATCGGTGAAAAAGTAAGGGGATAAGACTTCCCCATTTAATGTTCTACAAGGACTGATAGCTCCCATATCTAATAACTCGTCAATCTCAGTTCTTAGAGATGTAAGTTCGTCTTGGGCCCAAATTCGAGCAGATAGGACAGGTTTTTGCCATGGTTCCAGCCTGAATGGAATTTGGTAACCTTCTACCGAATGGAGGACAAAAGCGTCCATAGTAATCCGCTTCCAAGCGGGAAGAAAATTTCGCAAGCGACCTGCCATACTAACCTCTATTCCGGCTCGTGCCGCGCTGAAGGTCGAGGTGGCCGTCTCGTTTGCTGCCCTCGAGATCTCGGTTGAGATTTCTTGTAGGGTTGTTGCTTCGTCTGAGCATGATGGTTGCTGCTCGTCCACGAGGGCCTCTGGTTCTTCGTGAACGAGCTCTTCGAGTTTAAAGATCCAGAGCTTTTGTTATTGAGAGCCTTCTTCGAAGGTACTGGTGGTTTGATGGATTTGCCGATCTTCTCAAACGAGTTCACTTCATTAATCTTCTCATTAAGATTATCCCCAAATAGGAAAGCCCTGTCAGTTTTTTCCAGAGTGGATTTAACTGATTTATTATAAGCGGGAGCGATGAATGCTCTTCGCGCAATCCCCTCCGCGTGGTGGAGTTGTGCGATCAGTTTTCCACTATCAGAAAGATCTTCGAGAAGTTTTACAACATCAAACCCATTATCTACTTGTCCCTTCCCTTGATAAGGCTCCTATAAAGATATCACGGAATTAGTCCTGTACCTTTGTACAGGCTCTACCAGGTTGATGATCGGCACGTATCTCATCTCTAGTATGAGCCTGGCCGTCCGAGTTAATGCATGAGGGAGAAACTCAAATAAAGGACTCACCATTACATGATTCAAGCGATGCATCTCGAGAACGGGATTCCTGACTTCTAGAAGAACTCCGGGATCGTGAAGAAATGCGTGATGAGCCACAAGATCTACGTTTTGAAGAACAAGGTGGGCTAGGCGACTCGTATCTTGAACGTCTACGCTTCCGATCTTTTGTAACTATTTATTTTCGTTTTTTCACTTGGCGGAAAAGATCTTCAACATTATCTTCGTTGAAAGGAAAAAGCTTATGTTTACGACCCATGGCGTAAATAATTAACCCTAAAGACTTGGCTCTTACGTGTGAACGTGTGAGACACAAAGAAACGAATGAAGTATTGACAAGCGAACGCTGGGAGGGCGCGGTGGTGGAAAATGTTGGCTCTTAAATTTGTGGTGATTTGGCGTAAAGTAGCGGAACTACAACAGTAATCCCGAGAACGAGGCGGGAAGTATAATGATTTTGCTTATCCAAAGTCAGATGAAAATGTCTGTACACCAAACTCTCAGTTTTAGTCCAGTTTCGGGGGTTCCCCGCAAGTAGCGTTGGCCACAGGTCGGGGGGATCCGAACGTAAACACTCAGGGGGGGGGGGGGGGCAGAATCCGAGAGTTGGGTGTAACTGGTAATTACATCACAAAGACAGTGTATTATGTCTCCAGAGGCTAGTTGCTTTCTGCGTTTGGAAAAAATGGAAACGTGAATTAATTCTACAAACTGTTTGTAAATTGCCGTGGATTGTGACTCAAAAATGCGAACGTTAAGTGTAATGTTTGTTAAGTCTCTGTTGAGCAGTCGAGCTGTAAGAATGTGTTTGTTGTTGCTCCGTCTTATGCGGAGAGTTTACTCTCAAAAAGAGTAACTATAAAACTTCAGAATGGCAGATCCAATAGGGCGGACCAAGATTGTAAAAGAAAACCGATTTGACTAAAGAATACTATTCGGGGGTGTTCCAAGTCACTGATTCTAAATCCAGGGTCAAAATTAGAAAATTAAAAATAGCGATCCAATATGGCGGAACAAAATCGTAAAAGGAAACCGATTTGACTAAGGAATGCTACTCGGGGGTTTTCCCGGTCGCTGATTTTGAATTCAGGGTCGAAATTGAAAAACTAAAAATGGCGGATCCAATATGGCAGAACAAAATTGTAAAAAAAACCGCTTCGACTAAAATTTGCTACAAGGTGGGTTTTCGGGTCGCTGATTCCTTATCCAGGGTCAAAATTTTAAAAAATTAAAATGGCGGATTCAATATGGCGGAAAAAAATCATAGAACAAATTTTATTTGACTTGAAATAGCCTATCGAGAGGGGGAGGGGGGGGCTGCAGGTGGCTGATTTGAAATCCAAACTCAAAATTCCAGAATGTGAAAAAGCGGTCAAATCTTTTTTTTTGTTATAACAAAAATTTTTGTGTTTTAGGTATTGTGTTATAGCTTGGTCCACCATTTTTAATTTTTTAATTTTGACCCCGGATTTGAAATCAGCGATTCGAAAAGCCCCCTTGTAGCAAATTTCAGTCACATCAGTTTTCTTTTAAACTTATGGTCCGCCATATTGGATCCGCCATTTTGAATTTTTAACTTTGACCTTGGATTTTGTGACAGGGTAAAGTTTGACTTACCTGTCACTTCAAAGTGATATCCGTACTAAATGTTTTTTTTTATGAGATTTTGAACCCATCGAGACCAAGAGCGGAAGTCACCTCGGCCAGGAGCACTCGTCAGAAATTGTTCATTTAGATTATTTACTCCGTAAATTCTGTTTTCATGTACCTAACCTCCATCTTTCAAAACCGAGATCAACGACAACAACTACAGGAGCCAGGGAAGGGTCGTCCGATCAGAGGTTTACTAGGAGTTTCCAACGTACCAATCACCAACCATGGTCCAAACATCCCACGTTCCCATGGTTACCGGCTTCAATCCAAGATGGCGGGCCATGAACGCTCCATATCACTAGCACCATATCTGCTCGTCATCCCCACCAGTCCTTAAGCGCCATGTCAGCAAGGCGTGACGTCACTCGAACCTCAAGTTCAAGAAAGCCAAGGGTGGCTAGGTGCAGCAAAGGGTTCCTTGGAGTTAGGCAACGCACCCTGAGACAGAGATCCGCCACCAATCACGGTTTTACTACTCTACGCCGCCATCTTCCTGATCACAATACAAGATGGCGGGCCCCGAAAATTCAGTAGTGATCTCATTTCTGATCGCCATCTTCCACTATGCAGCGGTATATTCCTCGACATCCGGTGTGTAATACACCATATACGATACAACTAACGACTGCATGACAACCAGGGCTGAGCCGCTATGTCAAAGGATTACCAAGGTTCTGATACGCTGGAATGGTTACATAGGTGACGCCATCTTGAGGGAGTTTACGACTTCTGACCGGAAATTTGATAAGAGCAGTTTCAACGGTCATTGGCTGGGCTACCAACTGAACTTCAACTTCGAAATCCGACCGCCCTGCGAAGGACTACCGAGCAAAGCGCGCGTCAAAAACTGTAAATTCGGTAACTTATGCAGATTGTTAACCTAGAATTTACTTAGGGTTATGTCTTCATGGAACCCTTCATCTAACATAAAAGTATTCAAGTACCTATGAAAGGTTTTATCAGACAAAAAGTTCGAAATGCGCGAAGGGTCCCATTTAAGTTTATGCGCATGCGCGCTTGCGTCTGATCGAGGTTAGTTTATTGGCGCGTCGTGACATAATTATTATAAATCCACGAGCCTATGTCCGCGTAAATTTAGTTAACTGGCCTCATGCGATGTTCCGTTTCATTTCTTATTTTTGAATTTTCCCGCCAAACTGTAGTTGGAAACTTTCCAAGATTCCTGAAGCCTTCCCTTGTCAAAGTTTCATGAATCTTGGGGATTTGTATTTAGATTAAGAGTTGTTTATGAGAAATTGGACATTGTTACTATTCACTTGAGGCAAATAGTTTATAATCTTTGCTAGTGACCATTTAGTTTGTAATCCGCCTGCGAGGCGCGCCGTAGTCGAAACTCGGTAACCCTTAGATTTCCGATGTAAGTTTTAGTATTTAGTGTAGAAATCGTAAATTTAGGTATGCCGATAGGATTTATGTTAATGTTCCGCGAATATTGTCAGGGAATATTGTCACACCTTTAGCCAACGATGAAACTTTAGCTCATAGTTCTACCGATAGTTGCGCTGACTCGAGGTTTGTGAATACGCCTTCATGCGAGCAACCTGAGTGTTCACGGTCTTGGTGCGTCGCATGAGGACGGACACTTCCGTTTTCGGTCTTGGTTGGGCTACACGTGCCATGATTATACCGAAATACTGTTGAAAAATTGGACCTTCTCTATTAAGTAACAAAGATTCGATTGATATTTAGACCGATATTTTGGATTTTGGATTTTGAATTGATATTGGATTACTGATTTGACGGATTCGACGCTACGAGATGTTGGAGGTAATTCCTTTTTTTTTTAATTCGGCAACCGACGCGATGGGAGGGGCTGTTGACGCCATGAGTCCTGCAGACTTGCGCACAGCCGGCCCATTGCCTCGCTTGCTCCTTTAAGAGTGCTCCGTGTTTCTTTTTATTTTATTGAAATGCCTATGGAAGGGAATAGGCGTCATTCGAGTCAGTGCTCAACCGCAATTATTATATCAAAATTTTTGAGGTTCGCTTTGATCGGTAAATGAATGGCGAGTATGGTCATCCTTGTCTCTGACCACGTGGCCACGTTATATCGGTTTTTTTTTTACCAGCGTAACTTCCTGTTGTAGAGGTTAGATCTAGTATACGCGCCAGAAATTGCTGAAAAAAAATTTATAAGATAATTGTTAACTCCCGTTAATTTATATTGTTTCAATAAATACCGATTTCATAGTATCATAAAAGAAAAATGGCCGACTGAATCCTTAAGAACCACCCCTGTGATTCCTTGCTCTTCTAGCTTTTCTTCTTTTAGGCTTTCAGGTTTTATACAAGATTTTTGCATTTTATATTCTCATTGAGAAATTTTGCCGGGTCATCAGTTGAATTTTTTTTTGTATCTCGCTCAAGGGTCCTGGCTGGCGCCCAGATATTTTTTTTTTTGGTATTACAGATTTAGCAAATTAAACCATATACGTATACCCACGTATATACGTATACGGGTACGTATATACGTGTGTATACGCAATCCAAAACGGCCATTGACAGGTGGCCCTAAACCAGCCATCGCAATTTGTAATCAGCGACCTGAAAAACCACCTTGTAGCAAATTCTAGTCACATCGGTTTTGTTTTACAATTTTAGTCTGCCGCATTAGCTCCCCCATTTTGGATTTTGTCTTACAACGATTTACATGTCAGATCCAGATATGCATGCCAAAATCTACGTAAAAACATGTATTAACACATGGAATGTAGAATTGAGTGTTTTTGTATTCAATAAACGATTTTTTTGCTAAAATTTTCATATTCAACACAGATTTTCAAGGTCAACATTTTTTTTTTCACTTTCTCTATGATTTTTCTATATTCGGAAAGGTTTTTCCTTTAATTTAGAAACAAATATGCCTCTAGGTCATTCCGATCCAAAGTTCTACGATTTTGAGTCAGACTTTCGAAAATGGTCCACTGTGGGCTGTTGCAGTGGAGGGCTAATTACATTAGTTCAAAATTACATATACGTTGGTTGGATATCGATTGCGCAAATCTTGTTAACGATTACTCTGTGCGCAATTTTTCGGACCAATCAAATCATTTATTTGTTGCTATCGATTTTAATATTATGCTTGAGGGTTCTAGGGAGCGCTTCCATTACCTCCGGCCCTCATAATCAGAAAAATGTCTGGTTCAACTTGCGGTGCGCTCGTCTCACTCAGCTTTGGGCCAAACTAAATGACCTTGGTGTAAGTGGAAAAATGATTAGAATTTTGGTCTCATTTTATATCAACGCCGGTCTAAGGGTCAACTGTGGTATGTCCTAGTCGGAAATAGTCGACGTGACGCTGGGGGTCCTGATATTGTGGTCTTTCATATAAAGAAAAGTATAAAGGGTGTGTTGCTTCTGTTCGCGGACGATATAGTTATCTTTGCTACTTTTTGGCACGATTTTCGCGAAAAACTAAAAGTTCTGGAGGACTATTGAGATCAGAATGGCCTTCAACTGAACCCAAAAAAAAACAAAGATCGTCCGTTTATACAAGTCGGTAAGTTGAAAAAACTTAGTCCACTTATAAGGAGAAATCAATCCATTTTCGAATTATTAACACCCATACGTACTTCGGAACCCTGTTCTTGTCAACGGGTAAACTTAAAGTAGCCAAATACCATTTTGGTAGGAAAGGGATGACACAAATTCATACCGTGTGCAGTAATATGAATAAGTCTAAACATAACTCGTGCGAAGCCTAGAAACAAATAATCGGTGCATTTCTCTAACTAATATGAAAGACGAATAAAATTTGTTTCAGGAACTTCTGCGAGTTGGATCAGGATAGTGCCGCAAGTAAAGAATTTAATTGGGCTTCGCAATTTGAGTCCCTACTCGTATCTTTAGGCGAACTTGCTACATGGAATCGGGAATGGAGTCAGCCTCATGCGCTTACCGTGGAAAAGTCAAACTTAATAATTGAGTGGGCAAATAATATGTATAGTACGGCTATTGATTGTGTGACGAAAAAAAAAGACGGGAAAGGGATAGGGATCACACTTGGGCGACATGCAATGGTCTTTCAAGCGGAGGTCCTAGCCGTCCTTCACTGCGTTGAAACATTACTGGAAGAAAACGCTGCTGCCAGACAGATTACGATCTGTTCGGACAGCCAAGTGACACTGGCTGCAATTGGGAAACCAGGCATAACATCAGATCTGGTTTGGAAATGCAAAAAGGCATTAAACCAACTTTCATAAGGGAACAATGTGGCTCTCATATGTGTCCCTGGTCACACAGGGATCAAGCGCAACGGAAAGGCGGACCAGTTGGCAAAACGCGGTGCAGCGAGTGAATACATAGGGCCGGAACCAGTACTGGGAATAGTGTCTTGCTGTGTCGGGATGGCCATTAAAAGCTGGATCCGAACAAAGCACAGGGAATACTGGGAACAAATCCAGGGTTGCCGTCAGGTGAAATCGATCCTGGGGTTCACCTACAGGATGGACAGAGCCAGGGAAATGTTGGGTTTACCCAAGAAAGGTACAAAGACAGTGGTACGGATCCTAACTGGGCACAACAACTCAAACTATCATATGCGCAAAATGGGTATAACCCCACGACAGAGTGCAGGAAATGCGGCAGGGATGACGCAACATCCCTGCATGTACTATGCCAGTGCCCGGCATTAGCTAGGCTCAGGCAACAGATCCTCGGGGCCCATTCTATGGAAACAGAGGAAATGACATCGCGATCAGTCCTCGCATAACTAGGCTTCGTCAAGAGGTCTGGGGTCGACTGCTGAGAGTGAACATGTAAGGGTGTGACACAATAGGCTTATAGCTTGAGCGCCAGGGGAATTCTCCATGGGCTTCCCTCCCGTCTTAAAACAAACTAACTGACTATAGGAAAAAGCTATGGAAACTATGGGAAAAAGAAAAGTATATTGATCTGTTTCGTCGCGTGCAATCATTTCATTTATTTATTTCTATAACTATAACTTGGTATTATTGTGTTATGAGCGTAAATTCGAAACCTCTCTTGTAAAAGCCAGCGGCACATTACAAGGAACCAGAATTAAGTGGAATTGCGTAGACTAGCTTTTTAGTGTGAAACATATCTTATTGTAGTTATTTTATGTGCGATTTCTTTTGTATCTCACTTTGAATTCGTATAATAAATTAAATTTTGAATCTCGATTAATATTTGTTTGCATATGAAAGTTGGAAATTATTCAAACAATTTTTAATTGTTTGTACAATATTTATTCGCTGTAAATCGTGAAAACTTATTCTTTCCCAAAATGAAGGACGAAGCTAGTTATTGCTAAGAGTGATATTTTTTGTGAAAAATAATGCAAAATTATTTTGAAAATTAATATCACCTGATGCTTCTCATAAAAAAGTCGGAGTCAATTCTAATTTTGTCGAATCTCTTACACTATGTAGCTTATTAATATGTATTTTTCTATCTCAACGAAACCGATCCGAAAAACAACTATCCACAACGAAACTAAACAATAATTGTTCAAAAAGCTCGACAGTTTCGGAAGGGAGAAAAGCAGTAACAGTTACTGTGCTATCATGAACCGTTTATGCGTACATCGCATCTGCTCGGCGTGAGACAGTAAAGCGAAGCGCAGACGGAGCTACTAGCGTGGCAGTAATAGTTACTGCTCATACCGCAACTGCAACGGTCTGCGCAGTTTTACGCTCTTACCACGCGTACCGGTGCTTTCTGTGAAGCTAGGTTCGTAAGTAGGCATGGCCTAATATCTCTTTTGTAAGAGTACTCATACTCGAATAGAGTGCGTTCTTTACAAATATAGCAAGGCGAAGTTCGAGCTATTTTCGCGAGGATAACGGCTGCAATAGCATTGAATGAAACCTGCGACAAAAGCATGACTAGTGTTCTTACTACATATTATAGCCATATTTTTTTCTCCATGCAGTACAACTATTCATTGACTTATGTGCTCGTTCCTAAGTTGCAATCTTCATCAATTGCAACCTAATCGAGCAATTAGGGAAATTGGCTTATTGAACATTGCAAGGGCGTATCATAATATTCAATTTTTAGTCCTCTTTCAATTCTATTAGAAGAATAATATATTGCAAAATATGCAACAACCCCATTTAATTCAAGGATTCTTATTTATATATCTTTAGAATTCAAAGATTTCAAGGAATCTGTATTATCGTTAGCGAATAACAGAAATTTTTAACCTCTTTTTCAGACTAGGTCGAGCCATGGATTGAAAATTATTTTAATTAATTTTTTTTTCAATTAATTAAAATAATTTTTAATTAATAGCTCCATCTGGTCTGAAAAAGACGTTAAAAATTTCTGTTATTCTCCAATGATAATACAGATTCCTTGAAAAATTTGATTTGTACCATCCAGCATAATAATGCGTGTATTTCTGAAAGAGCTTTCTTCTCTCGATCTCTCTGGTAGCTTAATGGGAAAGCACCTGACCAGATATGAGGAGTTCTGTGGTTCAACTCTCAGTGAAGAGAAAGGAGAAGATCTTTTTTCAGAACAAATTAATTCAAATAATTTAAAGAGTATTTGATTGTCAATCTTAAAAATTGTAGTAATATGGAAAATGGTGACATCAGTTTTAAAGAACGTGTAACCAAATCTTTCTGACTGTAACTGACTCTTATGAAATGTAAATATCTCTGAATGACAACCTCAACGATTTCAATGTGGAACGTAACGGCTACAGTGGAGGTAATATACGCCATTGAAGCTCTAGAATGTTCATTAGTTACACAGTTAAGGTAGTTTCCGAATCCCACACTCGTACAAATATTGGAGTCCCGTGGGGTGCATGTCCTTGTATGTTGTATTGAAAAAATGTCATGGTCCCGCATACTCAATATTTTAATGCGTTCCTGGCTTAGAAATCGTAGTGTGTGTGTGTATACGTATAGTTACCAATCTTATGCCAGAGGGATATTCGTAGATCGTGAATCGTCGCAATTTGAAACTAACCGTCATTTACCCTCTTCTTAAATAGTCGGAGAGCTAGCTACAAAAAACGACTCGATTCGGTGCCCAAGATCAAACCTCGAAAGTTGTAAGAAAAACATTTGTACATTATGAAATCGCACCTCTGCCAGTTTGCAACCTTCGCGTATGAAAATAGCAGCCGGATTTCCACGATGAAAAATTTGTCAAAAAAATCGATTTGGTGGCCGCGGCAAATTTGTTTAGAAACATTCTTTAGGTTTCAACTAAGAGCGGTCAAACAATGGCAGAAGTCCAGTCGCTTGGAAAACCCTTGGAAGAAGCGATTGAAAAGTCCGGAAGAACCCCCCAAAAAATTGATATGGTTCCCGCGCCTACCTTTTTCCCCGACATTCTTCAGACCTCAACTAAGAGCTGTGTGTAATGGCAGAAATTTAGCATAATGCAAAACCTCGGGAAAATTAATTTAGTCGGAAAATGTCAACATAATTATGAATACGATTCCTCGCTAAACTTTCATGTTAAAGCTATCTTTATGTATCTCGTTACAATTCTTTTCAAATTCTACCTCAATTTAAAAAAAAATCATCGCGATCTTATCCATCTTGAATACTCACTTCTGAAGGCCCGGATTGGGAATGCACAGGAGGAAAACTTCCGCGAACAGCTCCTCGACAAGAGGATGCACGGCATCTTCCACAGAAATGTGGAAGATCAGTCGATGTCCTATGAGCTGACGTTTGCTTTCCTAAGATCACACGGATTGAAGTCGGGCACGGAGGGCTCCATTTTGGCATGTCAAGATGGTGTAATTTCCACTCTGGCATACCCTCGCCACATTTTGAGCCAAGACATTCCCGATTATAGCTGCAGAGCGTCCCATGAACACCCTGAGCATCTAGGACACATACTATCTGGTTGTCCAACTAATGAGAGAATAACTTACATCCAAAGGCACAATACGGCACTGAGAATGCTTTATTACAATCTCTGTCAGTCTTACGGCATTAGCCCGAATACCTCTCCGCTAAACGCTCCTAGAGAAATAGATTCAATTGTTAAAAATTAGAAGTGCCGCATATACTGAAACTCCATACTCTCGACAATTGTTTCTGTTGCGCACTTGAGCATTGAGACCTGGCATGGTTCTTCTTGACTTCGAGAAACGAACCATGTTCGTTATCGAATGTTCAGCACCAGCTGAAAAAAAACGTCACAGCGAAGGAAAAAGAAAAGAAAGGAAGGTATAAAGACCTTATAAGAGAGTTGCGACGATTATACCCGGATTTTTTGCATTAAAAGTTCATGGTTTGCCAACTCGAACTCTTTGAAAAGATTAAAGAATACAACAATCGTTGCTTCATTCTCATCTATTGCAGCTTTTAAATCAGCACTTAATTCAAGGGAAGCACTGTACTCCCTCTGGAATTCAGATTGGAAAGGGTCAAGCAGGTTATGTTTTGTATCAAATTTCCGTTAGCTGGTTATCCACTAATTTCTCAAGAGGCTTGGCTAATGCACTGAGGATAGAAATAGGATGAAAATCTGTTAGAATTGAAGGATTAGTAATCGTAGGAACAGGGCAAATCAGTAACTGTTTCCAAATGTTGGAGAAAATCCCAAGCTGCGGAGAACAATTGTAAATATGAAGTAGAACAGGAAGTATCACACGGAGAGAAAGTTTAACCATTTTCATAGAGATACCATTAATACCGATAGCCCCTGAGGTTATCTTGCCAATTACTGGAAGCAGAGGGTCAGCCCAATTATAAGAGCAATTTGACTCTGAGAGGGAATAATTCCAAGCCGCCGAAGGACCTTTCAGATATTTTCATCCCTATTCTTGTTAACAAATGCATTATAGTTATATTTATTTTTAGAGACTCTTATCTTAGTTTGAACCAGATTCCTATGGATACGGAATTCCTTCCATCGTGCCTGGTCATTAGTCCTCCTAGCTGGAGAGCACTTTCTGTCTATCTCCCTTCTGAGACTTTTAATCTCTTCCGATATCTACGTCAATGCCACTTCATCAAATGTTGAAAGTAATATATTATTGAGTTTTTCTACGTTTGAATTTCAATTTCCTAGAGAAAATACATTTCTTCAGTCAGCTTCAGAGAGCAGAGTGAACAATCTATCTTCATCAATCTTACTTGGGTTTCTGAATTTATTTAAACACGGGGCGACATTTATACTTGAATTAAAATTGTAATGTATTTGAATAACGTCATGGATAGACAGGAAGGGAACTGGGTGTTGAGAATAATATTGTATTTTAGTAAGATCTTCCACAGCCATGAGGTCAATCCATGTACTTGACATTCCGGAGTGGTGCGTAGATCCATGTGGTACTATATATAAACCAGCTGAATTGACCATAGACGTAAGTATTTGAATTGGTTGGAGCGAATATTTAAGTTAGTATTAAAATCCCTTGTAATTATTACATTATTATAATTAAGCGTGTAATTAAAAAGCCGTCTCAAATTCCTTACCAAAACCTGCATTGGGTGGTTTATATAGAACCCGAAAAAGTAAACATTCACGAGATTGAGAGATATCAATAAAAAAAAATTCAGTGTCCGGGATAGTGGTTTCAGTACTGACATATAAGATCTTACACTTAAAATCATTATGGACATATACGCAG
This sequence comes from Andricus quercusramuli, assembly GCA_932178445.1. Lineage (NCBI taxonomy): Eukaryota > Metazoa > Arthropoda > Insecta > Hymenoptera > Cynipidae > Andricus > Andricus quercusramuli. The sequence continues at coordinate 85,745 of CAKNXH010000877.1, forward strand.
ATTTTTTCTGACTGGAGCATCGTAATCTTATCATCAAAGTGAATTAATATAGTAAGTAAGCATAAGAGATTCACGAGAAAAACTAAGTAATCTAACGCTCGCAAGTGAAGCCTTTTCGAAATAAAAAGGTAATATAGAATATGTAGAGTCATAAAATGAATAAAGGGAATCACCATCATTATGCTAAATAAAATTACTGTGAACCATATTCCCCACGATGTCAATCGGAAACATTTTCTTCTCACGTCGAAATTATCGTGAAGAATCCAAATCCCGAACCTGAGCAAGAAAAATTCTCCGCGCACCATTAGATTTCCGGCAAAAAATCTCGAAACCAGCAATCCACAGGTATACAGTATTCCAATAACTCACATTCGAAATTTCCAATCTGTAATATTAGAAACTGAGAACTTGAATTTTAATTCTCAAAACCATGAAAAGTTTACAATTTTTATTTATCCATCTTTAAAATTAAACAAATCTTAATTGTAACTGTTGAAAATTGTTGCAATGTAGATTATAAATCTTCAAAATTGAAGACTTTTAAGTTTTGAAAATTTTCGAAAAAGAACTGTAGAAATTTTGAGTTTTACAATTACTTAATTGTGGAATTTTAATCATTTAGATCGTAAGTTTCTTCAATTTGAGAGATTCTTATTTATACTTCTTTAAAATTGAAAGAGTTTTTAATTGTGAATCTTTGAAATTGTAGAAAAATAACATGGAATGTGAGTGTTTCTATTGGAAGAGTTTTCGATTTTGAAAATTTCTTCAAATTACGATATTTAGAATTGAGAACACGAATTTCAATTCTCAAAAACATCCAAATTTTTTAATTTTCATGTATACGTCTTAAAAATTGAAGAGGACTTAATTCAGCTCATTGGCCAGCGTATTGTTTGCAGTCAGTATTGTTGCAGAATTTTAAATTTGTGAAATTTTCTATTAAAAACTGTACCAAATTTCGCAATTCCTTAGTTTCGCAAGTTTAATTGTTCAGATCCTAAATTTCTTCATTTTGGTATATTGAAAATTGAGAATTTGACTTTGAACTTTAAAATCATCGAAATTCTAGCATGTTTATTTATAAATCATTATAATTAAAGAGTTTTTAATTTTCGCTTTTCAAAATTGTACATATATGGATTGAACATTTTCATGATTCAAGAGTTTCTAATATTGAAAATTGTTTAATGAAAACTATGTAACTTTTAAGTTTTTTAATGACTAAATTCTAGAAATTTAATGATTTACATTCAAAATTTTTCCAATTTATAAGATTTAGAAACGAAAACTTGACTTTTCATCTTCAAAATCATCAAAATTTAAACAGCCAATGAAGAAAGATCATTAAATTTCTACTTAAATTGTAAGCTACAAAAAAATGCATAGTTCTTTATATTTTTGCTATCTATTTTTTGTTCTATTTATTCGCTCGGATCGAGAAAACAGAGGAGAAAAGCTTCCTCGAACAGTTCCTCTGCAAGAGGATGCACGACATCCTCCGAAATGTGGAGGATCGATCGATGCCATTCGAGCTAACGCTTGCTTCTCTTAAATCAAGGAGAGTGAAGTCGGGCACATTGAAGGGTCTTATTTCAGCGTGTCAAGCCACGCCATTTCTACTTCAGCATACCTTTGCCATATTTTAAGCCAAGACATTCCCGATTATAGCTGCAGAGCATGTCATGCACACCCCGACCACCTAGGACACATACTATCTTGTTGTTCAACTCATTTGGAAATGACGTACTCTCAAAGGCAAAATGCAGCGCTAAGAGTACTTTGTTATCATCTTTGTCGCTCTTACGGTATTAGGCCTGATACCACTCTGCCAAAAGCTCCTCTGTGGGGCCGAATCGCGCGAAGCTGGACAAAAGTGTGGATCTTGTAATTTAGATTCTCTCCTTACAAAACCTATCTCTTCCGATTTCGTTCCTGTCGCGCATTCGAGGTCTGACGTAATTTACCTTGACTTCGAGAAACGAACCATGTTCGTTATCGAATTGTCGGCGCCAGTTGACTAGAGCATCATAGCCAAAGGGAATGAAAAGAAATAGAGGATATATCCAGAATATTCTGCTAAACTAGTCGTCCAGATCATCAGTGATTTCAGAAGTGCCATGCTTTACTGGTTAATAGACTGAAAATCGTTCCCACTTATCAAATTACTGCTAAGACACATGCTTCGTGTCCTTAGGGTGCATGCCACTTTTCGTGGACATCATTAACAACTTATCGACTAGTTGATTCTTAGAACGGACATAAACCATTATTGTCTGTCTGTAAATGATCGCTAACATAGTTAGTTTTCTTCATTTATCAGAAGCAGAATGCAACTCATTACAGTTTAATTTAAAAAATAATAAATTTAATTTGTATGTGTAATTTAATTCCCATACATTATTAACCAGTGGACACCTACGTTAAAGAACGTTATTAGAACGGCTGAAAAACGTCCGATGTCAGTCGAAAGAACGCTCCTTAAACATAGATATCTACAGACATTGTTAGCTTGAATTCAAAATCTAAAATATTCGTCGCTATCGTTTCTTTGAACGGCGAATTTTTTACAATATTCGTTGGGTTGAACGCAGATTTTGTGCGTTTTCCTATTTGCTATTTGAATAGATACTCAATTTCATATTCTACATACGCTTATTTCAATTACATATTAAAATAAATCAAATTTTCCATTCAAACTAAGTATTTGGTTTTTCCGTGAATGATTTCTATTCAATAAATTAAAAAAGCAATCGGTCATCAATCAATCAATCCTTTGTATGTAAAGCTGTCTCCACAACTGGGAGAGATTTGACGAAACCGCAATCGCAGAAATATACAATATTTATTCCAGAAAACATAGAGAAGCAATCGAAATCTTAAAACACCCTATTAGCATTGAGAAGGACGATCGATATAATACCAATCCGATTTCGCTTTCCGTCCTCCTGGGTATTTAAAAAAATACTTGATTGGTCAAGAAAGTTTGAACCCCGTTGGGGCCTTTGATCAATCACAGGCAATGCTCACCATACGTCGGCAATAATGAATGAACGTAAAATCTGTATTCAGCCAACAGCTGCGTTACTTTCAAGTGGGAGTACAATTTGACGTCGGGTCGGTATCAGGTTCGCAGCCCGGCCTAAAAGCAGGAAAGTCTAGTATGGGTTAAAAACTCCAACCGGCCCGAAAGTTTATTTTGTAAATTATAAAAATTTCTAGGATAGCAGGAAAATTACAAACAATTTCAGCTTCTACGCAAATATACATTGTAAGTTAACAAAAACTAGTATATATGTATATGGAAACATCTTGCAGAACATTTCTTTTCTCGCTGCATCAGTATCATCTACTGCCACTTACTTTAATCTATTCGATTAGTAAAAAAATGAGGATCACTATGGGTGCTCTATTCCTCACTTTTGTCGTTTTTCTTGATTCTGTTAGTAAACATATAATAATATAACATCTTTACTTATCTTACTTCTCTCTCCTCTACATCACAAACCCCTAAGATTCTTCACATCCCTCACTTCTCATACTTTCTACCTCCTCAATTTCCTGACTTCTCCTTTCCCTACTCCCTCTCCGCTCACATCCCACATTTACACTCGCTTCTCCTACTTTCTAATCTCTCACACTTCAAACTTCCAATCCCATTCCTTCCCTCACTTCTCCGTCTTATACTTCCCCTCATTTCACTCCCGTATTTCTCCAGCTTCTCCTCACCACCATCACTTCCCTTATCTCTCCATGCTCTACTTCCCGTTACTCCACTCACATACTTCTACGTATCCTCCCTTCCCTTACTACTTTCTCATCCATATAAATTCCATTTATAAGGATGATATACATCAAAATGAAGCGTAAAAATGAATTTAAAAAAATTCTTCAACTGTAAAATTTGCTTTCCTGCCTTACATTGTTTTTTATTTTCACTTCAATAGGTTACTGAGCATACGCGAAAGTCACAGGAAGTACAAAAAGATATATATATATATATATATATATATATATATATGCATTTCAATTTACCTCCAAAAACGTAGTATTTCCATACATTTTTATGAAAATACTATTTCGATGCAAATGAAAATTTAATAAGACATTCAATCAGATTACTTAATAAGATGATTTCTTCGAAACTTGTCGTGTTAACTCAATTCTCACATAAAACGTTTTACCTTTCATTCGAAATCAGAATGTCTTAATTAACATGATCGTAATGAAAAATGTCAAATGATATCATTATCTGCGAGGGACAATCTTGATGCTAATAAAGTCGTTATTTCACAAATGTGTGAGATAACGGTTTCTTATGTATACATTTGTACTCTGATGATGAGATGGAATTTTCCTTAGATACAGCTAATAACCAAATTCTCCACTGACGCATTATTCAGTTTGTTCTCTACTTTGCGAAAATGCGGATGCTCTCTACTTTTGTTTTCACTTTGGCGGTCATCGTTAATTCTATTGGTGAATATAATAATATACCTGTAATTCTTATTATATTTCATATAATACATGCACGAATACGGCTATTTATCAGGACTGTGGAGCAAGCTTATAGTCATATAATAGCCATTTGTATATTTACACTGCAAAAACTAGAGATTCCTTTTTTTTAGTATTCCTTTTCGTGTTCCATTTTTGAAAAGGATAACTTCATGCTGTTATTGTTAGTGCAAAAAGGAACGATTCTGTGTCCCCACCAGTGGTCTCATTTATGGACCTCTTGAGACTTATTTTTCTCAGTATTATTGTTTTTACAGTCCATAACGTTGAAACTTATGAGGTCATAGATATACATGGCCATTACATACCTACGAACATGAAAAGTGGCACTTAAGGTCGTTCCCTACGACTCGCACTGAAAAGATGAACTCATCAATAATATCCATCTTTTTCCCCTTGGTGCACAATATACTATCAAGCTTACCACAATGAAATTACGTTTTGACATGATAATGCATTTTCGAGGAGATAGTAGAAACTAAATTACTTATGTTTGTAATTCCAACAAAATAGCTAATTCTTTCTTGACATACTTGAATTTTCAAGCAAAGAAGATGAATCTTCAAGAAAATAGTTTAATTTAAAAAAGAAATTTAATACTTTTCAACAATAATTTCCTTAAAAATGGATTGAAAAATTGCAATTACATTATTTGCGATGATGTTAATATAGAAGGTGGCCTAAAACGGATGATGCTTATGCAAATCCATTGTTTTTTATCAATCGGCACCACATTATGGAAACATATCTTTTGGGCTCTCAGTTAGGTCGGAAAGGTATTCGAAGATGGGGGGGGGGGGGGTAGGAAGGGGGCACAGCGGCACATGTAAACTCCTGAAAAACTCCTACATGTTCAAGCAGTAGTCTCAAATGAAAGTGATAGCGGGTAACAGCTAGTACATTGTATATTAGGTATAATTATTATTACTATATATGTATATCAGTACATGCATTTTCAACATATTTATATAAAGAAAATGAAAGTTATTGAAGAGAAAAAACTAAAATCAAGCCTGCACGTTATTTGCAAATGAGATCTTGTTTTTAAATACAGTTCCTTGCCATAATAATTTTTAACCCGAAATGTGACTAAAACTAACTAAAAGTGACTAACGTGTATTCCTAATATGTCTAATGTTCTTTTGAATTCAGAGGACCTCGATGAAGTTTATATGAATTCCAGGAGAACTTTAGCGTATTCAGAATAAAGCCTAGAAATAAAAAAATGATTTAAGTCAAATTAAAACACGGCGAGCCTTAATCATTTTCAACTTGAAAGTTTTGACGCTCAACTCTTCTTTATGAGAATTTGAAATAATTGTAATTCAATTCTTTATCTGGCTTATTTGAAATGATTGTTCGTTAAGTGTCAATTGACAGCAAAGATTGAGTAAAAACAAATTTGCCAAACAATTGGATATATTAAAAACGTTTCTATTATCTAGGTTTGTTTATAGCAGATAATCGTTTATTGTCATTAAGGTCATTGAAGCGTTTGTGCACTCGTTTTCTACAAAAAAGATATGTTTATTTAACAAGAGAAATGTACGGTGAGGAGTTCTTATAACTAGAATTATTTCTCATAGTTTTAATTGAAACATCAGAAAGATGCTTTCCACAAAGAGACGTTGAATTCAGATAAAGATAGTAGACATAAATGTGCTGCACGAAAACAATGAATCTTCTATTTCTTCTTGCAGAATGCAGTTCACAGCCCGACGAGAAACTTAATAGTGAACGTAATCCTGGACCTTCTTCTTCATCTGCTGTTCGACAACTGAATTTGCCTGACCGGCTTTCTCCAGAGGAGGCTTCTTTTCGTGGCAAGTCCAGGTTTCCTGCTAGCAGGAGTCCTATTGGCGAACATAATTCTGGTTCTTCTTCTGCCAGAAAACATTCACCTGACCGGACACCTCCTCAGGATCCTCCACTTCGTGCCAGATTCATTTCTCCTCTGGGCCGGCTTCCTCAAGATCAAGCACTTGGATGTACGATAGAACAACTTGGATATTTTCGGCCCATTCCCCAGAAAAATCAGAACCGTCAATTTGAATTTCGAAGATACGTTATTCCTGTTGGTATGCCAATTAAATATCTAGTAGAACAGAATAGATATGCACCCGTGCCAACCGGAGAATATATTGTATTATCAACATCCAATGATTAAATTTTTGCGATATTGGATTATAATGGGATTCTTCGTGGAATGTATAGGACAGATGGAAAACATACGCGAATAAAAATAAATATGATAAGCGGCGCAGTTGGTAATTTGACTCCAGATGAAAAAAGGGATTGTCCAGTAGGCAAAAGTCAAGCAATCTT
>CAKNXH010000877.1:92600-131877 GCA_932178445.1 Andricus quercusramuli
TGGCCCTTCTTCTTCTTCTTCTGCTGCTCGACCACAACATTCGCCTGACAGGACATTTCCTCAGGATCCTCCACTTCGTGCCAGATCCATTTCTCCTCTGGGCAGGATTCCTTCAGATCGAGTACTTGGATGTACAACAGAAGAACTTGGATATGTTCGGCTGATTCCTCGTACAAATCGAAACCAGAAATTTGAATTTCGAAGATACGTTATTCCTGCCGGTATGCCAGTTAAATTTCTAGTAGAGAAAAATAGATATGTTCCCGTGCCGACTCGAGAATATATTGTATTATCAACATCCAATGATGACATTCTTGCAACATTGGATTATAGTGGGACTCTTCGTGGACTTTATAGGGCAGATCAAAACAAATCGCGAATAAAAATAAATACGATAAGCGGAGCAGTTGATAACTTGACTCCAGATGAAAAAAGAGATTGTCCAGTAGGCAAAAGTTCAGCAATCTTCTCAAGAAGTTTTATTAAAGCTTCTGCAAATTACGATTCACTACAGTGTGAACGAAATCCCAATGTCGAACGCGATCCTAGTTCTCCTTCTTTTGCCAGACCAGCTACGTCTTCTCCGGGCAAGCGTTTTCCTCATGAAGTACTTGGATATGCACTTGCAAAACTTGGATATATTCGCCTTATTCCCCAGACAAATCAGAACCAGCAATTCGAATTTCGAAGATATGTTATTCCTGCCGGTTTACCAATGAATTTGCGAGCAGAACACAGTAGATATGTGCCCGTGCCAACCCGAGAACATATTGTTTTATCAACATCCAATGGTGACGTTCTTGCAATACTAGAGTATAGTGGGATTCTTCTTGGAATATATAAGGCGGATGGACATCATGCGAGAATAAAAATAAACATGATAAGCGGTGCAGTTGACAAAATGACCGTAATTGAAATGAGGGAATGTCCTGTAGGCAGACAGTACCCAATCTCTCCACGTTGGTTTAAATAAATTGCTTCCAATGAAGATTCTCTGCAGTATGTGTATCATTAATTCAATAGAAAATAGATTGAATAAAATATAATATTCTTTGTAATCCGTAGTCGGATCAAAATTAAATAAAAAGAGTCAAATCTAAATGTATTATAGTTATCAATCCTTCTTTTGTTTTATCTTTTGCTAATGCACACAAGGCCATTCAAATTTGTTTTCTTCGAACATTGAAATTTCAGAGAGTTACAAGATTTTCAGTTTTCAGACACGAGGTTTTCGAAAACACGATGCTGCCGTAACTGCCAACAGAATTTCCATTATTTTTGTGCTACAGCGTATACTTTATAGGGATATTACATTTTTTGTGCAGTCGCATAGCCGCATTATACACGCGCAATGACAGCCACAGTGGGACGAAATCAAATAACAAAGTTCACGATAACTTGGAGGATGCAATTCTTAATTAATTTTAGAATTTGCTTTTATAGAAAAATGTTGTTCTTTTTTTCGTCTATTATTTGGTAAAAAACTTTTCGACTTGTATTATTTTTTGGATTCAATGCGCAGGAGTGTGTGCAAGCGAAAAATGATTAATAAGAAATATTATTTGCTATGAAACATTTTAAAAATCAAATGAAATTATATAATCATTATCGTGCATTCTATTTCAAGGTAATATTTTGACAAAAAATCAATTTCTTTTATCGACAATGTGAAGTGGATCATAAAAAGGTCTCAATCGATATTACTTAATTTTTCTTAATTTATTGAGAAAAAAGCTTACAGGCATATGAAGCACCTTTAGGAGCTGAATTGAATTGTCGCGAGCAATTGTCCAGGGATGTTCCCGATTGAATAACCCCCAAGCGAAGGCGTAAGAAACATGCCGAAAGCTAGATAACACCTGGGTGAGGTGTCTCAAACGGTGATTCTGGGATACCGGGCGACCTCTCAGTGTACAAAGCCTTATCCTGGCATGCGGATCTCGACAAGGATGGACGAACCCCTTTACCTAGCCGCTCGTGGGAACAACAATGACAACACAAAACATAGTTGTAGTAAGTGCCGTTTAAAACAATCGAACGTGCAGGGCTCCCGACAATGGGTCGGACAACAATGCCAACTACCCTAGAGGCATCAATACCACTGACCGGCGGAATCTCATTACTTCCGAGTGGAAGGATCGACTCAATGACGGCCTGCTGGAGTGCTACGATGCTAGTATAATACTTAAACGAGAAGGTTACATGGCACGACTGCATTCTCTGTGGTGCGAGAAACACCCAGAAACACCCAGAGCTCTCGCACTTTTCGCATCAACATCTGCGAAACCATGCCGAAAAACTCCGAAAAAGGGGTTATGCGAGCGGAGCGCTCACTGTACCGCAGCCAGAACAAGCCGGGTATAGATCCATCTCAACCCTTCCAAGACCCTCCATTTACTGTCGACTATCCGCCCAAACCAGAAGAGGTCGAAATATTCAAGAGAGATGTGTCCGAAGTCCAAAATCCACTTGAAGAAGGCTCAAAGAACATAAATAGCTTCAAGGAGCTGTGCAATGCCCTCAAAACACCTGAGGATGAATGCCCACCTATCACTAACGAGGAGGTGGAAAACGTATTAAGAGGCATGAAGAACTATTCCACTCCGGGACCAGGTGGTATTGAACCTTCTGGTGGACGAAGTTCTCTTCAACTCATCAGCATCTGACCCGATTTTCCACCTCATGTCTATAGTCGGAAGAGCCTATTCCGAAGTGGTTGGTGGAAGGGCGCACAGTGCTTCTGCCGAAGACAGGCAACTTAGCTGACTCTAAGAATTACAGGCCAATAACTTGTCTGAACACACTGTATAAGATCTTCACAGCTATCCTAAATGACAGGATTGTTTGGACAATAGGAGCTGTGTGACGAGTGATGTTTGAACAAAGCGGCTCAAAGAAAGGCGTAGCAAGATAATGGGAAAATCTGCTCATCGATAGATGTGTCTGTAAAGACGCAACATCGCATCAACGATCTCTATCGATGACCTGGGTTGATTACCGAAAAGCTTTTGATTCAACATTCCATAGACTTATCAGCTGTCTGTTGGAAAGCTTAAAGGTTCATCCACACATCGTGTGATGCATAGAGAGATAAATTCCGCCTTGAAAAACCAGATATACTATCGCATCTGGAAAACATCGTGTGATCACTAACAGTATCACCTTTCAGATTGCTGTGTTTCAGGGCGACACCATGAGCCCTCTCCTCTTTAGCCTCACATTATTGCCACTATATTTCGCACTTCGCTATTTTGAACGGAGCCTGGAAACCGAAAGCGTAAGGTCACTCATGTATTTTATATGGATGATCTCAAGATCTATGCTCGAAATCAAGAGAAACTACATCTATCTCCAAAAATTGTCAAAAGTGCACTCAAGAAATTGAAATGGAGTTCGGGTTAGAGAAATGCGTCAAGGTGAATTTGGAGAAAGGAAAACTGAACGGCATCCCCGACGACCCTGAACTTGTTGACAGAAGCGCTATACGCCACCTTTGCGCTGGAGAAACCTATACATACGTGGGCGTGCCACAAAGCCGCATTCAGGATGTTATATCTACAAAGGATACTCTCCGATGCTGATACGAACGTCTCATCCGACAGATATGGTTTTCCGAACTGTCGGCGAGGAATGAAGTATCTAAGATGAACATGCTTGCCGTCCCAGTAGCACTCTATTCATTTGGAGTAGTTGCATAGACGAAGGACGAGCTCAGATCTCTCGATATCGGGTCCTGAAAGGTTATGCACATTAACAAAAGATGGTCGTGGAGTACTGAATCTTGAATGTCTTTTCAAAAGGATTATTCTGGGTACAGCACACATAGTCGCAAATGAACAAGACCCTTTTCTTTAAATGGTCACGAAACACAAAGAAATAGGCGAAGGGGCGTTTCTGTACAAAGCAGCGGAGAAAGGAAAGGAGAAAGAAAAGAAAGGAAGGTATAAAGACCTTATAAGGGAGTTGCGACGATTATACCCGAAATTTTTGGATTAAAAGGTCATGTATTACCAACTCGAACACTTTGAAAAGATCAAAAAATACAACAATCGTTACTTCATTTTTATCTATTGCAGCTTTTGAATCAGCACTTAATTTGAGGGAAGCACTGTGCTCCCTCTGGAATCCAGATTGGAAAAGGATGTTTTGTATCCAAATATTCACTTAGCTGCTTATCCCCTAATCTCTCAAGAGGCTTGGCTAATGCACTGAGGATAGAAATAGGACGAAAATCTGTTAGAATCGGAGGTTTAGTAATCTTAGGAACAGGGCGAATCAGTGCTTGATTCCGAATATTGGAGAAGATCCCAAGCTTTAGAAAACGATTTTAAATATGAAGTAGAACAGGTAAGTATCACATGGAGAGAAATTTTAACCATTTTCATAGAGATATTATCAATACCGATAGCCCCTGAGGTTATCTTGCCAATTACCGGAAGCAGAGAGTCAGCCCCAGTATAAGAGTAGTAGAGGTTAGCATCATCAGAAGGAGCAAATTTGCTGGATAATAGAGTAGTATCAATTGGTAAAATCTCAATCAGGAAACGTTTCATGAAGTCATTTACCGGGTAGTTCTGGTCGAAGTTTTGACTCTGAGAGGGAATAATTCCATGTCGCCGAAGGAACTTCCAGATATTTTCATCCCTGTTCTTGTTAACAATTGCATTATAGTTATATTTATTTTTAGATTTGCTTATCTTAGTATGAACCAGATTCCTTAGAATACGGAATTCCTTCCATCATGCCTGGTCATTAGTCCTCCTAGCTTCAGAGTACTTTCCGTCTCTTTCCCTTCTGAGACTTTTAATCTCTTCCGATATCCACGGACAAGTTTTTTTTCTCGCCTGAAAATCATGTACTGGGGCAACTATATCAAATGTTGAAATTAATATATAATTGAGTTTTTCTACGTTTGAATTTCAATTTCTAAGAGAAAATACACTTCTTCAGTCACTTTCAGAGAGCAGAGTAAACAATCTAACCTCAACAACTTCACTAACGTTTCTGAATTTTTTTAAACACGAGGCGGCATTTATACTTGAATTAAAATGGTAATGTATTTGAATAAGATCATGGTTGGACAGGAAGGAAACTGGTTGTTGAGAATAATTTTGTACTTAAGTAAGAGCTCCCACATCAATAAGATCAATCCATGTACTTCGCATTCCGGAGTGGTGCGTAGGTCCATGTGGTTCTATATATAAACCAGCTGAATTGACCAAAGACGTAAGTTTTTGGATTGGTTGGAGCGAATATATGAGTTAGTATTAAAATCCCTTGTAATTAAAAAATTATTATAATCAGGCGTGTAATAAAAAAGCTCCGTTTCAAATTCATTACCAATACCATTATTGGCTGGTTTATTTAGAACCCTCAAAAGTCCGTAGAGCAGACTACATGTTAGAAACAATAATGTTTAGAATGCAGGTGTGAAATGGGTTGTACCAAATATGATAATAACATATAAAAAATAGTAGCAAAAAGTGTACATAAGGAGTGTACCTAAGCAAGAATAACAGACGAGAAGTTAAGATTTTTTCTGACAGGAGCATCGTAATGTTATCAGCAAAATGAATTAATATAGTAAGTAAGCATAAGAGATTCACGAGTAAAATTAAGTAATCCAAGGCCCGCAAGTGAAGCCTTTTCGAAATGAAAAAGGTGAAGTCTATAAAAGTTGCCAACTTTTTAACGACAGCATTAGAACAATATAGAATATGTAGAGTCATAAAATAAATAAAGTAAATAACCGTCAGTATGCGAAATAAAATTACTGCAAACCATATTCCCCACGATGTCAACTGGGAATATTTTCTTCTTACTTCGAAATTATCGTAGAGAATCCAAATCCCGAACATGAGCAAGAAAAATTCTCGGCGCTTTATCAGATTTCCGGCAAAAAATCTTGCCCCCAGCAATCCACAGGTATACATTTGTCAGATCCGCCTTAGTGTGGGGTACCTCTAAGGTAGAAGCGATTTGAGAGATGATAGCTGAGAGGTCCTCCCCCTCCTTCACTGGCAAACCATAGAACTCTAAAGTCTTGCAGAGAGCAGCTTGCTCTAGATTATTGCACTTTAGGGTTGAAGATTCTACTTAGGATTTTAACTGCGATTGTCTATCTTGCAAATTCTTTGACGACGCAAGAAATTTTTTGACATCAGACACATTTGATGCGGTTGTTTCGTCTAGTACAGAAATGTGCTTAGCATTTTTGATAATATCATTCTTCACTCCCTCGATAGAAGTGTCAAGAGATTTATTGAAGGTGGTGTGATCATACTTAAATCATTCGAAAAAAGTTTTTATGTGCAACAGACCCGCCTTATGACATTTCGTCACCGCTTCGACAATAGCTGCCTCGACTCCAGGCACGAGAACCACTGTTGCCGCTCCTGAGATACTTCCGATATCGTCACCTGTTGAGGAAGTGTTGCACTGTTTTCGAACCTGCCGAGAAATTGAAGAATTTTCCGACACGGTGGTCACTAAGCAGCTAGAACAACACCGAACCTTCTTCTTTTTTTTAATTCTCGAGAGATCTTTGCTCGGCAGGTTCAGGCAATTCAGGTGCGCCAAAGCAACACACTTTCCACAAGCAAGTAAATCAGCGAACCATCGCGTGATCAATTCGATACACACTAAACAGGCCACCATCTTAAATTGCCAATGTCCACAACAATAACTAATAAACACATAGTTAACTATTTTCTGACTGAAACCCACTCAGAAATGCAATTAACCCAAAGCAATTAACCGAAATGTACGGAGCGAGATAAAGCACGTCATCTACCAACAACCAGGGTCGAATCTACTATTAATTTTAAGAGCAAAAAGCTGAAAGATTCTGAAAATATAGTTTACGAAAAATTACAAAAGACTCGATTTTGCTCTGCCTTGTGATGTACACATAATTTTTTTATGTGTAGTTCATTATTTGAATAATTTTGTATATCATTTGTTTACGAAATGAAAGAATAACATCATGATCACGCACATCTGAAAAATATTATCAATTTTAGAACCGAAACAGAACACTTGAATTTTTAGTGCAAAAATTAATTTCCAATTTAAGAAATACTAATTTCCATAAAAAAGTTCGAACTTTAACCAAAAAAATTGAGTTTTAGCAAATTGAAGGAATTTTCAAACAAAGAAGAATAATTTCCAATGGAAAATTTAATAGTTGCATTTTCAACTTAAAAGATAAATTCACAATAAAATTTGTTACCCCCTGGTAGTGTGAAGTAGTTTTTGAACGTTTTGTAAGAAATTTTTACAAATTTCATAGGGTTTTGGCGACTACAGAATATCCTAATTATTTTAAAGAATTTCAAGCGTTTTCCACAGACTTTGTATGATTTCTCGCGATTTCAGACATTTGAAAAGATTTCTCATGCTTCAAAGTTTTCAGGAGATTTGAACAACTTCAATTAAATTTTGAAGGATGATTTTATCATGATTCGAGGGATCTTGCAGGTTTTGACAAGATTTCCGTGAATTTCATCAATAATTGAGATCAGAATATTCATATTGTGAAAAGGTATAGCCTGACAGAAGAAAAGACTCTTTCTAGAGACATGCGCTTTTAATCTTATCACATCTTGAGCAGCTTAAGTAATTTTCATACTGAATAGTGAATAGATTCCAATTTCATATTTGTCATCAGCGCACTTTTATTTATACAAGTACACGAACGTTGTAAGCCACCTGAACAGTTTAGTACGCAGATAATAATAATGTAAGTGACGAACTAGTTAGCAAAACGAAAAAAGTTTTATTCGCGGTTGTTGAATTGTTTTTCAAATAAGGCAAACAATTCGTGCGATCAAATTTTTGTTAATCGGAAGTCACATAAAAATCCATTTACACCGAACTCTCAGTTTGAGTCACAACGTAAGCAGTCAGGGCCGCCTAACGTTTTGCAATCGGAATGCAATATTACACAATATACTGGACTGAGTAGTCGCGCACAACGAACCTTCCGAGGCAAAAGTCGCAACCGCCTCTCACCCTGCCCCTGAGAAACTGCGTGAACGAGCAGTAAATTCCCTGCATTGTGACAAAGAAATGCCCCAAAAAATGAAAAGTAGCCAATAAAATTAACGAATATTAGGATTAATATTTGTTGAGTCTCGTTTGAGCAGCCGAGCATCAATGACGTGTTTATTGTTGCTTCGTCTTATGTTGAGAGTTTAAAGGGTGATGTTACTCTTGTTTTTGCTGTTGTGAGTCTAAACTTGGGCGGATATTTATATGGAACAGACATTATTTACGTGCAAAGCACTTCTAGGTTTGTTGTACTTTTGACGCCTCTTCTTATGCTGAGGTAATAAATCTTTTACACCCGCACCTTAATATAGTGACCTACGATCAGATGCAGAGCTTGGTGTCGAGCCTAGAAGAACAGCTGAAATCTGAAATACACTCCGTGGAAAAAAATATCCTAGAAAGTACATCAACAGACTTGCAGAGATGTGAAGCCAAAACGGATGCTGTAGAAAAGGAGAATGCCAAGCTAAAGAGGGAGATCGTGAAGTAGGCTCAACCGCTACATAGGCTTACAAGAAGGAACAACCTGATACTTTTAGACATTTATGATAGAGCCAATGGAAGCACCACTTGCGCTGACGAAAAAGTGCAAAATATACTCGGAACCAAAATGGATATAACTCTTAACCGGGAATAGAATAATGGAATTCACCGACTTGGTAAATTTTCATCAGAGAGGTAGTAGACTCTGGAAGCTACGATTCCTTGGAGTCGGTCCTTAGCCGCGGATGACCCTATACGGCAGACGGGACAGTTGGAGATGTATGCTTCCCCTCTGGATACTTGTTTAGAGCTACCAATCTTTGTAGAATGTTAAGAGGAACAGTGTTGACGGACCAGATGGAGTGATCCCACAAGAACAGCCTTTTGCATCCGGTTCGCGATGGAACGAGCCTGACGCTGCGCTGACAAGCCGGAATTTTGTTAAGTTGGCTAATAAATGAAGCTTCCATACCTCCAAGACAGCCGATTATGAGAACTACAAAATGGACTTCGTTTGCCGTGACATTGCTATCGGCTGGTGCCGCACAGTGGGAAATTCGACAAAATTTTGTGTCAAAATCGTAGATCTCGGGATCGGAGCAAGTTAGAGCGATGAATTTTTTACGGCAAGTAGGTGAGGGGATGAGGAGTAGAGGAAAAATAGTCCGGACACGTTAAATTTTTTTGTTGACTTTGATAGAAGGTCGGAAATTTGCGATTTTTAAACAAATTTTCAGTTTTTCATTTTTTTGAAGGTTATACAATTTTTTTTCAATCACATGATATACGTTTTCGGTGTATTTTTTTACCCAGGATACGATGACGCGATTGATTTTTTTATAGAATCCACCGGAAAAATTATGGGAGCGGATAAACATTGCAAAAACTGGTTTTCCGTTTATAGTGCTTTCCATTCAGGTTCTACGACAAAACCAAGAATCGAGAAGATTCTAGAAAAAATCACCTACTCCCGGCTTAGTTAGGTATAGCAAATCATCCGGTCTGATAACAAAACTTATAATTTTATTTTTAAAATTACATTCCAGTATCTACTTGATGCACAAATAGATTCACCATTAATCTATTAGGAATAATTTGTAAAATATACCTATCTACGATAAATCAGACCAGATGATTTGCTATACCTAAATAAGCCGGGGGTAGGTGATTTTCTCCAGAATCTTCTCGATTCTCTCGAATATAACGTCATTTAAAAACATGTAACACATGTTTTCTATGTATTTTTTTACGTAGAACAGGATGGTGGGCTTGGTTTTGTCGTAGAACCTGAATGGAAAGCACTATAAACGAAAAACCAGTTTTTGCAATGTTTAGCCGCTCCCAGAATTTTTCCGTTGGGTTCTATAAAAAAATCAATAGCGTCATCGTATTCTGCGTAAAAAAATACACCGAAAATGTATATCATGTGATTGAAAAAAAATTGTATAACCTTCAAAAAAATGAAAAACTGAACATTTGTTTAAAAATCGCAAATTTGCGACCTTCTATCAAAGTCAAAAAAAATGTATAACGTGTCCGGACTATTTTTCCTCTAATCCTCATCCCCTCACCTACTTGCCGTGGAAATTTCATCGCTCTGACTTGCTCCGATCCCGAGATCTACGATTTTGACACAAAATTTTGCCGAATTTTCCACTGTGTGCCGGGAATTCAGTCACGTGAATGACAATTGCCTTAGATGGTAATATAACACTTTCAGAGCTGCATTGTGTCTCTCTATGTTCCCGCAGCGTGCATGTTTCGAGCATTCACTGAGAACATGTCCAAGTGTTTCTGGCTCTTGCTTGCACGCTCGGCAGTTGGTAGCGCTTACAGGTACATTCATTATGCGCTCGCGGTAAACTAAGGTGTCCATAAAGCCATCTTGACAGGCAGAAAGAAATCCCTTAGTATCAGTCCTCAATCCAGCAGACTTGAGAAACATGTTGGACAGACCCATTGAGAACTCTTCTCTACGTATGATGCCGTAGAATTTACCATGAGGGTGCTTATCAGCATGTTCTCTTAGTAGAAGCGTATGTTCTGCTTCCTGTACACGACTTTTGAGCACCAAACGTGTTGCCTAAGGGAATCTGCGCTATTTAAAACTGAGCAGGCTGTAGCCAGAACCGTTCTTCGATGAAGACACTCTAAGCTTAGCAAGCCTGTACCCCCTTTATCTCGAGGGAGATATACTCGAGGTACGGAAGATCTAGGATGAAGACTTCGATGGATTGTCATCATCTTGCGTGTGCTTCGGTCAAGTTGCTTCAACTGATCGACGTTCCATTTGACCACACCAAACGTGTAGAGCAGTATTGGAATGACCAGCATATTGGTCGCCTGGATCTTATTCTTTTCAGATAATTCGGAAGCTCAAATTTTTTTGGGAATTTGGCGATACCTCTTTCCCAAGGGCCGTTTTTAAAATACGCACATTTTGGGTTTCCGCTTGCGCTATTCCAAGATCTGTATATGTTTCTCCAATACCAAGATGTTGAATGGTATTTCAGCCTATGAGTTGAACATCCTGATCGTCACGCGATGACGTAGTTTCTAGTCTTCCTTGGTGTAGGTGGACGCAGGCATACTTGTCCAGTCCGAAGCTCATTCTAGTCGTTTTAGAACACCTATTTACCGCATCTGCAAGGATGTTAATGTCCTCTTTCGATGAAGCAAAAAATAGAGAGAGAATTCTCTTCTATTCGGAGGGAACATAAGCTCTTTTATGCATCTCACTATTTTTGGATGCACCTCCATACACTCAAGGAGCTTAATAAGTAGCTCATGGTTCGTGTTATCGAATGCCTTATGGTAGTCAAGCCAAGCCATGGACTAATTGCGTTGATACCTGATCTAGTCCTGGGTGATACACCTGTCTATTAACAGGTTCTCCCTGCAACCTGCCAGCCCTCTCTTGCCTCTACGTTGTTCAACTATTGCACTTTATACCGGCTCGATAGATATTGATATCCTCTCTTTGAGGATGCCAGTGAATAGCTTCAACCTGGTGTTTAAACAAGCTATGGGCCTATAGTTTTTCAGACTTGACAAATCTATGGTCTTAGCGATCAACACCGTGCGTCCTTCCACTAGCCACTGCTGGACGTGTATTTCTCCGTTTAAAAAGTAACAAATATACGAGATAGGTGTTGGTGCGTAGAAGTAAACTTCTTCCACCCAAAGTTGTTGATTTTATCTGGCCCTGGCGCTAAAAAGTTCTTATTTCTAGCAATAACTTAATTCATTTCTTCAGCAGTAATTAGTGGACACTCTTCCCCTGAACCTTGTAACCTTAGCCTTTGGCAAAAGTTACGAAAGAGTGATATATCAGAAGCGTCTTGATTTAGCTCATAAGTATCTCCATATATTTGCTTCCAGAAGACTTGAATCTCTTCTCGACAAGGCGAATTTTAAACGGCACGTGAAGCTTCATTGAACAGATGGGGAGGATGAGTAGAAAAGGTGGAATTTTCCTGAATCCAATTAACTCGCCGTTCAAGGCGTTATTTCGCGGTTGAAAGAGATCTTATTTTTTGCGTCCAGTGCTGCTTGATGGTCAGCAAATTACACTTGTTCAGCGTGTGATTTGGTTTCCTTAAGTTTCGAGCAAGTGCCCTAACTTTTGGAGTGTATATTTTATTTCATGTTATCTAGCTAATCACGCATTGAACATTTGATGTATGCCGTCTCGCCGCTTCCATTTTGAATTGAAGCTGTGTAATACGCTCGGGAGTCTTACTCAGACGTACTGAAGTTTCGTTACTTCTATTGTCGCTAAGCAGGGAGACCGCTATCTCGTAAACTACACAGTTCAGATTCCAGATATTAACATCTTCGGGGAGCAAATCGGGGAGAGCAGTATTAGCTTCAGCTAATTTGTGCATCCTGAGAAAGACTTTTAGGTGGATAGATGCCTACTTCTCATGTTGGCATTATCGGCTATCTGCGAAACGGGTGGAATGTTCGCCGGAGGATGTTGCTCTTTTTCTTGTTGATAAAGAGCTTCATATCCGTTTTTTTCAAAAAGGATATCTGGTCTTTTCAATACTAAGGCGTTGTATGTGCATATTCCGGGTGTATATTGACTCAACCGTCATGTAACCTCTTCATGAATCCTCTTCACGCCGGTGAGCTTCCTTGCCAACAGGTAAGGATGTCCATTGCCTGGTCGCTGCCTCGGTTGGTTCCTATTGCCACTCGCAACTGAATCATGGCCTCCATCCGAGACAGGCCTATTGTGGGTGGCACTGGGCGACACTGGTGTCGTAACCGCATAATTCGTTTCATTGGAGAGTTAGGGCAAAGCAACGTAGTTGACCGCTAAGTCATTTTCCTTTCAGGGATCGTCCATAAATTACGTAAGACGTTTTTCTTTTGTTTGAATAAAGAGAGGAATAAAATTGCTGTGAAGTTGAGAAGGACACAACGCTATAAACAAAAGAAAAACGTCTTACGTAATTTATGGACTATCCCTCAGGGTAGGCGTGACTTGCTCAGTTGGAAAATAGTAGTGTGTATATGGGTATATGGGTATGGGCGTACATGGGTATAGAGTAGATAGGTATATAGGTATAAGGTAGATATATATATATATATATATATATATATATATATATAGGTGTGATGTATATTTTAGATTGATCTAGAATTCTCGTGCCATTTATTCGAATGTCACGTTCGTTCTGCATCACTGCTCCGACCCAGATTGCTGATAAATCTCCCTAGCGATCACCCAAGTGAAGAGCCTCCCAAAATTGTTATGTGTGGTTCCCCACTTGGGCCCGTTAGTATCCAAGGTCTTTGTTCCAGGCGTCATTCATTCTACTGTCACGCTGTTTACAAACTATTTGTCGCCACACTTGTCTGTTCTGGCATACTACTCTAGCTTCCTTCACGTCCATGCATTTTTTCATGCAAGCTCTTGTGTTTCTATTGCTTTTTATGTCTCTTCAGATTAATGTCTCATTCACAAATTCTAGTCATTCTTTCGGCTGTTCACCTCTTATAATTCTGCCATTTACTTTACCTTTATACACTTGTTTGGTCAGTCGTTCATCTTTCGTTCTTTCAAAATGTCCGAAGCATCTTAACTGATGAGACCAGTTTCGCTTTTACGTTGTTCTGGGTCAATAAAGCACGCTATCTTTCAAAATCGTTCGAAACTTGAAGGAACAAATATGTTCATCGAGCATGACTTGGACCCGGACACTGCTGAAATCCTCAAAGCTCTGAGCCAAGAAGCACCTAATCACATTTTTTCCAATTTGATAATTGTTCAATTGTTATTTATGCATCAAAATTCAATTATTTCACTGACGTATTAAAATTTTCTGAACAGAACAAAGATAATTGCGACGTTCAAATTTTTAATGTAACACTCTGAAATAATAACGATTCATCTCCTTCCACTTTCGTTATTTATAAATTAAAATATATGGCTTCTTCTATTTAAAAGAATCTTTTTTTCTGCTATTTGAAGGTTTTTACTAGCCACTTAGTTAATAGGTTTGCTTTAATTTTCAGCTTTCTTGCATCACTAACCGTGGCCTTGTTATTTATTTTAGGTTACCGGTGTCAGACTAGATTCAATTATTCAATATGGTTATTGCGAGAATCTCTTAGGGGACTTCCCCTTCCCTTTTGCTCACTGTCCACAAGGGAATAGTCAAGGCCCTGAAAATGCTGGACACG
The DNA here is from genome assembly GCA_932178445.1 of Andricus quercusramuli. Taxonomy (NCBI): domain Eukaryota; kingdom Metazoa; phylum Arthropoda; class Insecta; order Hymenoptera; family Cynipidae; genus Andricus; species Andricus quercusramuli. The sequence continues at coordinate 106,830 of CAKNXH010000877.1, forward strand.
GTACATCATGCTTCTCTCAGGGTTGCCTTGGGGTGCATGAGCTGTAAGCCCATCTGTGTGCTCCTCTCTGAGGCTTCGGTAACACCCCTGTCATTACGTAGGAAATGTTCTTCATTTCCGGGTTACTTTGATGCTAAAAATATATTAAGGATTAAATGAGCTCCTGCTGATTAAAATTAATTAAAAATTGAGAAAATATTTCCTGCACTCACCAACTTAGGGGTCGTGCATAAATTACGTAACAGTTTTTGGGGGGTGGGGGGGTCTAGCTTAATGTTACATTATGGTGGAAAACTACAGGGAAAAGTCGGAAAAAGCGTTACATAGGGGGAGGGGGTCAAAATTGTCGGAAAATTGTGTTACGTAATTTATGCACGACCCCTTTACGTCCTAGCACGCTTTCTTACCAGAGAAATTAATCCTTTCACAGGAAACTCTATCACACACGCCCAAACCTCCTTCGTCTTTATCAAAAATATACAACAGATCCACATTCAACCCCAAGATATCCTAGTGAGTTTCGAAGTTGTATCTCTCATTACGAAAGTGCCTATCGCTGATACAATCTTAATGAAACATCTAGAAACTAAAATCTCTAACCAATCCAAGCTTAAACCAGACTTTTGGTGCCGTTACTTTGCAATACTTTTGTCATCTGGAGACGTGGAGTAGATGAGCTACATAAGTTTTCGGATTTCATCAATCATTTACAACCTCAAATCCAGTTAGCCATGGAAATTTAAGAAAATGGAAACTTGCCTTCCTTGAGCGTACTAGTTTATAACAAATCTGATAACACATCAGTACATGAGGTTTTCAGAAAACCCTCACAAAGAAACAGATATTTACATGCCTCCTATCACCACGACCCCATCTCAAAAGCAATCGGTCATCAACTCCTTTGTATGTAAAGCTGTCTACATAACAGATAAAGATAAATTACAAAGGAATTACAAAACTTTTAAACAACCCTAAACATAAAAAGGAACCTCCCTTTGATCAGGGAGTAGGTAAAATACCTTGCTCTTGTGGCAAAGTCTATATTTGAGAAACCGGGAGAGCGGTAAGCAACAAATATTTTTCCAAGAAAACATAGGGAAGCAATCGAAATCTCAAAACACGCTTATAGGCCAGGCGGCAGAGAAAAAAAAATGGTCATTTTTGACATTAATTCCGAATAAAGAAATTATGGTTTTAAAATGTTCTTTGGGTCAATATAAGGAACCATTTTCGTTATCCCCCTCCCCCATCAGTGTGGGCTTCCTCGCTCTCTTCTCAGATTGGATTTATGGAGTTTCCATGGCATCTTTTTATGTCTGAATTTCTCTACAAGCTACACGTTCGCGCCCTGCCTTCTTTCATATTTCCTTGACTCTATGACCTACTCTCTCCTTCATATAGCTGGAGTTACAGTTGAAATACGTCTCGATTTCGAGCCACATGTTTCTCTTTTTTCCGCAGAAGACCTCCATCTCCCTGATGATCCATGGAACAGGCACCAGCCACCGGGGCTTGCACATGATCAGGAACGGCGGGAAAATTTCTACTACATTGGGGTAGTGTGTTTTTGTCGTACCCACTCATGGCTGGATTCTTGCTCGAGGTTCCTTCTCCTAGTTGGTTCTTGTCCAACCCGGGGATTTGATTTTCCCGGTACCAGCCACATCTGGAAGGCATTTCTCTATCCGCAACCTGGGGAGGCGCCCGATGGGCGACCTGTAACCCTGCACGAGAATATGATGATGATAATGATGATGTTGATGATAATGAAGAGTAGGAAAAGCTAAGATTCTTAATTGTGAAATAAGTTTGAGTATTTTGTTTGAATTACCATAAGAGAAAAGGTAGTATAAAATGTGAATTATTTACACCCATAAACTTAGTTAGACATAAGTTAAGGTTATATTTTATGGAGAGATGACTCAAGAGTGTCGCATAATAGTACTATTTTGCATAGGGATCGTCCATAAATTACGTAAGACGTTTTTCTTTTGTTTGAATAAAGAGAGGAATAAAATTGCTGTGAAGTTGAGAAGGACACAACGCTATAAACAAAAGAAAAACGTCTTACGTAATTTATGGACGATCCCATAGTTAGATGTCGCTACTTAAAATTGTGATTATTTAAGTTCAATTTAACCACTATTAGTTATACGAATACGTACTTAGTTTTCGAGGCAAACTTTTAGTTCCTGCAGCGATTGAATTTTATTTCTTTCAGTGATGGTTTTTGAAAAAAAAGTTTGGATTTTTACTATTTGGATCTTTACTACGCGTTCAAGTACATGATTTTAAACAATAAAACAACTTAAGTTTCTTATTTTTAATTCAAATTTTGGACTCTTTGTTACGTAGAATCTGAATGTAGCTTGATAAACTTCAATTTAAAAAAATCAAATTTGATTTATGAGCAGTTGTTTCTTGAGTTTGATAGAACAGGCAGCAGGTAGACAGGACGTTGGTTCCTGAATCGATGGTGGGAGATTTCTAATCGATATTTCCACCACCCTGTGAAAGTCTGGGGCGTACGACCCAATAAGATGATTTTACACGTTCGTGCCGTACCTGGGATATGAAAGCAGCATTACGTTTCGGTGGACAGTCTATCGTTGAACACAGTGTAAAGTTAGTTATCTGGTGAAACTTCTATTCAAACTTCAAGTTGAAATAATGAACCTTTAGAGAAGACGGGTCTCCAAAAGTTAACGAGGTTGGCTGTGTGAATGAAGTCTTGCCTACACTACCGCTATCTGACTTTACTCGAAAGAGGAGCACGCCGATTTCCAACTTCGTAAAGTTCGCACAAAGTATGATACAAGGATTGTGGCTGAGTTGCAGAATCATTTCACAGTTTTCTTACCCAAGAGAACCATACCAATTTTCAACGATGAATTTTCAACTGAGAAGGACAAATTTTCGACAAAAATAAAATAGCTCAATTTTCAGTTGAAAAAAAGTGATGTTTTACCAAAAAACAAATCTTCCAGAAAATAGTTGAATTTTCAATGAGAACTTTTTTAATTAAATCAAGATTGTTGAACCAAAGAACTGAATTAAAAAAAGTTTTGCTTTCAATCAAGTAGTTGAATTGTCAACCAAGAAGATTAATTTTCTACCAAAAAAAAAAAATTAACAAAATACATGAGTTTCCAAATAAATAGTTTAATTTTCAACAAAGGAATTATCTTTTTGGTTTAAAAATAACTATATTTTAAAACTTAGTTATTGTAGAAAGAACAACGTATCTATTTTATTTTAAAATTTAACTAGTTCGCTGAAAATTCTTATATTTTATTTTATGTAATCCTGAGTTATCCTGTCTAATCCAAAGTAATCTGAGGTTATCTCAGTCCATCTCAATCAATTGTCAAAGTTTCTTGTCTTTCAATCTTTTTGGGCGTAGAAATATACTTTTTTAAAAAAGCGTTTAACTTGGACATTTTATGCTATACCGTCATCTTTCCATGTCTAGATATCACTCTAGCTATCACTAGCTATCACTCATCCACACGTTAAGCCTATTTACAAAACGTGGCAGTTCCATGGCAAAAACTTCCACGAGTAGAATTGACTCATAGTAATCTGATGAAGGTTAGCATACATAGCTGTACAAATATTCTAAAGTTCTCCGTCGAAATTCAAGAAATCTATTCAACACCAAGAGGAAAAATGAAGATCGCCAGTTACATTCTAATTCTCACATTTTCGTTTCAACTGGAATTCGTTCGTAAGTTTAATTAGGCTGACCATGCTAATAATTTATATACTTATGTCCACTCTCTGAGGCTTATGAATTTTGTTCTACGATGTCTTTAACCTTCTGCAAGTTGTTGGAGAAAGAATTCTTTGGTGGTTGAATATATAAAAAGTATGGGGTTATAGCAATATCTAATGGTTTTCTTATCAAATTTCTTATCACCTGAAAAATATTTTTAAATAACTTTATGTTTTAATAATAATTCTTTTATGTTTTGTACAAGAGGATACCGATATAGTTTCAATGTTTCCTAACATTAACCCGTGCCCCGGGGGTTTCAAAACAGAAAATGCCCCAAAAATAAAAAACAGCAATTTTTTGCAAAATTATTGTTAAATACGGTATTTTTTGGAACTTTTCCATTTAACTATGTTGAAGCAACGAGATTTCAAAGATCATGAAGAAATATATGCAGAAGAAATGAAAGTATTCTAAAATATGGGAAAAATTACTATTTTCACGATTAACTTGAATTAGACTTCATCGTTTCAAAGCGTCCTCTCATTTTGTAGTATGAAAAATTAACCAGGAGCGTTACCGGATATTTTATAAATAGTAGATTATGTTCCAAGGGAAGAAGGACAGCGATTTCCGTTGAGTGTTAGCTCTTAGAAGCTTCTAGATTAGAAATTTATGCTAACGCATTCAAAGTCAAAATTATACATTCTAATATGGTAGATCCAATATGGTGATTGACAGTTCGAAAGTTTTGTCTAATATCGCTGATCCAATATAACGATTGATATGTCATGCTCAACTTTATGGCACTACATCAATTTAGGATTAAATATTATAGAACATTAATTTTTCTAATTCTAATTGTTCAAATTCCGTGCGTCTTGAGTGCCAACTTTGGACGGAGTGGCCTGATAGATTTCCTCTTTTTCCAACAGACTGCCTAATCTATCGTAGAGGATCTAAAGAGATAAACAACAAAGGATCATCGTTGAGGTCGAACCGACATTCTCATTTCATGAAACTCCATGTTTAGGGCTTCATAAGTTTCTGGTTATGCATCTAAAGTAAAAATTACAAGATTCCATATGGCGTTCGACAATTAGACATTTTTGTTTGAATCTAACGAAACTTGGTACTGACAGGTTTCCAAGAATTCCGATTGTAATTAAGAAGCCAATGTTATAAACTCTAATATCTCTCAAGGCATGGCGATTGGCAATTACAATTCTTGTTTAACTGATGGAGCTCCGTATTTAGGGGTTTTTGCAGATTCTGATTATGAATCTGATTTCAGAATAGCAAAACTGAATTCTGAGGATACACTAGCGTGGTTGATGATTAAAAATTTTCTTTAAAATTTCGTATCCAGTTGTTTAAAGAATGCCGATTTCAAATTTGATGACAAAATTACATTATTTACTAAGGCTTCCATGGAACTTTCTATTCAGGGTTCACGCATTGGTCAAAAGAATACTTTTCGAAAGTAATAATATTCGGGAAATAATTGGTGAATCAACTAACTGGGGTTGCGACAATTTTAGAAGGTAACTAAGACATTCGTGATTCACTTTTGAAGTGCAACAACAAAAGGGGCAATATACGTAAAGGGTCAACTGAAAGTTCACAAAATTCAACTAGATTTATGCAAAATATGGATCAGTAAGCTCATAGGTAATTAATGACAAAAATCTTGCGCTACTGACAATATGAATGAATGAATTTGACTGCCAGGGACAAATAAAATTCCATGAAATGTGATTACATGCACAGGCAACATTTATCAGTAGTATTGATCAGGTTAATAAAATGCATGAGGCTTCGCACGAACTGACTGAGGCAATAAGAATCAAATTTGATTCATCCTCCTCGCAATGATCCTCAGTTCGGCTCGGTGTCAGTTTCTCGACGACAGAGCGAAGTAGCAGCCACGTTTGAAAATTCACAATTCTCGGTAACATAACATTGTTTGTCAATGCCTATCTCAAAGCTTTTTTATAAATCGTTGAGCCGGTTGATTCAATGGTAGAGCTGATTCTTTTATCAGATTAAGTGAAGATCCTGAATCTAAAAGTAATCTGTATTTTTTTTATGTGCTCTTCTCCCTTGTATCGATTGCAATTGTCCATATGTTCCTTATATTCGGCCATTTCTACGTAGTTTATCTGTCCTTTAATCTCCTCTTGTGCCATTTCCTCATTCTCTAAGTGATTTTACTCTTCTTTTTGTTCCCTTCTTGTCCGGATTTGAGTTTGAGGTGGTCGTTCGAAGGTTTGGGTTATTTGAAAGTTTCGGGGCTCAACGTAGCATCTGGCTGCAAAGTGTCCCATTTTTCCGCATTTACTGCACTCCAATTGTGATCGATCAGCTACTAAAATATTTTGAGTCGGCGTTTTCAATGATAATGGAGCTGCATTCGCCTTAGGCCTGGTTATAGATGTTAGCATTTGTATGCATGGAAACTGGTATATAGGTTTATTCAAAATAGGTTTCATTATTTTATTTCTGTTTTTCTCTTTAATCCGTGTTTCCGCCTCCAATGCTTCTTTCGTCTAATCGTCGCTTCCATTCAATCACGAGGGGCTACCCATTAAGAATTCTCAGATTGCTGTGCTGGAAATCTTAAGAGAATTCTTGGATAAACTCTTGGAAATATCTCAGCCGTTTAGTATTCGTAAGAAATCTTGGAAATCTTTGGCCAAGTGTTTGCACAGATGAGGTGGTGTGAAGAGTTCCGATATACGCTCCTATGCGTGGAACAAACAGCTGACTGAATCCGAAAGCTGCTGAGTTTAGCAGAGCCTGTAGAATCCCACGTGAGTTTTTAATTGCGAGCAGTATCGCAAATCTCGGAACTTCAGGTCTTCAAAGGCTAAGCTACTAACACTTTAAGTCCCAAAATTCTTACAGTTGAAAACCCATTTGGGAACATCTAAATCCAAATCAATTCTTCATGAAACAAGCTTGCTTCTCTTGAAAGAAAGAATACAACATAAGAAATTTGCCTTGACACTACCTCCAAGAAACTATTGAAACTTCACTTTTTTCTATGGAACACTCTCAGATTTGACATTTGGTCTAAATTGGACCGCATATCATTTGACCAATCGCAACGGATTAAAGATGAGACTAGTATAAATCGATAGAACGTCGAAAAATATTAGACACGTATAGCGGCTTTCTTGTAATTAGGCCTTAGTTTTTTAAATGAATTTTTGAAAATCACGATTTTCGTGCTATACGAGTATCTGCCGTGGCGCACGAGATTTTTCCAACCGAAGTCAGTGGTAGAGCGGTTAGGTAAATACTCGTATAGCACGAAAATCGTGATTTTCAAACATTCATTAAAAAAAAACTAGGGCCCAATTACAAGAAAGCCGCTATACGTATCTAATATTTTTCGACGTTCTATCGATTTGTACTAGTCTCATATCGAAATCAATGTCGCAGAGCAGGCCTTCCCCTTGTCAGAAACAAACAGTAAAATTCGACAAATTACTTCCAGTGAAGCACGCACCATTAACTCACACAGTAAAAACATCTCTAACCATCCTCTCAGCAATGAAATGATTTTAGCCTTATCTAAAGTAAATAACTTTGCAGTAGCTCGCTCCAAAATCCCGAAAGAAGAAATTATCAGTAATTTGGAATCCACAAAACAGTGTCTTACTTTCGCTCAGATGGCTAACAACGCCCTCGTGAGAGTTGTCGTGGCGTCGGGTTATACTGATATCTGTCTATCTCTCGAACATGTAGACAGGTTGAGGGATGAAATCTCAAAAGGGATTGACGCGTTACCTCGCGAGGGACGCGCCCTTAGATTCAACGATATCTTCGTTAGGTCGGGGGCTTCTGTTGTGGAGGCCGCTGAAATCTGGTCGCGAGACTGGATTGTGGAAAAAACCCCAACGTTCAGGCTCAAAAAAGGTCTGAACTTGGAAGTCAAGGGGACGGAGTGTCTGCAAAGGTACCGCAGAGCGATCGTACTGATTCTCGGAAGCCCCGAAGTTCCGGCAAGCCTTCTAAGGCACCTGAGTATTTTGAACCCTACTAACTGATTCGAAGAAGGTGTTTTTCGACGGGCGGGGATCCAGGCCGAAGGGGAAGGGCTGGACCCTAGTCGCTGGTCTTTTTAAATCTTTGATCAGAGCCCTTGCGGCTTATGATTATCGTCCCTATCTAGGGGCCAGTAGGGTTACTTACTGGGTGACCCAACTGGGATTTATTTTGAAATCGTAAACTGGATTGAGCTGTTTTTTACAGTTTTTCGTATAGAGTGCCGGTGGCCTGGAATTGGAACGATAGAAAGGAATCATGGAACTGTTTTGTCGAGTGAGAGGTGAGTGGGGGTCAATGCTCGGGAGCCATCAGCTCTGCATTCACTCGTTGTTTTCTCTCCGAGTCTAACGCGTCGTTCTAATTGGTCGTGGTCCTAGTCACTTCCAGTAGGACATGTGAGGGAGGTTCGAATATGATGGGAGGACAGATTTTGTGAACGCGACTGTAGCTGTAGGATTTATATTCAAATACAATGTTTTAATGCCCGCCTTTGACAGTTTAAGCAATGACTGATATATAGAGGTTGTAGATGTTAGGTTGGCGGCAGTGAAAGATAGCGGGAGATGGCACGACAATTTGAATCCTGCCTTCACTCATCTTGAAGTAATGGGAAAAGTTGATTTCCTGAATTTCTCCAAATTTCGCTGTCCTTTGCTCTCCATCAATGATGTTGATTCTAAGGGAGCGGTACATATAATGGAAATGAACATCGAAACAAATCAGCCTACATTGAGTTAAAAAAATATTGACGAATAGAACCGGAGAGCATCGTGCGATCCCTGAAATGCCAGAGATCCATTTAATTTATGTTCACGATTGACTTTCGTTCATAGCAAAATCTGCAACTTCACAATATATAGGCTTGGATGAATGAAACTGTAAACTCTGTAGCAAGTGATTTGCAGTTTTAGTATTGAAAATAAAAAATTCATCCATTCCTATTTGTTCTTACAGAATTAAGTTCGCAGGGCGACTCACATCATGTACTTCCTCCTAAGAAGCGGTGGCAATCTTCTTCAGGCCGATCTTCTTCGAGCCACCAAAGCCAACAAGTTGTGTGGGGTAAGTAACTTTCTTTTCGAAGTAACTCGTTACAGATATGTTATACAGCAATATTATCAACTTGTTGCAGTTACTTTACTTAAATAACTAACTTTAATTTGTCTAAAATTTACTATAAATTTTGCAACCCAATCACTTAATTTTGAAAATTTACAAAAAAATACGCTATATTTTTAGATGTGAAGAAGAATACGTTTGAATATGATTAACACAAAAGGCTTCCAATTGTCTCCACCTTAGATCTTTGACACTTATCTATAATAATCTCGCAGTAATTTCTATTATGTCAATGTGACACTATATTAGTATATGTTATATTAAAATCTCATAAAATTCTCTTCAACATAAAATCGTTTCCTTGCATGAAAATATTTTATCATTGATTTCCAAGATAACAATTCTACAGATTTCATTAGAAGGACTGATTTCCAAAATCGACATGCAAAATGACAGTTTGATTTGCAAAATTCTGAAATAGTTCAATTTTTTAGCCTTCTAAATTGAATTGTGAAGACAAAGAAGAGCGTTATCGCGCATTCAGTGGAAACATTTTTGGATTATTATCCTAATGAGAAGGTATTAATTGTTTATATTTTTATTATTTATAATTAGTTCCATGTAAAATTTAGCTTCGTCGGTTTTCATAAAATCTCCACCTTTTGAGACACTCTGAGTCAGCAAAAGCGAGTTTTACGAAGGTGTCCGTCTGTATGTCTATCTGTATTCTGCAGTCGCGATAGCTCTCGAAAGGCTGATCAGATTGGATTGAGCTTTGGCACACGTTTTTAAGGCATGAAAAGAAAGGACGATTCCATTGACGAGCCGTTTTTTATTAACCCCGGGTAAAAGTATTTGGTCTTGATTTTGTGTGCGTAGAGACTAATCGAAGACAATTTCAAGTTATTCTGTATGTTTAGCTCGTGAGACGGAATCAGACTACTTTTAATGTCTTAAGACGAATATCTTCGACTTAGAGACAAAAATTGATGTCTTGAAACAACATAATTTGTTTTTGAAAGAACCTGAGAGATTTATAACTAGGAGAGAAGCCGAAGGGCTGCCAACGCCTTGGAGGGTCATCACTCATCCGCTTTAAAGTTAATTGATCATCATTAACAGTTCCATTTTTTTTTTGCGAATTTGTCTTTTTCAGTTGAACATTCAATCATTTGGTTATATTTTTTTTGTCAATAATGAAAAGAAAATATGAAAACATGTACTTTGAAACCTTCTTCCAGGGTAATAATGTCATATTTGTGAAATTCAGAACTACGCAAGGAAATCTGACCAGTAATTTAAAGAATAAATTATTTTATTTCAAACTAAATGACTTATGAAGAAAATATTCTATTAGAAGGGAAGTTCATCAGCCTGTAGATAGTACTAGCTGTTCTATTTTTTCTTGCGCATTTCTGAATTGAACAAATATAACATTATTATACTGTGAGAATGATTCAGAGTATGAGTTTTCATATTTTTTGTTTTGTTTATTTGTTTATATTGGAAATTGGAATATCCAAAGTTTAAACCCGAAAATATAAATTTAAAACAAAGAATAAATGAATAAATACATGGATTTTCTACCAGGGAGATTGAATTTTCAACAAAAAAGACATTTTTCAACAAAATACATGAATTTTCAATAAGCTAGATAAAGTTTCAAGAAAGTAGTTGCATTTTTTATCAAAGGGATGAATCTATAAGCAAAAGAGTTAACAAATACAAATTAATATACGAACCAAAAATGATTTCATTTCAAACGAAAAAGCACAAGAAAATTAAATTATCCATCCAAACTTTTTTAAGAATGAAAACAAAAATTCGATCAATTTATCAAATATTCAAATCAAAAAGAACGTTCTATCAACCTAAAACTATACTTCTACCACGAAAAACGATAAAGTTGCAACAAAATTGTTGAATTTTTATGTCGAAAAGGTAAATTTTCTACAAAGGATTTGATGCTAGAACTGCGAATGTTTAGTTTAAAAATTCAACTTTTTGGTCCAAAATGTAGATGTTTAATTGAAAAATAATCAGTTCTGATTGAATATATTGTTCTTTTGGTTGAAAATTCATCTGTTTTCGTAGAAGTCTTATATTTTTTGGTCAAAAATTCAACTTTTTGGTTAAAAAATAATCGGTTTTGGTTGAAGATTCAACTCTTTTATTGAAAATTCATTTTTTCTTCGAATTAAACTGTTTTTTTCAAGGATTCAAATGTTGTTCATTTGAAATATCAATTGCTACGTTTTTCGTTCAGAAATCAATTTGGTTTGTCATTGTTGTCAGAATACGGATAGTATCTGACGCAAGGAAAATTCTATAGCAAAATGAGAGGTATGTCAAACAAAGTGAACAGTTTTCCTCTGACCCATCTCGATTGAACAGACATAGCTTCAAGAAGCTATGCAGTGCCTTCATAACTCCTGAGGAGGAATGACCACCTATCACTACGAAATAGGTGAAGAAAGTATATAAAAGCATGTTAAACTATTCTGCTTCGGTAGCAGATGATATCAAGAATTTCGGATGGAGGAAGTTTTCCTCAAACCACAGCATCTGAGCCACATTTTCATCTCGTACCTGAAGTCGATAGAGCCTATTCTAAAGAGTTTGGTGAGAGGACGCACAGTTCCCCTCTCGAAAACGGGCAAATTGTCTGATGCTAAGAATTACAAGTTTGAACATGCTGTATCAGATCTTCGCAGCTATCCTTAATTATAGGATTATTCAGACTTTTAAACCTGTATGACGAGAAATGTACAGGCAATGCATCTGAAAGGAAGGCATAGCAGGATATCGGGAGAACCTGCGCATCGACAGATGCATCTGTAAAGACGTAGCATCCTAGGATCCTTAGCTCGACCAGAAAAGCGCTGTATGACAAATTGGATCTTTAGAGACTTACACATACCTGGACGTGCCACAGAGCCGCATTTAGGACATAACATCTTATCCAGCAGATTTGGTTCTCCAAACTGTCTGCGAGAAATGAAGTATCTGCAATGAACATGCTTTCCGTTAGTAGTGATTCCATGGATGAAGAACGAGCTCCGATACCTCGACTTCGGGTGACGGAAGGTTATGCACATGCACAAAGACGTGCACCTTCAGTCGCCTGTTCCATCACTTTGAATCTCACTCCGTGAAGGCGCTCGCGGAATGAAGCAAATATAGTCGCGAATGGACGAGACTTTCTTTTTAAAATGTTCGGAAAACACAAAGAAGTGGGCAAAAAAGCGTGTCTGGACAAAGCAACGGAGGAGGCTGGTGAGACACTTGGCCTCGTCTTGAATACCGGGGGTGAGGGAAGTCCATGAAAAATTATCCATCTCGAGGGCTCACTCGTAAATGACTGGATCGAAAAAACGTAGGAGAAAAGCTTCCGCGAACAGTTCCTCTGCAAGAGGATGCATTACATCCTCCGGAATCTGAACGATCAGTCGGTGCCATTTCTACTTCAGCATACCTTCATGTACCATATTTTAAGCCAAGACATTCCCGATGATAGCTGCAAAGCGTGTAATGGACACCCCGAGCACCTAGGACACATACTGTCTGGTTGTTCAACTCATTTGGAAACGAAGTACTCTCAAAGGCAAAATGCGGCGCTAAGAGTGCTTTATTACCATCTCTGTCACTCTTACAGTATTAACCCTTATAACTCTGCCAAAAGCTCCTCTGTGGGGCCGAATCGCGAAAAGCTGGAAAAAAGCGTCGATTTTGAAACCTATCTCTTCCGATTTCGTTTCTGTCGCGTATTCGAGGTCTGACATAGTTTACCTTGACTTTGAGAAACGAACCATGTTCGTTATCGAATTGTCCTTACGCCAATTCTTTTACTCCTGGTAAAACTTTCAAATTTGGCGCCATGTTGGAAATTTATATTTCCCACGTGCAACTTTGAAATGACCGCTTATTAACTTCACTACATGGTGGCGCGATCTGTCATCAGTAACAACTTATCGACTAGTGGTATCTTGGCACAGACATAAACCATTATCGTCTATCTGTAAATCAGAATGGAACTCATTAAATTTTAATTTTTAAAAATCAAATTTAATTTATGTGTGTAATCCAATTCACAGACATGGTTACCCAGTGGGCACAAACGTTGAAGAAAGTTATTAGAACGAATTTCTAAGGAAAACCCCATCGAGTTACAGTTACAGTTACAGTTGCTTAAGCAGCAAGGCTTGCCGATAGTGGTCATCGCCGACTGAAAACCGACGCAGATATGCTTGAAAATTTATATACTATAATCGAAAGGCAATAATCTGGAGAACCTCTAACCAGTCAACTGGTAGACTCGAAATTAAAAATAATCCTAAAGAGCTGTTCCATCTACGACCTTTTTTTTAAAATGATCGGTACAGAGCTATTTTTAATGAAAAAATTAAAAATTGGGGGAACGGTAATCACCACATTCTAAGGATTTCTTAACTTTTCAAATATTTTTCTCATAATTAAAACGTAGAGCATGTAAAATTAAAATAGTGTATACAAAATTCATATTTGTTTAATTATAAAAAAAATCGATAAACGATATCACATGAATTTATCATATTAATTTGTGCAATAATGATGCGTCGGAAGAGATGAAATTGGACGAATGAAGATCTGTTTTCTGGAACCTTTATTTGGACTATGAGCGTGTGTCGATATAGTTTTTCAGATACCGCTATTTGTTCTGTAACACGCAGGTATACGAGGAAATAGACTCTCATCTACTCGATTAGTAAGGAATGAGGATCACCGTGCGTATTCTATTTCTTGCTTGTACCGTTTTCCTTAATTTTATTGGTAAATGTATAATAATATAACACAATTACTTCCCTTACTTCGCCCTTCTCTACATCGCAACCCCTCAAAATTCCTCACATCCCTCACTTCTCAGACTGTCAACCTGCTGAATCTTCTTACTTCTCCTTTCTTTCCTTTCGCTCCTCTCACATTCAACAATTACACTAGCTTCTCCTACTTCCCAACCCCTCACTTCCTACACTTCCAATTCCTTCCCATCCCTCACTTCTCCATCTTTTACTTTCCATAATTCCACTCACACGCTTCTTTTTCTCCTCCCTTCCTCACTTTTTCCTCATCCATACAAATTGCATTTATCAGAATAATATACCTACATCGAAATAAAGCGTAAAAATGAATTTAAAAAAATATCTTCACCTGTGAAATTTGTTTGTCTGCCTTACATTATTTTCTGTTTTTACCTCAGTAGGTAATTGAACTTATGCGAAAGCCTCTATAAATAAAAAAAATAATAAAACGTATACATACATGCTATATAAATGCATTTCAATTCACCGCCTCGTAATTCTAGGAGAACTTCAACGAATTCAGAATACATCCTAAAAATAAAACAATGAGTTAAGTTAAATTCAAACACGGTGAGCCGTAATCATTTTCAATTTGAAAGTTTTGACGATCAACTCTTCTTAATGGAATTCTGATATAATTTCAATTCAATTCCTTCTTTGGCTTATTTAAAATGATTGTTTGTTAAGTGTTAATTGACAGTGAAACCTGAGTAAAAACATATTTGCGAAAGAATTGGATACATTAAAAACCGTTTCTATTATGTAGGTTTTTGTATATCAGAGAATTGTTTATTGTCTTTAAGGTCATTAAAAGCGTTTATGCACTCGTCTTCTACAAAAAACGTACGTTTATTTAACAAGAAAAATGGACGGTAATGCTAAAAAGAAACGTTGAATTCAGCTAAAGATATTATACATAAATGTGCTAGACGAGAAAAATGAATCTCCAATTTTTTCTTGCAGAATGCAGTTCACAGCCTGACGAGAAACCTAATATTGAACGTAATCCTGGCCCTTCTTCTTCTGCTGCTGTTCGGCAACAACGTTTGCCTGACCGGATTTCTCCAGAGGATGCTCCTTTCCCTGGCTGGGCCAGACAACATTCACCTGACCGGACAGCTCCTCAGGACCCCCCACTTCGTGCCAGATCCACTTCTCCTCTGGGACGGCTTCCTTCAGATCGAGTGCGTGGATGCACAACAGAAGAACTTGGATATGTTCGGCTTATTCCTCGCACAAATCGAAACCAGCAATTTTTGTTTCGAAGATACGTGTTTCCTACCGATAAACCGATTCGAATGCTTGTAGATGGAATAAAACATGTGTTTGGGCCAACCCAAGAATATATTGTATTGTCCACATCCAATGATGACGTTTTTGCAATATTGGATCATAGTGGGATTCTTCGTGGAATTTATAGGACAGATAAAAACCATTCGCGAATAAAAATAAACATGATGAGCGGCGCAGTTTATAATTTGACTCCAGATGAAAAAAAGGATTGTCCAGTAGGCAAAAGTCCAGCAATCTTCTCAAGAAGTTTTATTAAAGCTTCTGCAAATTACGATTCACTACAGAATCCCAATGTCGAACATGATCCTAGTTCTTCTTCTTCTGCCATACAATCTAGGTCTTCTCTGGACAGGCATTTTCCTCATGAAGTACTTGGATATACACTTGCAAAACTTGGATATATTCGGCTCATTCCCCAGAAAAATCCGAACCGGCAATTCGAGTTTCGAAGATATGTTATTCCTGCCGGTTTACCATTTGAATTGCGAGCAGAAGGGAACACATATGTGTCCGTGCCAACCCGAGAACATATTGTTTTATCAACATCGAATGGTGACGTTTTTGCAATATTGGACTACAGTGGGTTTCTTCTTGGAATGTATACGGCAGATGGATATCATTCGAGAATAAAAGTAAACATGATAAGCGGTGCAGTGGACAATATGACCGTAATTGAAAAAAGGGAATGTCCCGTAGGCAGACAGTACCCAATCTTTCCACGTTGGTTTAAAGAAGTTGCTTCCAATGAAGATTCTCTGCAGCATGTGTATCATTAATTGAATAGAAAAAAAGATCAATTAAAATATAATATAAAATATAATTCAAATTTCGCAATTACTTAATTTTAGAATTTTAATTGTTTTGATCCTAAATTTCTTCTTTTTGGTATATTAAAAATTGAGAGTTTGACTTTTGATATTTAAAATCATCGAAATTTTAGCATGTTTATTTATAAAACATTATAATTAAAGAGTTTTTAATTTTCCCTTTTCAAAATGGTAAGTATATGGATTGCACATTTTTATAATTAAAGAGTTTCTAATATTGGAAATTTTTGAATGAAAACTATGTAAATTTTAAGCTTCTCAATCCCTAAATTTCAGAATTTTAATTAGTTACATTCAAAATTTTTCCAATTTATAAGATTTAGAAATGAAAACTTGACTTTTCCTCTTCAAAATTGTGAAATTCATATTACTTTTGTATGGTTTTAAATGGGCCATTACAGTTGACATTATATCAATTTTCCATATAAAAACCAGCTTTCCTTAAAACTTCGAGAACCACATAAATGATGACATCAGTTTTGAAGAAACATTTATCCAAATCTTTTTCACTGAAACTGACTCTTATCAAATGTAGATATCTCTGAATGACAATCTCAACGCTTTCAATGTGAAAGTTAACGACTATACTACTGAAATATGCACCAATGGAGTACTAGAATGTTCATTGCTTACACTGTTACCACAGTTATTGAATTATGGGGTTCCGAATGCAATACTGATCATTACCTTTTTGTCTCCAAAATAAATTTAGGGTGGGAATGGAGAAGAAAGAGAACCCAGAAAAAAAAACGAAATAAACGCGAATAAAAATTGAAAATTTACAGAAAACGGAAGTGCGAATAGACTTTAAAAATAGGTTAAACGAAAGTATAGATGAGACAATGAGGAAGGGATTATCAAAAAAACAAAGATATAGAGGGCGCGTGGACTTTGCTACGGGATATCATCGTGAAAACTGCGACCGGTGGTTTTCTTGCAGAAAATTCCTTTACTCACTGAATCAGTATCATCTGATGCCAAGTACTCGCTTCTCCTCGATTAGTAAAAAATAAGGATCACTGTGGGTGTTCTATTCCTTTCTTTTGCCTTTCTCCTTGATTCTGTTGGTAAATATATAATGATATAACATCTTTACTTCTCTTACTTCTCTCTCCTCTACATCACAACCCCTAACATTCTTCACATCCCATCTTCACTTCTCCATCTTTTCCTTCCCCTCATTTCACTCCCAGACTTCTCCAGCTTCTCCTCCCCACCATCACTTCCCTTTTTTCTCCATGCTCTAGTTCCCCTAATTCCACTCACATACTCCTTCTTTCCTCCCTTCTCTTACTACTTCCTCAGTAGGTTATTGAACATATGCGAAAGCCTCTAGAGGTAAAAAAAAATATATATATATATATATATATATATATATATATACAGGGTGGCCACAGGATGAGGAATTTTAATTTCCCGGTTTTCCCGGTCACATTTCAAACATTTTCCCGGTTTTTTTAGTAACAGTTCTGACGGGTTTTCGGGATTTTCCTGCAAAATTCTTCATAATTTTTAGCAAATAAACTAATTTGTAAAAATTTAATCGTTTTAAACAAGGACAAAATGAAGATTTTTCGAAGAATCCGTGCAACAAAATTCGAAGGTGTTACGTAAAATTCTATTCTTTCAATGTGTTGTGGCTTTAAGTACGTGAGTACACATACACGTAGTTACTCTGTATAAGTGCACTGAAAAAGAAAAATTATCATAACAAAACAGTTTAACTTATTTATTCAGTCTCAACGTAGAAAATGAAAAAGTAAATGTTTGTGCTCAAAATAATATCTTTCGCCACTACTGTTGCATAAAAGCAATAACTACGCAATGACCACAAAGAAATCACAAATGAAACATGGAAAGTAAAAAAGTACATAGTAATATTGTATCTAAAAATGAAAGTTTCTCTCCTAGCAGTGCAAGCAGCTCTGCCCGCTTCGCTCCCCTTCCTCTACCCCGATGCACAGTGGGGCAAGAAAAGTTTCTGTGGACAAATTTATATTCAGAAGCCCTTTTTTAACTGATTTAAACGTTTTTCCTTCAAATTGAAACTAATAAAATTTTGCATAAATCTGTCTGATAACTTAGCAATTGTTAAAAAATTTATTGAATTTGTTATAAACAAATAGTTGGGTGAAAATGTATTCATGGGGATTGGCAGCGATTCGTCAATTGATTCGAACTATTCTTGAACAACTCAGAGAAATAAACCGTTTTTTAATTAATTCTATCAAAAATATTAATAATTTTTCATTTTATAAACAAATTTTATAAACAATTATCCACAGCAGGTATTTATGATGAAATAAATCAAATTTTTTCTCCTAAATCTGCCAAAAATTATACAAAAATTTCACTTACTGATCATATTTAGTCATCCAATAGCAATTGAAGATTGTTTAAACAAAGTTAATTAACAAATGCACTGTCAGGCTATTTTTATAGGTAAAGACTTGGTTTTTTCTCCGTATTAAAGTGTAAATAGCTAGTTTCTAGATATTATTGTAGCTTACATGAAATTCGACAATTTCTATTGTTAATAACAATTGTTTAAACAAATTTTTTTCATACTAGGCATTTTGCAACCAAAAAAATGCTTGATATCGGCCACAGGCCATAATTGAGAACCCCGGAAATAGACACTCATCTGTGCGGCTTCCCACTCAAAATTTTCGATTGAAAATTCGAGTGAAGGGCCTGGAAATGAGATGTCTATTTACGGTGTTTTCGAAAACGACGAGTTTGCTTTCCCTAAATGACTCAGGTCTATTGTCCTGGCTCTCTCCCTGTTCACTCAAGGCCGCCGGTAATGGCCATAGCAATCCCCGCAAGCCGGCCAGCACGCGCCCGGTCACGTACCGGACCATGTGCTTTCCGTTCCGTCAACAAACCATGCCTCTGATCCTCCATCCTTGATTTCCCTTCGTCTCTCTCTAAACACTCTCTTTCCTGCTCTGACAAACGGCCCGCGACTCCAGAGGATCTCAATTAAAATTGTATAAAGGTATCAATTCGTCAATTAAAAGTAACGGGAAAATGGTTAAAGACATTAAAAAAATTTAAATTCAAGAATTAATTGATACCCTTTACAGGGAAGGGGCCATGATTTTACAATTATATGCCAACGCCGGATCTTAAATAAATTAGAGATATTTAAAATATAAAGAATTACCCCCCCCCCCCGCCTTACTTAGAAATTAATTTAGGGTCGATATATGTGTATATGCATTTCCATATACACATATATCGACCAATTTGTAAATATTTATACCTCGTTATAACTATACCTTGTTATATTGTTTACAGACTCTTTATTTGTTTTAAAAATTCAGGTATTATTTTTGACAATAGTTTTAAGTTAACATGCAAAATTTGATGAATTTTAGATAATTATTAATATTTTTAATTTCGATTTAGAGTTTTCGTTATATCATTTAGTTTAGCTATAGCATGGCCGCCGCCGCGCGAAGGCTCGAGTAGTAGGCAAGGCTGGCGCTCCCACCGCTATCGAGACCTCCGTGCCCGGGGAGCCGAGTAGTGTAGAGACTAGCAAGAGTCAGTCGATCTTTCGAAATCTAAGAGGACAGTCGCTCCGGCTCTGCCCTCTTCCCCTGTACCTTTGAGAAAAAGTAAACTGCATCATTTCCAGCCAACATCAGATTTTTCGATTAAAGAAAAACACCTCAACTCGCGGCGGTCTTCCGGGATTGTTTCGGGTTTCTTTCGCGCACAAGATTCGGTCTACGTTTCGGTTTCTCGCGTATTACGGATTCGGAAAAATAAGTGTTCACGTGGGAAGATAGGATCGTCGCGTAATCGAGCTGGTGTCCGTTCCATTTGTCCAGAAAGTGTTTCACGTCGGGAGATTAAAAGTTTGGGGAAAAACCAGGGGAGTAAATCGAATTCCGTTACTGAGGGAGTGAAAATAAAAATCGAAATATCATCCGTGAATTCCGCGAATTTCCGGTGATTTATTGTGTGTCCAGTGTTTCGGTTTTCGCGAGTGGTGACAGGTGGCCAGTGGACCTTTCGCGGGGGAATTTCGTCACCGGGTCAGATTTGTGCGTGGGTTCCTACCAGCAACACTCTTGATGACACAGGGTGAGGCTCGCGCGCGATCAAACCGCCGAATCCGACGCCGCCGGGCACGTCGAGCGGTCGAGGCATCACTTCCACCGGAGGAACAGGCGCGTCGCATCCGGGAATGCGAGTTAGCTCGGGAACGTCGGGTCGCGGAACGAAGGGCGCAGCGAGAAGCCGAACGACGGGCTCGGCGGGTAGCCGCGGAAGAAGAACGGGCGCGTGAAAAGGAGGAGGAAGCGCGTCGGGCCGTCGAGGCCAAACGACTTCGTCGGGCCGCGGAATCAGAACGCGCACGTAACGCCAACGTCCCGCCTTACGATCCGGAGGCACCAGGTCTCATCCAAGACGGGGCTTGGAATTTACTAGAGATTCGCCGAGGGGGAGAGGGTACCCGCGATCCGCGACAGCGAAGGCCGGCCGCCGACCGGACCGTGCCTATAACCTTAAAACTACCAGCCGTCTGCACCGATCCGCGTCACGCCTTTCCGCCGCGGAACATAACCTGTCCGGGATCGCAGTCCAACAGTCCGCCTAAAAGTTTTCGTCGGAAAATAAGCGTACTGGACCCGTCGCCGTGTCGGCGAGCCTTGCAGGTAGCACCGTCATGCCCATTGCCTTCACCGGGTGAAGTCGTCACGTTACGAGTCCCGTCGATTGCGGGGTCGCCTCGTATCGCGGCGGAAGCCCGGGCCGTCTCTCCGGCCGTACCAGAGGCGGTAACTTCCACTAGTACAGCGGATTCTCCGTGCGCCACCGCTCCTACCGTCACTCCGCCGGTCGCTGCCACACCGGTCACCGCTACTCCCGTCGCCGCTCGACATAACGCGACTCCTGGGTCATACGTCTTGGAATTGTGCGCGGAGCACTTACCGGAAACTTTCTCCCCATCTCTTCTGGCCTCTCCAGAGGACCGAAACACCCGACCACGAAACGCGGAAGCATTCAGACGGAGGTTGCACTTCCCAGAATAATCGTCCGACACTCATGAATTCGCGTCTCTGAAAAAAAAAAAAAAAAAAAAAAATAGTTCACCACCGGGTCGTCCCCTCACCAGCTCACCCCATCCGGGTTGGTGAGTCCGCCCGTGGACCATCCCAAACTTCAGCCGGTGGGCTATTTCCCCATTCCTGACCTATCCTCCTCTCCTCCCCCTTCCCCCCAACCAATTTTTAAAGAACAAACAAAGGTGCACTCACCGCCCATCAACTAGTCTCCCATCCATCGTCCATGGATGGTCTGAGCGCGTGGCAACGCTGTCAACAGAGCGGGGGTAAGAGGGTATATCTCCCCCCGCCACTAGCCAAAAGAGCGTGCCGCAGGACATGCGCAAGCTTGACGCGTGGTTAGCGAAACGAGCTGGAGTACGTGCGGTACCGCCCCAGCCTAGAAGTCAGTAGCGGCGTCGTATTAACCTTCCCTCTCTTTCCTTTCCTTTGTTTACCTCCCCCCTCCCTCATCGTGCCTCTTCCGCTGAAACGAGGCCCTCCCATTACCTGTCTCTCTCATCAGACGCTACCACGGGCATCCGTATCTGCACCACATGCTAATACCTTAAAACGCATTTTTTTTGGTTGCAAAATGCCTAGTATGAAACAAATTTGTTTAAACAGTTGCTATTAACAATAGAAACTGTTGAATGTCATGTAAGCTACAATAATATCTAGAAACTAGCTATTGCCACTTTAATACGAAGAAAAAACCCAGTATTTACTTATAAAAATAGCCTAACAATGCACTTGTTAATTAACTTTGTTTAAACAATCATCAATTGCTATTGGATGACTAAATATGATCAGTAAGTGAAATTTTTGTATAATTTTTGGCAGATTTAGGAGAAAAAATTCGATTTATTTCATCATAAATACCTGCTGTGGATAATTGTTTATCAAATTTGTTCATGAAATGAAAAATTATTTATTATTTTTGATAAAATTAATTAAAAAACGGCTCAAAAATAGTGCGAATCGCTGCCAATCCCCATGAATTCATTTTCACCCACCTATTTGTTTATAACAAATTCAATAAATTTTTTAACAATTGCTAAGTTATCAGACAACTTTTATGGATAGTTGCTTTATTGATTCTAGGTATTTTGAATTGAATTCAAGTATTTCTCAAAAACCGATACTTTTTTAAATTTTTTTTTGTTTTTTTTTTCATTTTTGTTATAAAATAAAAAAAAAAATAAAAAATGAAACTTTTTCCAAAATTTGCCATTACAGATTTATGCAAAATTTTATTAGCTTTAACTGGAAGAAAAAAACGTTTAAATCCGTTAAAGAATGGCTTCTGAATATCAATTTGTCCACAGAAACTTTTTTTGCCCCACTGTGCGATGGCTTGCTGCCACTTGCTGCCTGCTCGAATTATCCCTATAATAGAGTCTTCCTGGTTTTTTCCTGGTTGTTCCGAATTCCCGGCTTTTTCCCGGTTCTGTGGCCACCCTGTATATATAATTAAAAAAAAAAGTTAAACAACCACCGCAGGGTACCACTAAGAGCAACTGCCATCTGGAAAAAATGTCAATGGCCCCCAGTAGAACCGCGGTAAATACACCTATAACCACGTCTCACATCCGTGAGATGGGTGGTCACAGGGCACGACGAAATCACAACGACAGGCCGGCGAAACCCTCGTGTGTCTTGAGGACACGAAGCGACCCAAGGATGACAGCTTTCTGCATCCATCTCGCAAGAGCCTTGGCATATTTTTGGCACGCGGGTATGGCTTTAAGGTTACGAACCAGCGATAATTTCACACCTCCGAGAGCACCTATCACAAGAACAATTACTCGTACCGAATATTTTGGGTACAGTCGACGCAGCTCTCTTTTAAGGTCTTGATATCTCTCCTCTTTTTCTTTCTCCTTTGCAGTGATGTTGTATTCGGATGGAGCCGAGAATTCGATCACGAATATAGTTCGTTTCTCGAAGTCTTGGAGAACAATGTCAGGCCTCGAGTGCGCAACGGAGACTGCTGCCCGAAAATCGTAGTTCCAGAAAATCTGGCACTTCTCTTTTCGGACAATTGACTCTATATCCCTTGGAGCGTTCGGCAGGGCAGGGTCGCGACCAACACCGTAAGAGCGACAAAGGTGGTAATAAAGTACTCTTAGGGCCGCATTATGTCTATAGATATACGTTGTTCCTGCGTGGGTCGGACACCCCGATAGTATATGTTCTAGGTACTCAGCGTGTGCATGACACGCTCTGCACCTATCACTGGGAACTTCTTGACATAAAATGCGGGCGCGGTATGCTAAGGTGGAGATTACACCGTCCTGGCATGCGAAAATAAAGCCCTCTGTACCTGAATTGAGCCCTGATGATTTGAGGAAAGCAAAAGTTTGCTCCTTCGACAAGGACTGTTTTTCTACATTTCTGTGAAAGTTTCCGTGCATTTGCTTGTCGAGTAGCTCTTGGTGAAATTTTCCAACCTCTGCTTTCTTTACTTCGGCTTTTAGACGTGAAGTATCTAGATGGAGTAATGCACTTTCCTCACTTCTGATGTTAAAATTCAGGCCAAGGGTCTCAGCAGCTTGCTCCGCGGCTTTGTAAAGGAACGCCCCTTCGCCAATCATCTCGTGGTTTCTGACCATCTTTAGGAGAGGATCTTTGCCATTCGCAACGATGTAAGCTGTACTCAAAACAATTCGGTTATGAAGACACTGGAGATTCAGAAGTCCGCGTCCGCCTTGCTGGCGTGAAATGTATAATCGCGGAACTGACGAATTGATATGCAAGCTTTTATGCATATGCATGATCTTACGCGTGGTGACATCAAGGGCCTTAAGCTCGTTCTTCGTCCATTGAACCACCCCAAACGAGTAGAGTAGAACCGGGAAGGCAAGAATGTTAGTCGCAGATACCTTGTTCAACGCCGACAGATTGGAAGACCAAATCTGTCGAAGAAGATGCTTGTATCTGCTTCGGAGAGACTCCTTCACTGATGTTACGTCCTGAATGCGGCTTTGAGGCACGCCCAGGTATGTATAGGTCTCTCCAGTGTTAAGATATCTAATAACACTTATATCCACAAGCTCAGTGTCCTTGGGAACGCCAGTAATCTTTCCTTTCTTCAAATGAATTTTGGCACACTTGTCCAAACCAAAGTCCATCCCAATCTCTCCTGTGTAGTTCTTGACGATATTTAAAGCAGTTTGAAGTTTGCTTTTACCAGCGGCATAGATCTTCAGGTCATCCATATAGAATACATGAGTGACCTTATGCTCACGCTGATTAGTGTCGCCACAGAGGTATCCAGGAGAATTTCGTAGTGCAAGAGATAGAGGCAAAAGTGTGATGCAAAAAAGCAAAGGGCTCATACTATCCCCTTGAAAGACGCCCCTCTGGAAGGTGACGTT
This sequence comes from Andricus quercusramuli, assembly GCA_932178445.1. Classification (NCBI taxonomy): domain Eukaryota; kingdom Metazoa; phylum Arthropoda; class Insecta; order Hymenoptera; family Cynipidae; genus Andricus; species Andricus quercusramuli. The sequence goes on from CAKNXH010000877.1 coordinate 131,061, forward strand.
GTTCGTCGTCAGACGATAATTCCTAGATGAGATGGTAAATCTAGTTTTCCAAAGAGGCATCAATCTCTCTATGCATCTCACTATGTGTGGATGTACCTTCAAGCTTTCCAACAGACAGATGATAAGTCTATGAGAGGTTGAATCAAAAGCTTTCCGGTAGTCAATCCAGGCCATTGACAGGACGCGCTGATGGACTGTAGCGTCTTTACAGACACACCTGTCAATCAGCAGGTTCTCTCGACAGCCTGCTACACCTTTTTTCGAGCCACGTTTTCGTACATCTCTCGCCATACAGGCTCAATTCGTCGAACAATCCTGTTGTTTAGGATAGCTGTAAAAATCTTATACAGTGTGTTCAAACAAGTTATTGGCCTGTAATTCTCTGGTTTGGACAAGTCGCCTTTTTTCGGTAGGAGTATAGTGCGTCCTAACACTAGCCACTGCGGAATGGGCATCTCCGACTTTAAATATGAGGTGAATATGCGGGCCAAATGTTGGTGTGTAGAAGTAAACTTCTTCCACCAAAAGTTCTTGATACAATCTGGTCCAGCACCGGAAAAGTTCTTCGTGCCTCTAAGTGCTTTTTTCACCTCTTCGGCAGTGACTGATGGGCACTCCTCCTCAGATTTTATGAGGCTGTCGCAAAACTCCTTGAAGCGGATGATATTGTCAGTATCTTCCTTCAACTCTAGTGTTTTCGGGATCTTGTACACCTCTCTCCAAAAAGTCTCTACCTCCTTGGGCTTGTGTGGATTTTTTACAAAAACAGGGGGATCACTGAAGAGGCGCGATGGGTCAGCGAGAAACTGTTGATTCT
>CAKNXH010000877.1:136877-150415 GCA_932178445.1 Andricus quercusramuli
TATATATATATATATATATATATATATATATATATATATACCTGCATGCTATATAAATGCATTTCAATTTACCTCTAAAAACGCAGCATTTCCATACATTTTTACAAAAATACTATTTCCATACGAATGAAAATTTAATAAGACATTCAATCAGATTATTTAATGAGATGATTTCTTCGAAAGTTGCCGTGTTGACTCAATTTTTACATAAAACATTTAACCTTCCATTCGAGACCAGAATATCTTAATTATAATGGTCGCAATAAAAAATGTTAAATGATATCATTATCAGCGAGGGACAATCTTGATTCTAATAAAGTCGTTATTTCACAAATGTGTGAGATAACGGCTTCTAATGTACATATTTGTACTCTGATGGTGCAATGAAATATTCGTTCGATACAGTTGTTAACCAAATTATTCACTTCAGTATTAATCAGTAATTTCTCTACTTTGCGAAAATGCGCGTGGTCTGTACTTTTGTTTGCACTTTGGCAGTCATCGTTAATTCTATTGGTAAATATAATAATATAATATATCTGTAATTCTTACTATATATTTCATATGATACATGCCTGAATATGGCTATTTATCAGACCTGTGAAGCGAGCCCAAAGTCCCCCTTTCCAGCTTATAGTCATATAATAGCCATTTGTATACTTACACTGCAAAAACTGGAGATCTTTTTCTTTATGGTATTCTTTGTCGCGTTCCATTTTTGAAAAGGATAACTTCATGCTGTTATTTTCAGTGCAAACAAAAAACAATTCCGATTTCCCACCAGTGGTTTCATTTAAGTACCTCTTGAGACTAATTTTACTCAGGCTTATTGTTTTTACAGTCTATGACGTCAAAACTTATGACGTCATAGACATACATGGCCATTACATGCCTACGAACACGAAAAGCGGCACTGAAGGTCGGTTGCTACGACTCGAACTCAAAAGATGCACTCATCAATAATAATAATAATAATAATAATAATAATAATAATAAATCTTTATTGAGTTCGTAACAAGAATGATATGTACATGGCAGACAGAGTTAACATAAGAACCCAAAGGGCGAGGTACAGCTTAAAGCTGCTTTCAAACCTAACCTAATAATGTCCTTCTTTCTCCCTTGTTGCATAATATACTATCAAGCTTCCCACAATGAAATTACTTTTTGACAAAATGATGAATTTTCGAGCAGATAATAGAAACTAAACAAATTAAGTTTTTAATTCCTCACCGAAACAGTTGGACTTTTGAACAAGAATTTGAATTTTCAATTCAGACAGAAGAATTTCCAACCAAATAGCTAATTCTTTCTTGAAATACTTGAACTTTCAAGCAAAGAGGATGAATCTTCAAGAAAATAGTTTAATTTGAAAAAGAAATTTAATACTTTTCAACAATAATTTCTGAATAACTAATCAAATAGTTGAATTTTAAACCAACAAAAACGTTTTCTACCATAAAGTCGAATTTTTAAAAATTTCAAAAAATCTAAAACAAGAAAGAAAAAATGATGAATTTCCTTTAGAATGGATTGAAAAATTGCAATTGAATTATTTACAATGACGTTAATATAGAAGGGGATAATTGTATATGTGTGTATGTATTATCATATTATATATGATTATCTAAAATATAAAATCAAGTGACCTAAAACGTATGATGCTTATGCAAATCCATAGTTTTTTATCAATCGGCACTAAATTATGCATACATATTTTTTGGGCTCTCAGTTAGGTCGGAAAGGTATTAGGTGGGAAGGGGGCACAGCGGCGCATGTAAACTCCTGAAAAACTCCTACATGTTTAAGCGGTAGTCTCAAATGAAAATGACAGCGGGTAATAGCTAGTATATTGTATATTACATATCATCATTATTACTATATATGTATATCAATACATGCATTTTAAAGTCAATGAAGAGACAAAATTAAATCAAGCCTAAATGTTATTTGAAAATCAGATCCTGTTTTTAAATACAGTTCCTTGCCATAATAGGTTTTAACCCAAAATGTGACTGAAACTAACTAAAAGTGACCAACGTGTATTATTAATATGTCTAATGATTCGTCTAGTTGCAAAACGGGCCATCTCCAAAAAACAAAATTGTTGGGGAAACCTGATTTTATGTCACAATTAGCCAGAACAAGATTGGAACCAAAGCTCTTTGGTTATTAAAGATATTAGGGCAGTGTCTTTCAAAACACTTTTCCTATTTCTTACTTGATTGACAGAAACTTCTTCTGGAAACTTTTTCATCCTTAAGTATGAAGGTGAACACCACACGAAACGAGCGGCCATTTTCAGCATGGACATTTGACCAGTTTTGCAGCAAATCGTGATTTTCGAACGCATGTAAAACAGGGATTTAAGCGGGTTTTTCATGGTTCCTTGTTTCCAGTTGAGTTAAAAGTTCACTTAGGACTAAAAGAAATTGAAAGAATGTATTACTCAAAATGGAGGAGTTTGCCGGGTTTGCAACTAGACGATTCTAATGTTCTTTTGAATTTAGAAGAGTCCGATGAAGTTTATAAGAATTCCAGGAGAACTTTAGCGAATTCAGAATAAAGCCCAGAAATTAAACAGTGAGTGACTGTACATTTAGTTTGACATTGTATCATCTGTTCCTTAGAGGGCTATTTAGCCCTAGGGACTTTATAAATAAATACAATACAAATACAATACAAATACAGTTAAGTTAAATCCAAACACGGTGAGCCTTAATCATTTTCAACTTGAAAGTGCTGTCGCTCAACCCCTCTTTATGGACTTTTAAAATAATTGCAATTCAATTCTTTATTTAGCATGTTTAAAATGATTGTTCGTCAATTGTCAATTGACAGCAAAAACTGAGTAAAAATATACTTGTCAAAGAATTGGATATTTTAAAAACCGTTTCTATTATGTAGGTTTTTGTATAGCAGAGAATAGTTTATTGTCATTAAAGTTATTACAGCGTTTATGCACTCGTCTTCTACAAAAAATATATGTTTATTCAACAAGACAAATATACGGTGAGGAGTTCTTACAACACAAAAATTATTTCTCATAGTTTTTATTGAATCATCAGAAAGATGCTTTCTACAAAGAAACGTTGAGTTCAGCTAAAGGTATTAGACATAAATGTGCTGGACGGAAAAAATGAATCCTCTATTTCTTCTTGCAGAATGCAGTTCACAGCCCAACGAGAAAGGTAATAGTGAACATAATCCTGGTTCTTCTTCTGCCAGACGACATCCACCTAACCGGACATCTCCTCAGGATCCTCATCTTCGTGCCAGGGTCATTTCTCCTCTGGGCAGGCTTCCTTCAGATCAAGCACTTGGATGTACAATAGAACAACTAGGATATTTTCGGCTGATTCCCCAGAAAAATCAGAACCGTCAATTTGAATTTCGAAGATACGTTATTCCTGCTGATATGCGAATTACATATCTAGTAGAACAGAGTAGATATGTGCCCGTACCAACCGGAGAATATATTGTATTATCAACATCCAATGATGACATTTTTGCAATATTGGATTATAATGGGATTCTTCGTGGAATTTATAGCAGAGATAAAAAACATTCGCGAATAAAAATAAATATGATAAACGACGCAGTTGATAATTTGACTTCAGATGAAAAAAGGGATTGTCCAGTAGGAAAAACTCAGGCAATCTTCTCAGAAAGTTTTATTAAAGCTTCTGCAAATTACGATTCACTACAGTATGAACGGAATCCCAATATCGAACGTAAGCTTGGCCCTTCTTCTTCTTCTTCTGCTGCTCGACAACAACTTTCACCTGACCGCACATCTCCTCAGGATCCTCCACTTCGTGCCAGATCCACTTCTCCTCTGGGCAGACTTCCTTCAGATCGGGTACTTGGATGTACAACAGAAGAACTTGGATATGTTCGGCTTATTCCTCGCACAAATCGAAACCAGCAATTTGAATTTCGAAGATACGTTATTCCTGCCGGTATGCCAATTAAATTCCTAGTAGAGCAAAATAGATATGTGCCTGTGCCAACCCAAGAATATATTGTATTATCAACTTCCAATGATGAAATTGTTGCAATATTGGATGATAGTGGGACTCTTCGTGGAATTTATAGGGCAGATAGAGATAAATCGCGAATAAAAATGAATATGATGAGCGGCGCAGTTGATAATTTGACTTCAGATGAAAAAAGGGATTGCCCAGTAGGCAGAAGTCAAGCAGTCTTTTCAAGAAGTTTTATTAAAGCTTCTGCAAATTACGATTCACTACAGAATCCCAATGTCGAACATGATCCTAGTTCTTCTTCTTCTGCCATACAATCTAGGTCTTCTCTGGACAGGCATTTTCCTCATGAAGTACTGGGATATGCACTTGCAAAACTTGGATATATTCGGCTTATTCCCCAGGTAAATCAGAACCGGCAATTCGAATTTCGAAAATATGTTATTCCTGCCGGTTTACCAATTGAATTGCGAGCAGAACGAAATAGATTTGTGTCCGTGCCAACCCGAGAACATATTGTTTTATCAACATCCAATGGTGAGGTTTTTGCAATGCTGGAGTATAGTGGGATTCTTCTTGGAATATACAAGGCAGATGGATATCACTCGAGAATAAAAATAGACATGATAAGCCGTGCAGTTGACAAAATGACCGTAATTGAAATGAGGGAATGTCCTGTAGGTAGACAGTACCCAATCTCTCCACGTTTGTTCAAAGAAGTTGCCTCCAATGAAGATACTCTGCAGTATGTGTATCAGTAATTCAATAGAAAAAAGATAAACTAAAATATAATATTCTTTGTAATCCGTAGTCGTATCAACATTAAATAAAAAGATTGAAATGTAAATATATTGTAGTTATCAAGGCTTCTTTTTTTTTTTTTTGTGCTAATTCCCACAAGACCACTGAAATTATTTCTCTTCGAATATTCAAAATTCAGAGAGTTACGTGATTTGGAGTTTTCGGACGCGAGATTTTTGAAAACACCATATTGCCCTAACTGCCAACAGAATTTCCATTATTGTTTAGCTACAGCGTATACTTTATAGGGATATTAAATTTTTTGTGCAGTCGCATAGCCGCATTATCCACTCGCAATGACAGGCAAGGTGGGGCGAAATCAAATAACATAGTTGACGATAACTTGTAGGACGCAATTCTTAATTAATTTTAGATTCTGCTTTTATAGAAAAAAAAATTTTTTTCGTCTATTATTTGGTAAACAACTTTTCGACTTTTATTATCTTCTGGATGCAATGTACAGGAGTGTGCGCAAGCGAAAAATGATTCATAAATAATATTATTTGTTATGAAAAAATTGCAATATCAAATGAAATTATATTATCATTATCGAGCATTCGATTTCGAAGTAATACCTAGTAAACCTAGCGCTCCGCAATGGTCGTACATTCTCTGATATCTGGCTCAACTTGCCTACCTAACGAAAGGAGGCTGCAGTACTATTGATATACTTTGGTTAGATATCGATTACGCAAATCTTGTTAGCGATTATTATGTGCACAATATCTCGGACCAATCAAATCATTTACTTGCTGCTATCGATTTGGATGTTGTGCTTAAGGGTTCCAGAAATAGAGAGCCTACCATATTTGGTGGCGTCCCAAGTAAAAATGCCCATTAGTATCCAAAAAGAAAGTTAATAGGATGTGGCATCTATGAGGTCCTATTACTTCAGAAAGTGGGTTTTATTCCTGGTTCTATATGATCCTCTGTTAGGTAATTGTGAACTTTCTAATTGGATCTTAATAGGATCGAATGTGTCTGTATTCGGCATTCGCACCTATTAGCTATTGGTTTCTAAGTGAAAACTAAGTTGCCCTAATCGGCTCTGAATTCGGGTTATGTGCGGTTTCGTATTTGGTAATTTCGAACTTTCTAATTGGATCTTCTAAGGTTCTGATGTGGTTCGTATTCGGTACCCGCCCTGGTAAAAATGCTTATTAGAAGCAAATAGAACCTAATAGGAGTGGTTTCTATCAGGTCCTATTACTTTCTAAAGTGTTTTTATTCCTGTTTCTATGTGGTTTCTATTCGCATTGTGAACTTTATAATTGGCGTTGCTGGATTCTCCTGAGACACTGCATTGCTTTAAGGTTTCTTCGGAAAAAAAGTTTTACTGCTATGTTTTTAATGAACATTTCCGGCCGTCCTGATTTTCGAAATTTCACGAAATCATAATCACGCTTTAACATCCAAATTCCGCCTCTAGCATGAATCTATAACAAAACCATGTTAAGATCATTAATGCAGTTCTTGAAATAGGTGCAGAGAGAGAGAGTACTTTTTTGTAATATTTACATTCTGATTTGCAGCGTCGACGTAGCCAAAGGGTAAAAGTTCGCCACTATTAATTTTGTCTGCGAGGTTTTGTTTCGCCTCTTCATTTACGTTCCGCAACGATTCTACCAAAAAAGCGTATACAAATATTAAAATATTTGTAACGGGCCTTTTAAATCAATTTTCATGAATCAAAATAATATAACGTATTATTAATAATAAATTGTTATCATTTTGAACATCCTCCAATTCTTTATAATTTATGTATTTCCCGCTTTTTCTCAGTCAAAAAGAATTTAAATTATAGATCATTTAACGTTTTACCTTTAGCGTTGTTTATATCGCTAAAAGCGTTTTCTTGGTACTTCAGATTTAAAGCTCTCACAGCTCTTAATTCTATTTCTAATTCGAGAATACGTCGTCTTAATAATTTATTTTCTTCTTCTGGTTTTGAATTATCAGAGATTAATTGTAAATAACGTCCATCGCTCTCCGCCTACAAAAGTGTTCAAATTAGGATTAGAATTACAACTAGAGTATATGTAAATAAAAATTTATAAATCAACAATTTGGTGAAAATAATATTCTGGCAAACAAGACATCGCTTTAGCGTAGAAGACAACGACAAGTGTCTCACCTCTTTCTGCTCACGGTGCCTGAGAGCTTCCATAAAACACTCATCTGTTTTGATACGTTTCATATTCTGTTTTCCATTCTGTCCCTTATCCTTTGATTCCTTTTCCTTCATGCTTTCCTCCTCTGCTGAATTTTGTTTTCCCTTCTGGCCCATTTGCTTTGATTCCATTTCCTTCCTGCTTTCCTCCTCTGCTGAATAATGTTTTCCCTTCTGCCCCATTTCCCTTGATTCTTTTTCCTTCCTGCTTCCCTCCTCTGTCTTTTCCTCCGATTCAAGGAGCCTGAGAGCTTCCATGAAATACTGTGCTTCGGTACTTTTTAAATTCTGTTTTCCCTTCTGTCCCATTTCCTTCGATTCCTTCCTGCTTTCCTCCTATGTATGTCCCATTTTCTTTAATTCCGTTTCTTTCCTGCTTTCTTCCTCTGCTGATTTCTGTTCTCTCTTCTGTCTTATTTCCTTTTCCTTTCTGTTTCCCTCCTTTGCTAAATTCTGTTTTCCCTTCTGTCCTGTTTCCTTTGATTGCTTCTTCTTTCTGCTTCCCTCCTCTGCCTTTTCTCAGATTCATTTTGCTTTCTATTTATTTTCACGGTCTTCTCATTCGATTTCTTTTCTGGGATTTTATTTTGTACTCCAGGTGGCGCTTCAGTTGGCTTTAGAAAATAACATTCGTCTCTTACTTTTAAAGTTTGCACCGATGGGATTACCAACTCATTCTTGATGATGCTCAGTTTTTTCGCGTAAAGAACATTTTTATTCTGTGGTTCCTCCGATAAATGTGAGGCGCACTTCTATAAAAGAATGATGGCGTGAAAATTTCTTCCAGCTTAAACTTATCGAGTTAAGTTTCGCTGGGTTTAAGTTAAGTCCAGTTAAGCTGAGTTTTCAATTTATGGTCAACTCAGCTATATTTAAAAAAAAACTTAAATAGACTATAACTGTTTATAATTCTTTGGAATTTACTGTGCATTTTGTACAATTTTAATGAATTTACAACAAAAGAATGGTTTGAAATTCTCTAGAATTCGCCATGAATTCATAGAAATTCTATGGTATTCTACGGAATTCACAATGTAGTCGTTGGAATGCTATGAAATTCGTCATGAAGTCTCTGGAATTATTCTGAATTATAAGGAAATCCTCGGATTTATATGGGACTCACCGGAATGGTTTTAAATCATAATTGACTTCAGGAATTTATCCTTAAATCTGTGAAATTCTTTGTAATTCACCACATTTAATTGCGCTTCTTGAGAAATTTATGGAATTCTGAAGAGTTCAACATAAATTTTTTGCCATTCTTTATCAATTCTTTGAAATGTGGCACTGTAGGATTATAAAGTGTGTTGAGTGACTTCATAAGGAACTTGAATTATCCATCCTATTTCATCTTAAGTATGTAATATTTTATAATGCCTGTATAATATTAAATGGAATTCAATATCAATTCAAATTCATTACCGGCTTTCCTTCTTCAGTTTCTTCATTAGAAATAAGTGCCTCCAGATCAGAACTGGAAGTTCTCATCAAGTGTATTGGAGTGAAACTTGCTCTTTTCTCATTAATTATTTTCATTATATCCTCTGGGGAATCTATACAAATATATTATTTACGGTGAATCTTCCCTCATTTGGAACGATTAAATGCAACAATTAAAATGTTTTTTTTTTTATTCCAGGAAACTTATTTATTTCCCACCTTAAGAAAAATGTTTCAAAATCAAGGAAGGTAATTGGTCTTAAAAAAAAATGTGATTTGCCGGTGGTTGGCATGATCTGGATCCTTTCAATTGTACTGTTTCAAAGTATCATTTTTAAATGAAAGCTTTAGTTTTCGATATATTTTCTAAATTGAATATCGTTCAAAAAATAATAATATATAAAATTGAAAGAGTTTTGAAAACAGAATTTTGATTTAATCACATTCAAAAGCATCTATAATGAAATATGAAATTGGGAGCGTTTAAAATTAAAAAAGCTTAACATTCAATAATTTTAAAGTAAATAAGTTCAAAACTTAACAATATTTGAATGCGAACGGCTTGCTTCAAGAATAAAACAATGCTGAATAAAAGAATTCATCGATGTGAGCGTAACGTCAAAATTTATGTCCAGGACATAAATTCTAACGATAAATTCTAACTTGTGCTGAATTGTATTCGACAAAAGTAATCTTTTTCCCCTTGAGCAAAATTCTGTAAGATCAACAGTTGTCATATTAAAACCCAAAATGTCAAACTCACATGACAAAGAAGACCCAAAAAAAATCAAGTTTCAAAAAATTAAAACTCGTGCTAAATTGTGCTCGACAAATGCAGTCTTTATTTCCTCTATTTAAATTATGGAAGATCAACAGTTGTCATATTAAAACACAAAATGTCAAACTCAAAAAACATACAAGACCCAAAAATTATCAAGTTTCGAAAAACCCAAAACTATTGCTGAATTGTGCTTGAAAAGAGTTACTTTTCCCCTCTAACAATATTCTGTAAGATCTACAGTTGTCCTATTAAAACCCGAAATATAAAACTCAAAATACGTAAAAGACCCAAAAATAATCAACTTTCAAGAAACCAAAACTTGTGCTGAGTTGTGTTCGACAAAAGCAGCCTTTATTCCCTCTAACAAAATTATGTAAGCCCAACAGCTGTCATATTAAAACCCGAAATATAAAACTAAAAAAAAATACAAGACACAAAAATAATCAAGTTTCGAAAAAATTAAAACTTGTGCTAAATTGCGCTCGAAGGGCGTAAGTGCTAAGACCTGAATTTTTCAGGAGAGCAAAAAACTGTTTATCTTTCGCTGAATTAGTTTTAAACAAAAAAACGAGAAAACGGTTCGAGGTACTACTGGGCTTCATCGTACCGTGTAACGAAAATTTTGATAGGAGCAATCATCTCCGAGAAAACCTTTGTCAGGGACGACATGTAACCCAAAAACTTCAATTTTCACTCATAAAAAGTAAAGTAACTATTTTGTTTTTGAAATAAAAAAAAACAAACAAGAAAGTACCTTCGAGCTATTGGTTATCTCTATTGAATCGCAAAAAGCGGGCTCCAAGATAAATAACCATGTGGGAGAAAACCCTTGTATTTTATCAATCGGCGAAATAAACATCCTGAAAGAAGCAGTCACATCCGAGAAAATCCCTTATCAATGGTGCGGTGCGTCCCCAAAAAGGAAAATGTGGACACACAAAGAGTTGCATAACTTTTTTATTTTTTGAAGAAATTGGAAAACAAAAAAGTCCTTTGAAGCTATCACTTAGCTCTAATGAATTGTGGAAAAAACAGGGAAAAATATTAAATTACTTTATAAACAAAAATACCAAACATGGATTTTGACCCACTCCTAAATCGAACCGGACCATCATCTTTTACAGAAATATGAGGTAGGTGAAAAATATTATTTTAGGCCAATAAAACGCATTTCCGAAATTTGGCACTTACGCTCTTCTGCGGTGTTGCCCTTCAATTACATTCTCATCAGGGAAGGTATTAGATTTGTGTCAAATTTGACCCCCTCTGTTTTTGTCAGATGTCCACGTTTTGAGACATTCTGAACCCAAAAAATAGGTTTTTTGCGAACGTTTCCGTCTGTCTGCATGTATGTATTCTGACTGGGTAATTTGTACCCCGCACAAATAAAGCTAAAAACTATAAAATTCAGTTTCAAAAATCATTTTACTGGGGATATGAGTTTGTAATCACGGATCAAATCCACGGGCTGTCTGCGAACAGTACTATACTAGCCGAAAAAATAAGAGTCCTACGGCTAGTATTCAATAGAATTCTAGTCTTTGTTGTGATTTAATTATTATATTAAACATTAAAGATTGCTAACGTCAATAAAAACTCAAACTCTCGATGAGATATTAGCCTAGAATATGAAAGTTCGACGACTAATATCACATCACAACTTCATAACTAATTTTATATTATTATTAGCGAATTTCATAAACTCACCGTGTCTGGGATATAAAATTAAACCAGTTAGAAATAAATAACTCATCACCTGTGAAAAACTAGGGAGTTTAGGTATTTCGACCGGAACCACAAATTGTCAGACCACGGGGTTCCAAGTACGTTGTTCTTCTCGATTTAGTTTAATTTCTCTTGTATTTGTTTGTTATTTCATATTCAACTCGGTTGGAAGGGTGGATCAACCTTCCCCCCCCCCCACACACACAACAAAACAACAACTGTCAGATTCTAGGGGTTGGCTGCATCGGATGTCTGCTGTCGCCAAGGACTGAGAAGAGGAGATTTTCCTGGCGCATGCGTAGTGGACGGGAATCCCATACGTGCAAGAGCGCTCGGAAAAAGTAGGAGCAAGCAGCCATGGAGAATCTGCGTGCTGACCCAAGTCAGCCCGACCCGTGGACCATCGACAAGCGGCAGGCGATGAAGGCTTGTGTGGCAGATAACGCAGGTGGACTGTGCGCCACCACGTAGCCGGGGAACGAACTTGGCGGTTGGCATCCTCTTTCGACCGCCCTCTCACTCTGTAGTTCGATGCTGGTACTCGGGTGGCGCTCCGACTTCTATGAGAGGGAGAATGGGGACGCCACTCTTAAAATATTCATTCGTGATTCTGGACTCGAAGCAAATAGAACGCTGCCCGCTCATACTTAAAGTTTTTGGAAGGAAATTGTCTGAATATTATAAATCAAAAGCCAAGAACGGATCAAGAGGACGAACAACAGGTGGGCGCGTACTGCCAGGTGGGTTCCCGCTTTATAACATTCTCGTGCGTCTAGAATAATAACTTCTTTCTTTCAACGTCGTATGCCGAACTGGTAGGCACACGCCGGTGAAATTGCTTAGTTGCTGACCTCGGGCAAGGTCATCAGTGTTGATTCGCGTTCGGAAAATTTCTGGTTTAAGTCTCACGTGTTTCCTGGGTCAGCATGGACCCCCGCTAGGGCGGTATAATTCACTACCTCAATAATCGTAAAATACTAAGATGTCAAGTGGTCACTCGGGCCACTCGATATAAAGACGGTTTTGTAGCAGACAAAATGGAGGTACTCGTTCCTCGGTATGGGATGTCGGCGTTTCGCGAACATAATTCTTGTTGAGTGGGGCGAAGGCTCACTCGTTGTACTCATTTATTGTGAACTTATGGTGGGAATCCTGACGGGAGTTAATTGTATTTAAAGTGAATAAATAAATGTGTGAATCGAGTTATTTCTGGCCCTCTGCGTTAGCCCCTTACCGACCCACTCTACTGGTGCTACCGAGCGAGGTAGTTTTTATAATTTAATCAATAATGGAAATTAACGTTCAATAAAAATAAAATGTCCTTTTTGGCATTTTGATAGTTTTAACGTAGGAAAACTATCTGGCGCCCTTCAGGCATCTCTTGGACTCGTTCTGAGTCCAAGTTTCAATCCGATACATACAAATTTAACCAATCAGCAAGAATAGCATCATAGTATGCATGAGGGTGTGTATGTGAATTTTTATATTGCTAGCACGATGACTTTCCAAAGAATTGACAGATTGGATTAGACTTTGATATACTCATCAATGGTCCTAAAATGAATCTCAAGTTCGTCAGCCAGCCATTTTGGATAAGAATTAAAAAAGTGAGCGCTTCTTCAAAATTGTTGAGACTACTTTTTTCAAATCAAAAAATTCTATTTACGGATGTACGCAGTACTCAAAAATTCAAACAATTTATCCCAATAACATCTTTTGATAAAACAAAGATTACTGGAGTTGTAGCATTTACAAAATTCCAAAAAACAAACGAAAATGAACATTTTAAGCCAAACAACGCACGATATGAAAAAAAGTCAAGAGATGAAAAATGTTTATTTTTGAACACCCTTCAATATTGTTATGAGACTTAGTAATTTATTCGAAAAATCGAAAATTCAAATTTTTGTCGCACAAAAAAAACGAAAAATCAGAAATTCCATTTCGCGGTCAAAATATATAAGATACGAAAGAATATGAATAAACAAAAATTCTGTACTCAAAAAAGATCTACAAATTTGTTATCAATAACTTTTTGGCGGGACGTGTAGTTTTCGTTTCATTTGTAAAAAACTGATTTAAGAATAAAATAAATTAAATCATTTTTTGATAGATGCGTAATTTTTGTTTTAATCGTGACGAATACATTTTAAATAAAAAAATTAACTTTTTGGAAAAACGATACACGCGACAATAACATTTTATTTAACAAATCTTTTCGCCTGAATTATATTTACAAATTTTATCAGAAACACTTTACGCTAGGATGCATATTTTTGTTTGAAATCGTAAAAAATAACATCGAACATGAACAAATTACAATTTATGGAAAAACGACACAAGTTGCAATGAAACGCATAATAACAAAATTGTTTTTTTTTATAGGATGCGCACTTTTTTCAATTATAAAAACAAGACAAGAAAAATACGTCTGTTTTTAATATCAATGCATATTATGAATTGTAATAATATAAATTTCATTCATTGAAATTATAAATTTTTCAGGGTAGCTGAAAATAAAATTTAATGCAAAACATGAAACAAATATTAAATTAATCATGATAAATACAATTCGTAGTTTCTTTTGCAATCTCTAAATAAGCAATCACAGGCCGACGTACAGAAATAAATGTAA
>CAKNXH010000877.1:150425-167003 GCA_932178445.1 Andricus quercusramuli
CCAACATCTTTATGAAACATCTACAAACTAAAATCTTGAAGCAATCCAAGCTCAAAATTGAATTTCGTTGGCGCTACTTTCACACACTACTACACAAGTTTTCTGATTTCATCAATCGATTACACCCCTATATTCAGTACACCATGAGAATTGAACAAAATGGAAAATTGCCTTTTTTGGACGAACTGTTTCTACTAGTTTACAAAATATCTGCTAACATATTAGGACATGAGGTTTACAGAAAACTCACACACAAATGGAGACCTACGTGCCTCCTTCCAGCACCATCCATCTCAAGAGCAATCGGTCATCAACTCGTTTGTATGTAGATCTGTCTCCATAACAGATAAAGATAAATTACATATTGCATCAACATTAGTGGTATTTAAAAGAATTTATTTCTTTATTATTCCCCTATTTTTGTGGAAAATAACCCCGTTTCCACTTTTTAAAGCGGATTTTGGTTTCTGAAGTGTGCCATTTTATTATTTTTAATTATTCTTGATTCATTATTGTAATTTAAAAAAAAAAACGAAAAAGCGCAGAATAAACGTAAGATCCGTGTTCAGACAACGGCCTCGTTAATTTCAAGTGGGAGTACAAATTAACATCGGGTTCGCATCTTGGCCTCAAAAAACGAAAGTCTAGGATGGGTTGAAAACTTAAACCAGCCCGAAAGTTTAATTCGAAAATTATAAAAATTTCTAGGACGACAGGAAAATTACAAACAATTTTATCTTCTGTCAGATACCGCTATTTGTTCCATAGCATACAGTTATACAAGGGCACAGACCAGAAAATCTCTATGAAACTTTATTGTTCAATAAGTAAGTGTTTTTCTCCAAGCTTAAATTTAGGATATCGAGTGAGATTCTTAAATTTCTTTGGAGAAGGTTCTGGAGATGTTTGGCGAAGGTCTTCAGATTATCCAGTTTTGTTTCTAGATGTAGCTGTGCGTTACGAAATAAATTTACAAAATAAAGTTTATTTTCTTTGCTGGATGTCGAGAACAGAAAATATTATCTTAAACTTACTAGCAGATTTTTTTCTATGTGGTGGATTTTTTGGAACGGACCTCCTCTTTCGTTTTCGGTTTTTGTTTTTTTCAATCGATGAAATTGAATCATCGCTGCTCCTATTTTCTCTAGAGTCTGTAAAAGCAAGAACAAGTGTGTCGAAACTAATACCTTTCATAGTTGAAGGAAATTGAAGAATTAAATAAAAATCAAAACCTTACTCCATTTCTCAAATTTTGGGCGCTTACCACTACTGTTTTTAACTTTTTGCGGATTTTTTGGTAAAAGCTTCAACTTTTCCTTTCCCTTATCATTAGAAGGTCCGCAATCGTCAATTATTGACTCTTCTGAGGCTACAAAAGAATAGTAAGGGTGTAAAGTGTACACTAATTATTGCAAGTTCAAAAACGAGAATTGTTCAAAATGATTAATAAAGTCAAGGAAAATATTACTATTGTTAATTGTGACTAATGTTGGAAAAAAACTGAAGGCGAACTTAAAGGATTCCCTATAAATCTCTTTGGTACTTTTTTATTTTTAAATGCTAAAACATAAAACTTAAAATAAATATTGTTAAGCAAACACTTCTAACCTCAAATTAATCTTAAAATTAGTTACAATCGACAATTTTATAAATTATTTTAAAAATGCTCATTTTTGAGCTTGAGATAAGGGATCCCCCATAAATTACGTTGCTAATTATAGGCTATTTTTCAAACCCTCTCCATTCACTCTTTGTTTACAGTGGTAGTTTTGCCCCCCTCCCCCCTCCCCCTGGAAAATAACCTAGCCCAAAATTCTAGTAAAATATAACATTAATTCCTATCAAAATAAAAAACGACCTTATTTTCAATAAAAAAGTTAACTTTTAAACCAAAGAGGTGAATTTTGGAAATTAGGAATTTTTAACAAACTAATTCAACTCTCAACCAAGTCGTTGAATTTTCAAACAAAAAGATGAATTTATCAGCAAGAACTTTAATGCTTTAGCAAAAAATACGAATTTTCGACAAGAGTGTTGACTTTAAAAGTCAAAAAAATGAATTATGTAAAAATCGATTGAAATGTGATCATTTATTCATCAATTATTGTCAACCACTTCTTGGTCCGATTTTATATTCAAAAGCTACGAAATGTATTTTATAAAATACATTTATTGATAAAAATAATGATGAAACAACAACTAAATACTTGCAGACGTTAAATTTAATAACAAATAAGCAGAATATTATTATTTGTCAGTCATAGTTATTTTGAAGTATTTTGTTCTTTGATACTAGTTTTTGAGGCAGTCTCCGTTGCGCACTCGAGGCCTGACATTGTTCTCCAAGACTTCGAGAAACGAACGATATTCGTGATCGAATTCTCGGCTCCGTCCGAATACAACATTACTGCAAAGAGAAAGAAAAAGAGGAGAGGTATCAAGACCTTAAAAGAGAGCTGCAACGACTGTACCCAAAATATTCGTCACGAGTAATTGTCCTTGTGATAGGTGCTCTCGGAGGTGCTAAATTATCACTGCTTCGTAACCTTGAAGCCATACCCGCGTGCCAAAAGTATGCCAAGGCACTTGCGAGATGGATGCAGAAAGCTGTTATCCTTGGGTCGCTTCGTGTCCTCAAGACACACGAGGGTTTCGCCGGCCTGTCGCTGCGATTTCGTCGTGCCCTGTGACCACCCATCTCACGGATGTGAGACGTGGCCATAGGTGTATTTAACCGCGGTTCTACTGGGGGCTATTTACATTTTCTTTTTAGATGGCAGTTGCTCTTAGTGGTACCCTGCGGTGGTTGCCATACAATTGTATCGAAATCCTATTTCCATACAAATGAGAAATTTAATCAGAAATTTAACCAGATAATTTCTTCGAAAGTTCTCGTGTTGACAGACAACGACGGCAAACAGAAACCAAAGTAAAAACCATTACTCCTCAATCAGTGAGTCTAAAAACGTCGGATCTAGATGAATTTGGCAACACTCAATTTGTACATAAAATTAATACCTGAAAATTGAGATGAGAATGTCTCAATTTTAATGATCATAATAAAAAATGTCAAATGATGCTATTATCTTCAAGGAACATTCTTGACACTTACAACGTCGTTATCTCACATATATGTGAGATAACGGCTACTTGTGTATATATATTTGTACTCTTATGATGCAATGGAAAATTCCTCAGACACAGTTCTTAACCAAATTATTCACTGCAGCATTGATCAGTTTTTTCTCTACTTTGCGAAAATGCGGTTGGTCTGTACTTTTGTTTGCACTTTGGTGGTCATCATTAATTCTATTGGTGAATATAATGACATAATATATCTGTAATTCTCATTATACTTCATGCAATACATGCATGAATATGGCTATTCATCAGACCTGTGGTAAGAGCCTAAAGTCCCCCTTTCCAGATTATAGTCATATAATAGTCATTTGTATATTTATGTTGTAAAAACTAGAGATTTCTCTTTTTACGATATTTTTTTTTCGCGTCCTAAATTTGAATAGGATAACTTCATGCCCTGAAATAATACTTTGCTTTTACAATCTATAACGTCAAAAATCATAACGTCATAGACACACCTGGCCATTACATACTTAGGAACTTAAACGGCGGCAAGAGTACTACCATTACTCCCGGAATAAAAAATTTTGATTATTGTATGTTTCAATTATTATAAACAACCTACATTAAGCAAAAATTTGGAATTCGTGGTTTTTTCTATTTCGTTTTTTCCACTATTATCTGAATTGATGTAGATATTAAGAAGAATGGAAGTCGTTTATAACAATAACAATTGTTGATTTTTTATGAAAATTGTGACTAGCATTAACTCCCACTACAATTTAAAGCATTTTTATCCAAGAACATATTTGCATCAGAAAAAATTACAATGTTTGGCTATTTGTTAATGTAATTTGTTTATAATGATTAAAATATGCAATAGTCAAATTATTTGTATTCTGGTAGTATTCTTGCGTTGATATAAGATTATTTTCATTATGTAGACTTTTTTGAACGAAGAATATGCGTTTCCTCCCACTGTGCGGTGTTTCCGGGTATACTATCATGTGAATTTCAATATTTCTATTATTACTGCAAATATGAACCGATTTTTATTAACCTTTTTTTAACTTTCGTAAAATTATATAAATAAACTAATTCTGCTAATCAGAATTGAATCACGCAATGTTTTCATAATTTTAGTTTTTTCAACCGGCCTGCATCTGATAACAGCGAAATGGTAATTCTTTATGGGTAATTCGACGCGCTCCGGGGTGTGTGCCTCGTGAGTTTGATGGTGGCACTCAAACTAACTCTCACGATCAGAATTCACGGACGCGCCCTTACTCAACCTGCGTCCCATATTCAGTCCGGCGTCGCTCTCTCCTCCATTCCTTCTATCCCCCACTACTGGCGGCACCTTCGTACTACCGTACGTGGATGAGAGAATGAGCACTCGTTAGTGAGAGAGAGATGTGCGAACTTGCCAAATCTCTCTCTCGCTCCAACTGTTACCCAACATTTTCCCATTACACTTACTTGCACTAAATATTTGTGATATCATTGTTAAATGAATTATTGTGGACTGAAATACATTCTTTAAAAAAGCTTGCTATTCTCCAGTAACTTATTAATTAACAAAACTGAGCTGATAAGAATTTGCGCGAAACTTCACGAACGAACTCGATTCTTTTCGAACTGCCATTCTGGAAGGACATCATACTTTAGATAAGGAAATGTTCTTCTTTCAAAATTTCGCGCCTTCTTGTCCATGCACTTCTCATTTTTACGAAGGTATCACTTTGCACACCCCTTAAGCGTCAACAAAAAAAAAGTTAAATATAAGAAATTAACGTGCTGAACACAAAGGACAGAATCTTCTATTTCTTCTTGCAGAATGCAGTTCACAGTCGGACGAGAAACCTAAAATCGAACGTAATCCTGGCTCTTCTTCTTCTGCTGCTGCTCGACAACAACATTTGCCTGACCAGATTTCTTGGGAGGAGGGTCCTTTTCGTGGCAGGTCCAGGTTTCCTGTTGGCAGGAGTGCTAATGGCGAACGTAAACCTGGTTCTTCTTCTGCTAGACAACATTCAACTGACCCTACTTCTCCAGCGGAGGCTCCTATTCGTGCCAGGTCCATTTCCCCAGCTGGCAGGCGACCTTCAGATGTAGTACTTGGATTAACAATAGAACAACTTGGATATGTTCGACTTATTCCTCTCACAAATCGGAACCGTCAATTTGAATTTCGAAGATATGTTATTCCTGCCGGTATGCCAATTAGATTGCGAGCAGAAAGGAATAGATATGTGCCCGTGCCAACCAGAGAATATATTGTATTATCAACATCCAATGGTGAGATTTTTGCAATATTGGATTTCAGTGGGATTCTTCTTGGGGTGTATAAGACAGATAAAAATCGTTCGCGCATAAAAATAAATATCATAAGCGGCGCAGTTGATAAGTTGACTCAAGATGAAATCAAGGATTGTCCAGTAGGCAAAATGAATCCAGTCTTCCCAAACAGTTTCATTAGAGCTTCTGCAAATTACAATTCAATACAACAGTCACTCGCCCCCACATCTGCTCAGAAGCCTACTCTTCATGTCAGGTCCAGGTCTCCTCCAGGCTGGCCTCCTTCTCATGAAGTACTTGGATATGCAGTTTCAAAACTCGGATATATTCGGCTTATTCCCCAGAGGAATCAGAACCGGCAATTCGAATTCCGAAGATATATTATTCCCGCGGCTTCAAACATTTATTTCCGATCAGAACTGAATAGATATGTTCCCGTGCCAACCCGAGAACATATTGTTTTATCAACATCCAATGGTGAAGTTTTTGCAATCCTAGAGTATGATGGGATTTTTCGTGGAATATATAAGTCAGATGGATATCATTCGAGAGTAAAAATAAACATGATAAGCGGTGCAGTTGACGATATGACCGTAGTTGAAATGCGGGAATGTCCTGTAGGCAGACGTCATCAAATCTTTCCACGCTGGTTTAATAAAGTTGATTCAAATGAAGATACTCTACGGCATGTGTATCATTAGTTGAATAGAAAAAAGAGAAACTAAAATAAAATATTCTCTGTAATCCACAGTCGGATTAAAATTAAATAAAAAGATTTAAATGTGAATGTAATATGGTTATTGCCCAAACTGCTAACAGAATTTTTATTATTTTTCCAGCTGCAGCGTATACTTTCTAGGGATATTAATTTTGAAGTGCAGTCGCATAGCCTCGTTATCCACGTGCAATGGCAGACATATTGAGGCGAAATCAAATAACATAGTTAACGACGACTCATAGGACGCATTCCTAATATATAATATATATGCAATAATGAACAAATATTGATTTTCTTCTTTTTCATCTATCATTTGGTAAACAACTTTCCGACTCTCATTATCTTTTGGATAATTTGATATCAAAGTAATATTTTGACGGAAAATTACTTGCTTTGATCGAAAATGTTTAGTGTATTAAGAAAAGGTATCATATATTATATTGGTTAATTGCATTAATAAAAAACTAGGACGTGTAATTTTCAACCAATTAATTAAATTTTCAAAGAAAAAATATGAGTTCTTAATGAAAAATTTAACAGTTGTGTTTTCACCTAGAACGATAAATTTACAATAAACTTTGTTCTTCCCCTGTAGTGTGAGGTAGTTTTTTAACGTTTTGTAAGAAATGTTAACAAATTTGATAGGGTTTCGAAGATTACAGAAGATCTTAGTTATTGGAAGCTATTTTAAGCGTTTTACAAAGATTTTGTACGATTTCTCTTGATTTCAGAAATTTAAAAAGATTTCTTATGCTTCGCGCTGGATCATATATTCATCATATATTCATCTCGCGAAAAACCTTTCCGAATATAGAAAAATTATAGAGGAAGTAAAAAAAAATTCTGACCTTGAAAATCTGTGTTGAAGATGGAATTTTTGGCGAAAAAAATGGTTTATTGAATACCAAAAACGCTGAGATTTTACACTTTATGCGCAATTCATGTTTTTGTATACATTTTTGCATGCCTAATCCGAACCTGATATGTAAATCGTTGTACGACAAAATCCGAAATGGCGGAGCCAATATGGCAGACTGAAATTGTAAAACGAAACCAATTTTACTAAAATTTGCTACAAGGTGGGTTTTCATGTCACTGAATCCAAATCCAAGGTCAAAATTTAAAAATTCAAGAAGGCGGATCCAATATGGCGGACCAAAATGTAAACGGAAACCGATTTGACTAAAATCTGCTACAAGGGGGTTTTTTGGGTCGCTGATTTCAAATCAGCGGTCAAAATTGATAAATTAAAAATGGTGGACCAAAATTATTCTAAAAACAGATTTGACTAAAAATTGCCGTTTTTGGGTCCCTGAAAAATTAAAAAGTTCAAAAAAGCGGATCGTAATTCTCCAAACCACTATTGCAGTATTTTTCCTAGAAATCGCGCGGCTTTCTAAATTTGTCATCACATATATTTGTAACAATAGTTTTTGCTAAAAAACAAGATTTGATTATTCGACAAGTTATAAAAAGTTTGAGCAAAAGCGAAGAAAAGAATAATGGAACCACTATAGTGATCAGTATTGTAAATTATTATAGCGTTTATAACATTGAGGTGTTTAGCATATAAGATTAGAACAGTAAAAAACAAGTTGAAACAAAATAACACTTTTACAGGTACAGCAGATCAGCTATCAGTATTATATAAAAGGTATATTTACTGCAATATTTCTTATTTATAGGAACAATGATATAAATTTTATTGGTTTTTCAGAATTTATAGAAAATATTATTCACAAATAAGTATGAGTCTCCCTTTTCTTTTTTTTATTTGACTTTTTGCAAGATTTGCAATTTATCTAGATTAACGATTTTAATCTGGATCATTTTTTAATTTTTAATTCCTGCCTCAGCATCCCAGATTAACCTGGTAATTTCGTATTCACCTGCAAAGAAAGGGTAGAATTTTTTACCATTCCTATTTCAACCTTAAGGGTCACCATATCCCCTATATTAAAATTTTCCTTTCTAGCCGTTCGATCATTGTAATTTTTAGATCTGTTTTTGGCTTCTTCAAGACGTTCGCGAGCCAATCTTTGGGTATCATCTAGCTTTTGGAATAAGCTCCGCAAATACTGAGAATAGATTCGATCCTCAGGTCCTCGCGAAAAACTTGATGGAATGCTAGGCTCTTTCTCAAAAACTAAGATGAAGGGAGTGAAACCTGTACTCTCATGTATCTGTGTGTTATACGAAGAGATAGCATCGCGTAACCATTCGTCCCAGTTTTGAGAATTTGCGAATTATCTCAAATATCCAACAAAACTCTGGTGGCTTCTCTCAAGGGATCCCAATGACTGTGGGTGATAAGCTGTTGATAGGATTTTTTCTATATCAAAATTTTTGAGAAAGTTTTCATTACTTGACTGGTAAAATTCTTTCCCTGGACTGTATGTATTACACGTAGACAACCATAAAGGGAAATAAATTGTTCGGCTATAGCATTAACGATGGTCACTGAATCAGTCTTTCCTAGAGGCATTGCGTCTGCATATTTTGTAAAAACACATTGGATAGTTAAAATATGATTATTTCCTTTAAGGGTCATTTGTAACGGTCCAACTATGTCAATTTGTATTTTGTGAAACGGTTCTTTCGGAGCGTCCATTATTATTATTGGTTGTCTAGTTCTGGTTCTAGTCAATTTATTTCTTTGGCAATTTTTGCAATATTTTATAGATTTTTTGATTTCTGACTTCATCTTGGGCCAATAAAAATGAGGACGTATTCCGCTATAGGTTTTCGAAACGCGTTTGTACCCCGCTATAGTGCATTCGTGAGCTTCCCTAATCAATTTTTTTCTGTTTTCAAGTGGTAGAAATTGGATTTCCCCAGTACAAATTCTGATAACGAAATTCGTTCCTGTAAAATGTTGACGAAGAATCTGCTTCACGGAAGCCCATGATAGTTCATCGATATTACTTCCAAATTTTGAAATATTGCTGTTATTGACACCAAGGGATACCATAGCTCGTTTCAAATCCAGGAGAGTCTTTAAAAGATTGTGCAGATAAACTTTATCGTTCTAGATATCTTTTGTTACATGATAAAAAACGTAACGTTCTTTATGAAGAAAGGCAACACATTCTCCAACATTGAAGGTTTGATTTCCGATTCCTACGACCAACTTTAATCCCTTTTCTATAAGTTCTTTACTAGCTTTTGATTCTACATTTTTATCTTCCGATATGAAATGGACAAGATGATTTTTGCCCATTGTAAACTCATCATTGCTTTGAATGATGCATACATCATCAACCGCCAAGATTTGAGCTATTGGAAATTTGGACTGTGCTCTACTTTTATCGAAATTGCGACTACAATTTTTGCAAATGAATTGATCAGAAGAATTTTCGGTTTCATCAAAACTATTATTTGATTTATGAGGACAATCATTTTGGTAAGGATGATAATTGGTTTGTTCAACAGAAGAACAATTCATTCCTTCAGGTTCACAGTTATTCAAAAGACTTTGTAAGTGTTCATCTTCGGATGTGACATGCCTAATACCGACTTCCTGCTCTCCAACTTTAATTTGATTCGTGTTTCGCATTGATGCTCGCATCTCTCATCCAGGCTGACAAACCCTTCTCCAGAGCATGATTCAACCTCATGTGCCTTCTCGTCAGAAACAACCATGAGATATTCATATTCAATAATCCTTCAGGACCATCGCAAGAAACACTGCCCCATATGCGACAGCCCTGATAAGTCCCCCCAGAGGAGGAGCTGGGCAGTTGATTTCCCGATGCAACCTCCCCGAAGTAATTCTTGTAGAAAAGGAGCAAGGAAAAGGAATTTCGTATACATCCATTCCCCTCTGATCACTGGTTGAGTGCTTTGGAGCATGTGAGTGCCCCAGAGAAGTATTTCCCATAGTAACCATTCCCAAAAGTTCGTCAGACAATCTCCCAGTTTTAAGTATCACAGCGACCTACCTCCTCGGACCAAGTGGGGGCCCAGAGAGTTTTTTCCCCATAGTAACCGTACCCACAAGGCCGTCGAGCAAAGGTCTAGCATTTCTTTCAGTCCGACAGAAGGAGTCATGCTTTTGGTTTTGTACGCGCATCGTATTCCCCAAGGCAAGAGCCGCACTGGGGTTCCCTTGGCCACCGGGTATCCCAGGTAACCCTAACAAAGAGGATGAAGCACTTTTGTCCCAGTCACATGGGTTCCTTGAAAGAGCATCGGCATTGATATTCACTCTTCCAGGTTTATACATTATTTTATAATCGTATTCACTCAATTTGATCTTCCACCTGGCTAACGCCGATGCTGGGTCTTTAATTTCATGCAAACAAACCAGTGGTCAATGGTCAGTCATAAGAAGAAACTTTCTCTCAAACAAATAAGGTCTGAAATACATTACACAAAATACAATAGCAAGCAGTTCCTTCTCTATAGTAGAATAATCGATCTCCGCCTAATGCAAAGTACGAGAATGTCTGTGTATCGCAACAAGGGCTCAGAACAAATTTTATCCCTTAAGATTTGACCTTCTCAGGATCAGGCTTAACTCCTTCTCGGGTAATTATATGACCCAAATATTTCATTTCTTGTTAGTAAGTTTATGTTTTTGAATAATCCAGTTATATTTTACTAGCGTGTTAGTTGATAGTCGCGTCGTTAAGAAGCGTAGTTGTGATCGCAGAAGAGAGTCAGTCTGGCTAGAGAATTCATAGCGAACGTATCTCGAAACCTGGGCCTATCGTGGCGTAAAATTTAGCCTTCGTGGTGTTCTTAAGCCTTGGTGGCATTAATTGCTAATTCTGTGTTCATCCCGGATTGTCGGGTCGTTTGCTTACTTTGTGTTCATCAAAATAAACTATAAAACTTAAAATGTGACGCGTCTTAATGATTTCCTACCCACTACATTCCTGACTACTATGAACTCCAATTTATTACTTAACACTGTTGTCGAAGAAAATGACACTTTTCAGGTTGAAGGGCCAATCCTGGATGCCTTAGCTGTGTTAAGAGTTTCCTAAGTTTCATGGAATGACTTTTCAAATTGGGTACATAGATGACTGTGTCATCCATGTATATGAACAATTCTACAACCTGTAACCCTGTCAAAACCTGATCCATTACTCGTTGAAATGTTGCAGGTGCATTTTTAAGTCCGAATGGCATCTGATTATATTCGTTATGGCCATGTAGAGTCGAAAATGCTATTTTTGCTTTGGAGTTTGGATCCATGGGGATTTGATGGAAAGCGAGGTGTAAATCGGTTCCGGAAAAATATTGTGCTCCACCCAACTGATCAAGAATATCCGCGACATTCGGAATGGGGGTAGGCATTAGTGATATTTAAAAGAATTAGTTTCTCTATTATTCTCCTATTTTTGTGAAAAATCACCCTGTTCCCTCTTTTTTAAGAGCATTTTGGGCTCTAAAGTGTGACATTTTATTATTTTTAATTATTCTTTATTCATTACACAGCCACACAAGAAAAATCGTTTTTCGGGCCCAGAGGTCAGACCATGTTGACTATATGTTTTTTGGGTCGCTGAAACCGAATCCGAGGTTTAAAAAAACCCAGCACGACAGGGTTCTTGCATAACCGCACAAAACCTCATAAAAGGTTATTTTTTCAAGTCCGGGGGTCGGACCATGTTTATCAGCTGGTTTTGGGGTCGCTGAATTCGAATCCAAGGTCCAAAAAACGTGCTGGAGTTTTTTAGACCACGGATTCCAATCCAGCCACCCCACAAACATATAGTAAACATGGTCCGAACCCCGGACTCAGAAAAAAGTCTTATGAGGGTTTTTGAGGTTGTGTCAAAACCCTGACTTGCTGGGTTTTTTTTTTACCCCAGATTCGTATTCAGCGAGCCCAAAAACATGTAATGAATATGGTCTGACCTCAGACTTGAAAAAAAAGGAATTATGAGTTCTTATGAGGTTATGTAAGAAACCTGGTGTGCTGGGGGTTTTTGGACCTCGTATTCAGATTCAGCGACCAAAAAAACATATAGTCAACAGGGTCTGACCTGTGGGCCCAGAAAACGATTTTTTTGTGTGGCTGTGCAATTTGAAAAAAAAAAACGCAGTATAAACTTCAAATCCGGTTTTAGCCAACGGCTACGTTACTTTCGAGGGGAGTACAAATTGACGTCGGGTCAGGTATCAAGTTCGCAACGCGGCCTAAGACCACGAAATTCCAGGATGGGTTGAAAACACAAAACAGCCGAAAGTTTAATTTGAAAATTATGAAAATTTCTAGAACATCATGAAAATTACAAGAATTATATCGTATACCCACTACATATTTTAAGTTGACAAAAGCGAAACGTGTTCATACTGTGTCGCATAAAATCTATTCATCAACACTTTTGATATCTGGTTCATTATAAAAAAATCGATAAACGATATCGCATCGAACGTCGACGACAATAGGTGTGACAATTCAAAAAAAGTCATTTCGAAAGAATCGATTTCGAAAGTTTTCAGATTTTCACGTTGGGGGGATTTTCCTCCATAAATGTTGTTCCTTATAATAACGGTTTTTCTGTTGTGAGCTTTACCGAGCCACCTCTACCCTGCTAGCGAATTTCTGCTTAAAATTCTATGTGTTTCGATTGGTCAGGAGGCACTTGTTGCACCTAGAAATGTCCCTCTCCTCTAGAACGATAGAGTTCGAAAAATGCTATCCAATAGTGGTATTAACTCAAAAATGAACTTTTTTGAGTTGTCATACTATTGTTCTTAATGTGCGACATGAATTTGTCATATAATTTTTTGAGCAATAATGAAGCCGTGGAAGAGATAAAATTGGAAGAATAAAGATCTTTTTTTCTGGAACCTTTGTTTAAACTATGATCGTATGTCGCAATGATTTTCCAGATAGTGCTATTTATTCTATAATATACATGTATACAAGGGAATAGATGAGAGAATCTCTGTGAAACTTTATTGTTGAAATGAGTAAGTGTTTGTCTCGAGGCTTTAATTTGCGATGCCGAGTAAGGCAGTGACTAGCGGCTGTCCATATAGGACGTATATAATTTTTTGGGCGATAGAGAGAGGAGGCAGGTAGGGGCAGTCAGCAAATCAAAATCGGCTACGTGGAATACGAGGAGCTCACTAGTATATATGTATATGGAAACATCTTGCAAAAAATTCCTTCTCTCGCTGAATCAGTATCATCTGCTGCTATTTACTCCCATCTACACGATTAGTGAAAAATGAGGATCAACGTGGGTATTCTATTCCTTACATTTGCCGTTTTCCTTGATTATATTGGTAAATATATAATAATATAACATATTTACTTCTCTTACTTCTCTCTTCTTCACATCACAGCCCCTAATATTCTTCATATCCCTCACTTATTACACTTTCTACCTCCTCACATACCTGACTTCTCCTTTCTCTACTTTCGCTACCCTCACATCCAACGATTAAACTCGCTTTCTCTACTTCTCAACACCTCACATCCCACTCTTCCAATCCCATCAGTTTTCTCACTTATCCGTATTTTACTGCCCCTATTTTTACTTCCATACTTCTCCTCCCCACCATCACTTTTCTTATTTCTCCATCCTTCTACATTTCCTAATTGAACTGACATCTACTTATCCTCCCTTTCCTTACTTTTTCCGCCTCAGTATATATATATATATATATTAAATGATATCATTATCTGTGAGGAAGAATCTTGACACTGATAAAGTTGGTATTTCACAAATGTGCGAGATAACGGCTTCTTATGTATATATTTGTACTCTGATGATGCAATGGAATATTCCTTAGGTACAGCTAATAAACAAATTCTTCACTGAAGAATTAATCAGTTTTTTCCCTACTTTGCGACAATGAGGGTGCTCTGTACTTTTGCTTGCACTTTGGCGGTCATCGTTAATTCTATTGGTGAATACAGTAATATATCTATCTTTTTTTTATTATTGTTTCTGTCACACAAACACGAATACGGCTATTTCTCAGGCCTATGGAGCTAACCTAAATTTCCCCATTCCAGCTTATGGTGAGACTAATTTTTATGAGTCTTGTTAAAATGCCTGCAAGTAGCCCCGAAATAATACTTTGTTTTTGAAGTCTATAATGTCAAAAATCATGACGCCATAGATATACCTGGCATGCTACGAAAAAAGATGATAGGACAAAAAGTATCCAATCAAGAAAGATCTACAAATTTGTTGTTAATAATTTTTTTATAGAAAGCGTAGGTTTTGTTTTAATCTATGACAAATGACATTGCAAAATGAACAAAAAATCAAGTTTTTACATTATCCTAATGAGAAGGTATTGGTTCTGTGTAAAATTTTTAAATATAGTGTTCTATGAATAAAACGAACACTGTTGACCAAAACGGAATTTTCGATTTTTTGGTAGCGTTTTCAGTAAGATTAACCAAAACTGTTTCTTAAGCAATTATGCGTTTTTCTGTGGGCTTCAAAAAGGTGTGTGGGTATGGTAATGAGAATGTGTTACTATCTGTTCAATTCATTTCAAATTTCACAAAATTTTCATCGATTCAAAAAAACCATTTATTGATCCATTTTGTCAGATCCATTTATTGGTTACCTGAAGCTAAAAGACACATAAATCCTACAATTGATAACATCATCTGCTATTGAAAAAAAATCTTCAGATTGGCAAAGCCGATTTTTCTAATCGAAAAATGCCATAACTTTTAATTTACTCATTTTAGTTGCTTATAACATTAAGAAATGGAATTACATATTCATCATTTCCCAGATTATCTTAAGTACACCTCAAATGATTCAGAGGAATCCAAATTTGAAGAAATTGCTAATTTAAATATGTCACATGTCACTACAAACATTTCTTATAAAAATTGTCTATTGTTCTTTTTTTCATGAAAATAGTGATTACAAAGCTTTGTCATAAAAAAAAGAAGCAGTTTCAGTGAAAAAAAATCTTTCCAGGCCAAAGTGCCTTTTTTACATTTTTAAACCGACAGGTCAAAAAGAATATTATTTTAAAATATCGATGAGACTGAGTAAGCTAATTACAGTGTTAAGTGTCTGGAGACTGAGCAACGACGAATAGTTATGTCACAGCAACGATAGTTAATAGTCACTGTGTCTTTTCTACATAACTAGTCAGTTTCTTATAAGTATTTTAGCTGCTTAGTTTTGTTCATTCCAAAAGCTAGATAGTAAGGATATTTAGGTACGGCTATCAAACTATATTTAATTATAGTATTAATTCTCCAAGTTTGATCAACGGACTGTTATAGATTATAGCCGACAAGTCACAGCAGTGAGGTTCATATAATACTCAATTTTCTACGTTAACTATTCACCTTCAGCCGAGTATCACAGGTACTTAGTTTTGCTGATACAAAAAATATACTTTTCAAGGAATGTAAAATTTTACTTGAAACTTGTTCGAAACTAAAGCTTTATGATGTTTGAGAGAATTCATGTAATCGATAAATTAAATTCTGTTCTGGAAAATATGAATAATATTGTATATAAAACTACAAAAGAATTTTAATTCCTAATGTGCATTGCTATTTAGGTATGAGAGCATTGAATATAAACGTTATTTATGTTGAAAAACAAAAAATAATAGTAAAAAATTCATGTTCTCGTAAATTCTCGATAAACTCTCGCATTCTCGGTAACATACGGCAACGTTCTCCGTTACCTTCTCCAAATCTTTTTTTCCGAGAATTTTCTAACTCTACGATGGCCATGCCGTGAAAATGCTAACTGAGATAACACTGAGAGTCACTGCAATTTCATTCTGCTCTTCTTTTCTTTTTGTTTATAACATTGAATGTAATCGTTTTTCAAGAAACCGGCTCTGGTCGGCAAATCAGGCTGCTATTTAGATGAGGCATGCAAAACACCAGACAAAAATATTTAACCGTGTGTCTGAATACTAATCTGATCGTTTAATTTTGATAAATCCCCTTCAGGTCGATTCCAACGACTCGCACTGGAAACATACACTCATAATTTTTATTGAATCATCGGGAAGATGCTTTCTGTAATGGAACTTTGAATTCAGCAGAAGATATGAGAAGTGAACGTGCTTAACACAAAAAAAAAAATCTTCTATTTCTTCTTGCAGAATGCAGTTCACAGCCCGACGAGAAGCCTAATAGCAGACAGAATCCTACGGAGGAGGCTCCTATGCGTGCCAGGTCCATTTCTCCACCCAGCAGGCCTCCTTCAGAAGGAGTACTTGGATGTACAATGGAACAACTGGGACATATTCGACTTATTCCTCGCAAAAATCGGAACCGTCAATTTGAATTTCGAAGATATGTTATTCCTGCCGGTATGCCAATAAAATTGCGAGCAGAACTGAATAGATATCAGCCCGTGCCAACCCGAGAATATGTTGTGTTATCAACATCCAATGGTGATGTTTTTGCAATATTGGATTATAGTGGGACTCTTCTCGGAATGTACAGGGCAGCTAAAAATCATCCGCGCATAAAAATAAATATGATGAGCGGCGCAGTTGATAATTTGACT
>CAKNXH010000878.1:0-55968 GCA_932178445.1 Andricus quercusramuli
TGAAACCCGAAAAATCTTTAAATTTTAAATTCTAAATTTAAATTTATTATAATGAATCATCGTGAAAGTATCAAATCTATTATTAAACTACTAATTCGTAGAAAAAACGTTAAAAATTCAATTCATAAATAATTTTTTCTTAATAATTATATTTCTTGCGATTTTACTACAAATTAGTAATTTTTTATTGAAGATTATTATTAGAATGCTTGCCAAAAATAAATTGATCAAGGATATTTGGCATTCAGAAATGGTAATTTTAACCACATGTGATTTTTGAATCGATCCTGTGCGACAATCGAATTTTCTCCCCTAAAATATTCATATTGATATTCCGGGATAATCATGTCGACCCGCTGAAATGATCGAATCGACCATTCGAGCCGATGAAATCGACTGTATTGAGATGATCGAAGCAGTCGCCCGAGGTGTCCAAATCTATCCTAAACGATGACCAGGTTGACCCTTTGAGAAAATCAAATCGACCATCTGAGACGATCGAGTCGTCTGTTTGAGACAATTATATCTATCCTTTACTATGATCAGGTCAGCTATCTCGAGATGACCGAGTGGACCGTTCGAGATGATCGAGTCGACACTTTGAGATGATCGATTTGAACCTCTTGTTTCAATCTTCTAGAGATAGTCGCTTCAGCCATATGCAAGGGCTGTCCTATAGTTGACCCTGCAATATGGTCGGTCTGCATATCTAGATGGCGCGAAGCAAGAGACACGTGATTAGAGTGTGTTCGTTAAAGTCGAAGGAGTTTCAACAAAAGAGAATTCACAATCACAAAATTACAGTTGTCGATCCTTTGAACTTTGATTTTAAAAGGCCTGCCCACAAATGTGGAAGTGATACAAAGACCGAGCGCGAAGCGCGAGGTAAATAGATTATCGAGCGCGAAGCTTTCTCGTTTCTAAAGTACATTTTCGCATTTGAATTACTTGTTTTAATTGACAAAATGATACTTGATCACACAAATTTTTCATCGTTTTTTTACTGATTTTATGAAAAAAGTATATAAACAAATTCCCAGTGTGGACATTTAAAGGCAGAGAAAAATCGTCTTTTATCTTAATTTTTCTTAAATGATGTCATCAGTGATTTTTTTCTAAATGTATTCTATAAACAAAGTCCCAGTGTCAAAGTATAAAGGCAGAAAAAAGTGCGTTTCTTCAAATAATTTGCTTGAAGTTATATGGTCAGTATTGTTTCGCGATGTTAATTTAATAGCGAACGAATTTTATGAACATGATATGTTCAGTTTGGACGCAAATTTTCATGAGTAAGAATAATTCTAGGCGTCTAAATTGGACATATATTTTTGGAAAAACATTTTTTTTAAAACATAAACTTAAAAGGGTTAAATTGTGTAACATGATTGCAAAAAATTTTAATTGCTTCATTATATAATATGTTTACAAAATAACAAACAAATATTGGATCATGATATTTTATGTATAAACATCATTGGCGAGATAAATTTGAAAAAATTAAGAGAAAAAGCTTTTGAAAAAAAAACAGTTGTGGCTATACGAAATTACAAAGTTATACTTTGATTAATGATATCTCAAATATTTGAGAAGATTCTTGTTTCTTATTCAGCCAAAATTATCTTTGAAATTTCTACATTTAATCGTTCCATCAACAAAACTTGCTTCAGAAAATATTTTCAATTTTCTTTCTCAGCGTGTTAACGAATTCAGATTTTCTGTCACTACGGTGTAATTTCCAACAAAAATAGTTATGAATTTTCAGCGAAATTGATGAATTTTCAACCAAAAAGAAAAATCAATTTTTAACAAAGCAGTTAAGTCCTCAACCAAAACAGATTAATTTTCAATAAAACAGTTACATTTTCAACCAAAAAGGTTTACATTTTTAACCAAAAGAGACGAATTTTCTACAAAATAGTTTCTACTAAAAAAATTAATTTTCTTGACACCTTTCAAAATTATGAAAAAGCTTTTTTTCGAAACCCTCAAAAATCTACATTTTGTTTAAAATTATTCTAAAACTTTTCAAGCTGTATGCATTATTTTCTAATCTTTCAAAATTGAAAATTTTTGCCTCAAAATTTTGTACATTCTTTTCCGACATTTGAAGAACTAATTTCAATGTTTTCAAATCTTTTACAATTTTCCCCTAAAATTCATTTTTCAACATAAAAAATCATTTCAAATTTTCCTAGGAATCTTCAATTTTTTTTTGATTCTCTTAGAATCATGCAAAATTCTTAATACGCTTCTTTTTCGGAATCTTAAAAAATCTACTTTTTATATTCTCATCATAATGAGAAGGTGTTGGTTTTATGTGAAAAATGACTTTCGCGTATTCCGTCAAATGTCCACAAAGGCCCCATGATTAAAAAAAAAGTAGTTTTTACGTCGGTGTCTGTCTGTCGTCGTCATTGTAGTCCTTAAACACACTTCACAAGAGTGTGAAAAGAAAGTACAAGTTCGTCAGTCAGCTATTTTGGAAAAAATTTTAAAAAGTTAGAGCAATTTAAAAATTTTTGTGACTATTTTTTTTCGAAATTTAACATTTTTATCTACAGCTCTTCATATCACATGGAAATTCGAACAATTTATCCTAATGACTTCTTTCGATAAAACATTTTGAGCCAAACAACGCAAGATACGAAAAAAAGTCAGGACAAGAAAAATGTTTCTTTTCTTACACTCTACAAGATTATCATAACGACTTTTTGAATTTAAAAAAAAAATCGAAAATTCATATTTTTACTGTACAAACAATAATGAAAAATCCAAAAATTCAATTTTACGACCAAACTATGCAAGATACGACAAATGGTGATTGAACAAAATTTCTACACACAAAAAAGATCTACAAATTTGTTATAGATGACATTTTGATAGGATGCGTAGTTTCTGCTTTATTCATAAAAAGTAACATTAACAGTGAAAAAATCAGCCCGATAAGTGGGCACATTCTCATCAAAACTTTGTTTATTCAATTTATTTTTCATCTCATTGTTTTTATGTTCGCAATACTATTTCTAACCATTAAAACAATAAGATAACTATCATTAATGCTCACGGTACTGGAAAATTTGTATTTTTACATTCTAGACGCGCTCAAGCTTCCGAGCTATAACGAGCAACTACGGATATTACAACTAGAAAAAAATAAAAAAGTGCCATATTGAAAAAAAAATTGAATTCAAACTTTTTTTTCAACTTTTTTTCATTCAAAATTAAAAAAAGGTTTGTTCTTCTCGCTGTTTCAGAAATATCGATAATTGAAAAAAAAGTGAAGCCAAAATTGAACATTACCATAACTCTCGTA
The DNA here is from genome assembly GCA_932178445.1 of Andricus quercusramuli. Lineage (NCBI taxonomy): Eukaryota > Metazoa > Arthropoda > Insecta > Hymenoptera > Cynipidae > Andricus > Andricus quercusramuli. Next base: position 3,314 of record CAKNXH010000878.1, read on the forward strand.
ATTTTTAAAATTCTTTGGATACCAAATGTCTTTTACATAATACTATAATTTCGCAAAGTCTCATTGGAATCCAGCGACCACTTGTAAATCCTGATCTACATATGTGACGTAGCTGACCCATAATCTTCATGCAGTAAGAATTAAAGCTAATAACTTATTCGTTTTTGATTTCGAATTTTCTCTCCATCTTACCAACCCCATTATCACACTTATCTTTATCGACCCTACGCTATAATTTTCCTTAATAGTAACAAATTATAAAAAAAATTTCAACTTCACAATTGAAAAAATATATATTATTAGAATGATTTGCTTTTTTACAGACGTTGCCACTGGCTGTTCGATTGACTGGGTTAAAGCTAATTTAAAACTTCCTATTGTGTATGTTCATGAGTTACGTGACCAGGGGAAAAAAGATTTCTTACTCCCAGCAGTTGTGTGTCAAAATGCTTTATTTGGAACTGGTTAAAATTAGTTGTGGTTAAAATTAGTTCTAAAAAGTTAACAAGTGCTGCAGTGTCCAGTGTATCATGTGTCATATCACACATACAAGATGTATTCATATTCGTGCAGTTAAATTACTTTTATGAAACGGAGCTACAAACAAGATGCTTTCACAAGCCATGATAAGCCCTAGCCATTTCTCTCAGTTTCATTCTATTAATTTTTCCTATCGGCGTTTGTGGTAATTTTTCTAGAAATACTATTCCACCTCGGAGCTTTTTAGTGTCATCAAGAACTGAAGTCAACTTCTCGAGTTCCTCTTTGGATACCTGCGCGTACAGAAATAAACAATCTAAGTTTTTGCCTCGTTACCTCAATCTCAGAATTAAATCTGGATATTGTCATGAAAATTTTATTTGTACTCAGAAAAATGTTGCTCATACGTTCAGAGAGAAAGTTATCATATCCGTTTTGTGTTGAACTACTTGAATATCTTTTTATACAAATAGAATCATTTGGCTGCAAGATTAGAAGTTTATTGCACAAGGCTAATGTTTGCTGCGAGTGGATTCTTTTTGAGGCAAATGAAATTACTTTCAACTTTAGATTTAAGAGAAAATCTTATTTGCTTCAAGAAGCTTCCTTCTCACACAAGAGTAAATTTCTCTGAGTGTATATCCAGACTGAAATTTGACTGAATTTCGACTAATAACCTCTGAATTTTTGGTCTTCACAACAAAAGCCATTGGGTGTTCGTCATCCAGTGAGTGAGGTACGGGAACAACAGCAACGTCCAACACTTTGGGATGTTTGGCAAGGAGACTTTCGATTTCTATGGGCGAAATATGATATCCTCTGTATATTATCACCTCTTTCATTCGGTCCACAATGTAGATGTTGCCCTCCAAGTCATAATAGCCCAAATCTCCAGTGTGAAGCCAACCTTTGCAAACAAAAATGTATCTTTTAAATCAAAAATTTGTATATGATAAACACGAAATACAAACACACCTATTCATATGTCTGCAAGTATTATTATTTAGAGAAGTTTTAGGCTCCGGAAGCTTTCATCATGGTTCCTTAAAGAAACCAATCCCAAAGCTACTGGAATGTGTACGCCATCTGCTTCTGCTCCTTCTGTCCTAGAAGGTAAAGAAGAGCGGGAAATTTACGCGTTAAAACATCGGGCAACACTGTTCCTTGGAGTCAGTTCTCTAGCCGCGGATGACCTTACGTGGCAGACAAGACAGTTGGAATTGAAGGTTTCACCTCTGGATACTTTTTTAGAGCTACCAATCTTTGTAGAATATTAAGAGGAACAGTGTTGACGGACCAGATGGAGTGATCCCAGAAGAACAGCCTTTTGCATCCGGTTCGCGATGAAATGAGCCGGAAGCTGGCAAGCCGGAATCTTGTTGAGTTGGCTGATGAATGAAGCTTTCATACCTCCAAGACAGCCGACTATAAGAACTACAATATGGACTTTGTAGCCTTGGTACAGCCTACTCAGCTCGAACAGAAGTGCTTGATATTTCGCCCGTTTTTCTCCCTCCTTTGCCGTGATATTACCATCGGCTGGTGCCGAGAATTCAATCACGTAAATGATCTTGTTTTTCAGATCTTGGAGGACAATATCAGGCTTCGTAGCACTGATACGTTGAGTGGTGGAGAATGAGAAATTCCAGTAGATCCTACACTGATCATTCTCCACAACGGACTCGAGTTCCCCCTGAGCGTATAGCAAGACGGGCAACATATCAACACCATAGAAATGCCTAAGATGGTAATATAACACTTTTAGAGCTGCATTGTGTCTCTCTATGAACGCGTAGCGCGCATATTTAGAGCATCCACTGAGAACATGTCCAAGTGTTTCGGGCTCTTGCTTGCACGCTCGGCAGTTGGTATCGCGTACAGGTACATTCATTATGCGCTCGCGGTAAACTAAGGTGTCTATGACGCCGTCTTGGCAGGTGAAAAAAAATCCCTCGGTCTCCGATCTCAATCCAGCAGACTTGAGAAACATGTTGGAGAGACCCATCGAAAGCTATTCTCTACGTATGATGCCGTAGAACTTACCACGAAGGGGTTTCTCAGCATGTTCTCTTAGTAGGAGCGTATGTTCTGCTTGCTGTATAAGACTTTTGAGCATCAGAGGTGTTAGTGATGCTAGGCCGTGTGTAATGTCGCTGGAATTAAATGGGAGGTCAAGCTGCTCTGCGGCCCTATCTGCGGCATGATATAGAAACGCCGCAGCATTGCCGACTTCATGTTGATGTACGAGTCGCATAAGGGAATCCGTGCTTTTTAGAACTGAGCAAGCTGTAGCCAGAATCGTTCTTCGATGAAGACACTCTAAGCTTAGCAATCCTCTACCCCATTTACCGCGAGGGAGATATATTCGAGGTACGGAAGATCTAGGATGAAGACTTCGTTGTATTGTCATCATCTTGCGTGTGCTTCGATCAAGTTGTTTTAACTCATCGACGTTCCATTTTACTGCACCAAACGTGTAGAGCAGTACAGGAACGGCCAGCATATTGGTCGCCTGGATCTTATTCTTTCCAGATAATTCGGAAGCCCACATTTTTCTGAGAATTTGGCGTTACCTTTTTCCAAGGGCTGTTTTCAAGTTATGCACATTTTGGGTTTTCGCTTGAGGTATTCCAAGCTATGTATATGTTTCTCCAATACCAAGATGTTGAATGGTATTCCCGCCTATGAGTTGAACATCCTGATCGTCACTGGATCATGTATTTTCTAGTCTTCCTTGGTGGAGGTGGACGCAGGCACAATTTTCCACTCCGAAGCTCATGCCAATCGCTTTAGAATAACTATTTACCGCATCTACAAGGATGTTAAGATCCTTTTTTGAGGAAGCAAAGAGATTAAGGTCGTCCATGTACAAAAGGTGGTTGACCTTATATTCTCTTCTGTTCGGCGGGCCACATAGGTATCCAGAGCTTTTGCCTCGGAGCACAATAGATAAAGGCAAGAGGGAGATGCAGAAAAGTATCGGACTTAGAGAGTCTCCTTGAAAGACCCCCCTCTTATATGTGACAAAGCTTGTAGTCACTTGTCTTTTGTCAAATGTTATGACAAAACTTGTCCGTTACAATAGCATAAGCTCTTTTATGCATCTCACTATTTTTGGATGCACCTCCATGCACTCAAGGAGCTTAATAAGTAGCTCATCGTTCGTGTTATCGAATGCCTTACGGTAATCAATCCAAGCCATGGACAGATTGCGTCGATACCTAATCGAGTCCTGGGTAATACACCTGTCTGTTAACAGGTTCTCCCTGCAACCTGCCAGCCCTCTCTTGCATCCACGTTGTTCAACTGTTACACTCCGTACCGGCTCGATAGATGTCAATATCCTCCCTTCCAGAATGCCAGTGAATAGCTTGTAGCTGGTGTTTAAACAAGCTATGGGCCTGTAGTTCTTTGGAGTTGACAAATCTCCGATCTTAGGGATCAATACCGTGCGTCCTTCCACTAGCCACTGCGGGACGGGTTGTTCTCCGTTTAAGAAAGTAGTAAATATACGAGCTAGATGTTGGTGCGTAGAAGTAAACTTCTTCCACCAAAAGTTGTTTGATTTTATCTGACCCTGGTGCTGAAAAGTTCTTAGTTCTAGCGACAACTTTCTTCACTTCTTTAGCAGTAATTAGTGGACACTCTTCCTCTGGACCTTGTAACCTTTGCCTTCGGCAAAAGTTACGGAAGAGTGATATATCAGAAGCGTCTTCATTTAGCTGATAAGTATCTCTATATACTTTCTCCCAGAAGACTTGAATCTCTTCTCGACTAGGCGGATTTTCAACTACACATGACGCTTTATTGAACAGACGGGAAGGATTAGTAGAAAAGGTGGAATTTTCCTGAATCCACTCAACTCGCCGTTCAAGGCGCTGTTTCGCTGTTGAAAGAGATGTTACTTTTTGCGTCCAGTGCTGCTTGATGGTCGACAGTTTACACTTGTTCAGCGTGTGATTTGCTTTCCTCAAGTTTCGAGCAAGTGCCCTAACTTTTGGAGTGAACTTTTTATTTGATGTTATGTAGCTAATCACGCACTGAGCATTTGATGCATGCCGTCTCGCCGTTTCAATTTCGAACTGAAGCTGTGCAATACGCTCGCGTGTCTTACTCAGACGTACCGAAGTATCGTTACTTCTATCGTCGCTAAGCAGGGAGACCGCCTTCTCGTAAACTACACATTTCATATTCCAGAGATTAACATCTTCGGGGAGCAAATCGCGGAGAGCAGTATTAGTTTCAGCTAATTTGTCCATCCTGAGGAAGACTTTTTGGTGGATAGATCTCCTACTTCTCATGTTGGCATTATCGGCTATCTGCAAAGGTGGTCTTGCTGGAACGGGTGGAATGTTCGCTGTAGGCTGTTGCTCCTCTTCCTGTTGATAAAGAGCTTCATATCCGTTTTTTCGCAAGAAGGATACATGATCTCTTAAATACTGAGGCGTTTTATGAGTATATTCCGGGTGCATATTGACCCAACGGTCATGTAACCTCTTCATGAATCCTCTCCGCGCCGGTGAGCTTCTTTGCCAACAGGTAAGAAGGTTCCTCCTGAGTTTGTCCGACCATCTAAATCGATGTTCTCGCGCTTGTCCGGGGTCATTGCCTGGTCGTCGCCTAGGCCGAGAGAGGACTATTGTGGGTGGCACTGCGCGATACTTGTGTCGTAACCGCATAATTCGTTGCATTGGGGAGTTAGCCCAAAGCAATGCGGCTGACTGCAAGAGCCGGAGCTCTCGGGCGATGGGGTCGCCACATCCCTTCGCCTATATTTATTATTATTATTATTATAGATTAGCAGTTCTAACTCGACAGTTCATTGCCTCGTCTACCCGAGACCGCCACACATCTCTGTCCTGTGCATCCTCCATACAGTTTAAGTAATCATGTCCTAGTTCTTTTAGATCATCCCTTACATTTGTCTCCCATCTGTTTCTCGGTCTGCCTAGGGGTCTCTTACCAGTCGGCCTTCCTCTTAAAACTTGCGCCACTGTTCTTTCATTGCCCATTCTTGCTACATGCCCCGCCCATCTTAATTTACGCGCTGTCATTACTTTATTAATATTTGCTGATCCGTAGAGGGCATGCAGTTCATTATTATGCAATTTTCTCCATTCGCCACTCTCTTCGACCCTCTTTGGACCATAGATTTTCCGAAGTTCTTTATTTTCAAAAACTCTAAACCTATTCTCCTCTGATTTCGTCAGCGCCCACGTTTCACACCCGTACATGACGACCGGCATTATTATTGTGTTGTAGATTCTTACTTTGATGTTTCTAGATAGCAATCGCAATTTTAGAAGTGTGTTTGCTGCATAATAGCACCCATTGCCAGCGTGCAGCTGCGCGTTGATTTCCGTTTTGATATTATTTTTGCTAGTTATAATAGACCCGAGATATTTGAACTCGTTAACCCTTTCGAATTTCATATTTCCGGCCATTAGATCCCCGCCTACATTACTTTGTTCGGATCTGACGACGCTCATATATTTTGTCTTCGATTCGCTAACTTCCAAGCCAATATCTTTGGCTTTTGAGATCTAGTCCGGGCGCTGGTGACACTTGAGTATTTTTTGAGAGGTGCTCGAGGTTTTATAATTGATCTTTATGTTTTTGGGGTCGCTGAATCCGATTATCGAGGGTGTTTTGCCGAACTCATGGTCAGTTTCGTTTAAATCGCAATTGTTTAAACAAATACGTAAAAATGTTGTTTTTGTAGTAAAATATTTTTTTTTAGTAAATATATGCTACTTTGAGACGAAAAGGTCTCTTGCAATTTTTTCGTCGAACGCGTATTTCAAAAGTTATTAATTTTTAAATGTTGCAAATTGGACGTTTTTCACTAACTTTGCACGTTAATAACTTTTGAACTATTGCGCTATTAGAAGTTCGCACTTTTCCCCGTATAGTGTGTGCTTGCAGGCTATATATAGAGCGCTGCGCGGTGACGCTCGAGTATCTATTGAGAAATGGCTCGCGGTTTTATAGTTGAATCTTTATGTTTTTGAAGTCGCTGAATCCTAATATGTTTTTGCCGGGTGTTTTGCCGAGTTCCCAGTCAATTTTTTGTTATTAACAAATTCAGTTGCAAAATTATGTGATCTCGGGTTTTTGCTGAAAAAAAATTATTAACCTCAAATCTGACTTCGTAAATCGATTCTACCGGAAAATATACAATATAATTATGTATAAAAAATCTATGTTTGGGTTAAATTAATTAGTTATTAATTAATTTACGACCACGGCGCCTAGCTGCGCAAAACATATGGCGCGAACGAGTATCATCACGTCTTCTGCTAGGCTTTTCTAGCTTACATAGCAATGCTCCGATTTCTCCGTGTAAAAGTAATAACAATGGTGTTATTAATAATAATGATAATAATAATAATAATTGTATCTCCATTGTGAAATATGTACAGTAACCAGAAAACTAAATATAAATCAAACGTTGCAACATACAGAAAGCACAAGCCCATATATTTTGCGCAGCTCGGCGCCTTGGTCGTAAATTAATTAATAACTAATTAATTTAACCCAAACATAGATTTTTTATACTTAATTATATTGTATATTTTCCGGTAGAATCGATTTACGAAGTCAGATTTGAGGTTAATAATTTTTTTTCAGCAAAAACCCGAGATCACATAATTTTGCAACTGAATTTGTTAATAACAAAAAATTGACTGGGAACTCGGCAAAAACATATTAGGATTCAGCGACTTCAAAAACATAAAGATTGAACTATAAAACCGCGAGCCATTTCTCAATAGATACTCAAGCGTCACCGCGCAGCGCTCTATATAATATAGCCTGCAAGCACACACTATACGGGGAAAAGTGCGAACTTCTAATAGCGCTAGCATTAACTTTTAGAATGACGACTTTATTTTAAGGCACATCATGTTGTAGGGCAACTCTTGCAGAATACGTGCGTTCTTTAATTTTGAAAAAATATGCAATAGTTCAAAAGTTATTAATGTGCAAAGTTAGTGAAAAACGTCCAATTTGCAACATTTAAAAATTAATACCTTTTGAAATACGCGTTCGACGAAAAAATTGCAAGAGACCTTTTCGTCTCAAAGTAGCATATATTTACTAAAAAAAAATATTTTACTACAAAAACAACATTTTTACGTATTTGTTTAAACAATTGCGATTTAAACGAAACTGACCATGAGTTCGGCAAAACACCCTCGATAATCGGATTCAGCGACCCCAAAAACATAAAGATCAATTATAAAACCTCGAGCACCTCTCAAAAAATACTCAAGTGTCACCAGCGCCCGGACTAATCAGGATTCCTGCATTTTTCGCTACGGTTTCTTTATCATCCCCTAGTAAGTCGAGATCATCCGCATACCCAAGCATTTGTATTATCCCATTGAGGGTAGCACCGGTCGGATTCACTTGTACTTGTCTGACCACGTACTCTAAAACTAAGTTAAAAAGGACGCACAAAAGTGCATCGCCCTGTTTCAGGCCATCGCGGATCGAAAACTCTTCAGATAAACTTCCGTTTACGCGTTTTCTACCCCTACTGCCGCTTAAGCAAATTTCGATAAGTCTAACCAATTTTCTTGGTACACCCAAGAACTCTAGGATCCAGTACATTCGTGCGCGTATAATAGAGTCGTAAGCTTTTTTGAAATCGATAAATAGCTGATGCACTACTTCTTTAAATTCCCATTTTTTTCTAGCAGTTGTCTAATTGTGAACATTTGATCGCTTGTAGATCGGTTTCGGCGGAATCCACACTGATAATCCCCTATGATTTCCTCGGCAAAAGGAGTCAGTCTACTTAGGATTACAATAGACAGGATCTAGTAGCACGAAGGTACAAGTGAAATTCCCCGATAATTGTTACAGTTCGTTTTATCGCATTTTTTGAAGATAGGAATAATAATAGAGGTATTCTATTCCTCCGGCATGTGTTCTGTTTTCCAAACTGCGCGTATTAATTTACAAATTTGCCTTGTGAGGCAAGGGCCTCCATTTTTCATCAGTTCTGACGGTAGGTCTTCGATGCCCGCGGCTTTGTTATTTTTCAACTTCTTTATGCCCATTTCTATGTCAGTAGGATCGTTAATTAATATATCAGCTCTGTGGCATCTCTGTGGCATCTCTGTGGCATCGGCTACTCGATTGCCATTATCGTCCCTCCCTCATTACTTCCGTTCTACTTTGATATCCTTTCCTCATAAAATTGATTCCCCTGAACATCTCACGCGGGCTATTTTGTTTATTATGCGTTTCTATTGCTAGTATTTTATTCTTTTCCCACTCCCTTTTCTTGGATCTGTACAGCCTATTTGTACTTTTACTAATCTCGAGATACTTCTTATGTGTTTAATCGCACTTATTTTGTAAACTACTTAGTCTGGCCTTCCGACGTTTTTCAAACCAGAGGTTGCACTCTTCGTCAAACCATGGTTTGCTTTTGGTTACTTTCTTTAAACCTATCGTAAATTTCGCAACGGTCTCTACCGCCTTTTTTATATTGCTCCACAGGGTTTCCGGATCCTCCTCGCAATTATTGTTATTATTATTGTTTTGACCTTATCTATATTGAAACGAACTGTTGGCTCTGTGCGGATTGTTTTCTTACTTAACGCTAGCCTAGATCTTAGTTTTACTATCACGGGAAAATGATCTGAATTTAAATCCGCTCCCCTGTACGATCTTATATCGAGAATGTTTGTATGACCTCTTCTGTCAATTAGAACGTGATCATTCTGTTTGTGCGTGGTATCATCTGGTGATGTCCAGGTGGCCTTATGTATATTTTTATGCTTGAAATATGTGCTTTTGACAACGAGGTTCTTTCAAGCTGCAAAGTTTATTACTCTAGATCCATTATCATTACTGCCGTCATGCAAACTGTCTGATCCTATTGTAGGCCTATACATCGGTTCTTTTCCAATTTTCGCGTTGAAATCTCCCAATACTATTTTTGCGTCAAAAGTTGAGAACTTGTCAAAAACCTGCTCGATTGTTTCGTAAAAAAGATCTTTAGTGTTTTCGTCTTTGTCATCGGTGGGGCAGTGCACATTGATTAATAACTGTTTGCCGAAATTACCCTTTAGTACAATGTATTATAACCGATCGTTAATGAATTTCATGTCGATAACGGCTTGCGAAATTCGTTTATTAATAAGAAACCCGGTCCCCAGTGCGCGCCCCTTAGCTCCCCCATAGTGAAAAGTATAGTTATCCTTAGAAATTGACGCGAAATCGCCCGGCCAGCAGGTTTCTTGAAGTGCTATTAAGTCAGTTTTGTAATCATTTGCTATCTTAATGAGTTCGGTAAATCCGCCAGTATTTAGACTACGCGCGTTTAGAGTTCCCACCCTTAGATCTTTAACTGTAGTTTTTTGTTTTTGCAAGTTAGCCATGGTAGTTTCAAGATAATCCGCACGTTACGATCCTATTCCGATAGTAGGTGAGTCCACTGTCTCAGGAGTGATAACCCCCATACCTCCCTAGGTCTAAGTATGGGAGCTTTCCGTCTCTGACAAGGACCATGTCAACTTGTCGTCAGACACATTACAGTTTCATCCTCGTATCCTAACGTCCCCCTGCAAGGCATCGCGCCTACTTGCATCAATACACCTTTGGCCCTATACAGGCGAATCATTCCACAAATACCTTGCGGGCAGTGTCATCGCTGCGGTGTCCAATGGGCAGCAGGATTTTTCCCTTACAAGATTTTTAGTTTTGGTTCGGGTAGTGTTTTGTTTCTAGGTGAATATTTTCTACCAGTGATTCAGCTCACCACACCCACGACTGGTTCCTATCGTCTGTCCGCGACTACTTATTCTTGTATTCGCAGTTAATCTGAGGGGCTGTTCAGCCTTACGGGCCGTTCCTCTATCCGCAACCCGAGGACGCGCTGCGTAGTGGTGAGAGGCACCCACCGAGCAGATGTCTGCAAGTATTAGGAAAATAAAATGATGATGAATGAAAATTCTCTTACCTTCATCATCAATTAATTCTTTAGTGGCCTTTGGATTTTTGAAATAAGACTTCATCATATTCGTCTGTTTGACAACAATCTCACCCTTCTGATTGGGTCCTAGGATTTCTTTGGTATTGATATTTATTATTTTCAATTGTATATCGTAAGTCACGATTCCGCAAGAATCATGATTATTATGACTTCGTCGTTGCATAACTGACATTCCACCTATTTCTGTGAGTCCTGAAAAGTACATACATACGTATTTTTAAATATATACAATAGCACACTGAATTTTAAAGGGCCAAATTTTGATCCAAGAGTGGGTCAAATCGTTGCAAAAACAGAATAACAATCATGACCATTTACGTAGGAATGTGTGAATAATAATGTAATACCACAGATGGAACGTAAAAATATAATTTTAAAAATTCATGTTTAGTGAAGGGTTAAAAACATATATTTGCGATACAAATGTGCAAAATAGGCGATTGCCGACGATTATGTCAAAATTTTATCCAAAAGTGGATCAAAGCAATATTATTCTCGCACAGCCTGGTAGATTGAAGAACTTTGCACATTAATCAGGAGTATAGGAGTCCTTACTCTGTTGGTGTGTGTTTAAAAAAAAAAAGGTTTCATTACGTAAAAGTACCGTATGCTTGAATTATTTCACCATCAGCGCCAGCATTCTTCAATACACTATTAATTTTATTTGTGACTTCCGCTCGCAGTTTTGAGCCACCACACCAAATATATTTTATTGAAGATAAATCATATTTTGTCATCATTTCGTATGATTTAGAGAGTTCATTTACAATTGTTGTCCCAATTAATACCCACCGCACCTACATAACATTGAAAAGTTTAATAAGAAAAACTGGGTTCATTGGAAGGAAAAAGTGAATTAATAAAATCATTGAGCAAGTGTATAGTTGGATTTGTTATAGATGAAACATTCATTCAAGATTCAAACGTTCATAATTTGACGAAGCAAAAAAATAATATAAGAAGAAAGAAAGTAAAAGAAATACAAAACATCTTCATCAATTTGATCAATTTGCGCACAAAAAATAAGAAATTGGAGTAACCTTGAATTTTTCTACATTTCTGCAAAGCTTTTCCGCTGTTAGATTGTTCACGATAATGGCTTGATATACGGACAATATACTCCATAATGTACACAAACATCCGGATATCCAGTAGAGTGGTGTATTACACATCAAAATCATATTTTCTGATTTTTCAAATAAGCTCAGAAATCGATATGTATTGTAATAGAATCCTCGATAAGAGTGTTGAACACCTTTGGGCAAACCAGTACTTCCTGATGAAAAAAACATTATGGCATCATCTTCTGGATTCACTGGGTGACACTGAAAATTCTCCACTTCCTCTGCACTCTGTTTTTTGATAATATCGTCGAAAGACTCTAATCCAGGAACATTACCAAGGACTACGATTTTTGATTTGACATTCTCCTCTCTGAGTATATCACTGAGCATTTTAGCTGCATCCTCGTTGGCGAAAATAATTTGTGGTTTTGTCAGATTCACAAAATATCTTGCCTCATCTGAAACCGAGACGATTTCGACCTCAAAAATTCTGTTATTTTAACATGATCGAGATTTGGATTCAGAATTAAATATGACTAAGGCACAAGTACACGGGTAAAATTGATTGAGGAAATATTCCAGAAAATTTCTGGAGTAAAATGAACTCTATGGAGAAAATGAAAAAATGAAACTTCCTTAGGTACTGGGATTTACTGTGCGCTTGTGTATGTTCCCGTAAATGCTATTTTGTCCAATGAAACATTAGCTATTGGCCAATACTGCGCCAAGACTGGTGGCTTTGTCCCAACTTTGTTTCAGCATTGGCCCAGTATTATGTCCTTTGTCGATCTTTTTTTATAAATATATCATAATTTAACTTTTATAAGAAGCACTTTACCAGGTGTCCAGTCGTGGAACCACGGATTAAGATTTGCTCCGATGTAAAAAGTTGCACAAAAAGGAACCCATGCTGCAATGCTATTGTGGGTACAGAGAGAGATGATGTCACCTGGGCCTATTTCTTCTTTTCGAAGCCATATTGCACAGCGAACGCTTTCATCGGCTAATTTTCTATAGGTTCTGCTTTCTCCTGTTTGAGCATCGATCTGCAAATTTAAATATCAGCATTTTCCACTTCAGTTAGAAAAAGTATTTTTAAATGCATATGCCCAGTAAAAAAAAAATTATCGGGACGAATTGAGGAGAATTCGCCAGGAGCCCCCGTAAATCATGCTTTGCGACAATGTCGAATTGGAGATGGTGATGTATGTATACCATTAAGCCATTTCCCTTTCGGGATAGGCGTGACACTACCCGATTCGGGTAGTGTTTCTAGGTGGATAGTTTCTTGTAGTAAATAACTACAAGTGTGGGCTCACCACACCCACGACACGCCAACAGCACGTAGTTAGTAGTATTCCCGAACGGTCACCCATCCAAGTACTAACTGCGCCCAACGGCAGAATTCGCCAGCACGAATGCAGTTAAAGGCTGGCATATTCAATCGAATTCGTAAGCTATAACCGACGCGCTCGGCATGAAGGATCCGTTGCAAATAAATATCAATGAGTCATGTAGCTCAGTGGTCGCCCTCTGGACTGTATACACTTGAGATCGCTGGTTCGAGTCTCGAGGCATGCAATTTTTATTATTTTTTTTCGAAATGACCTCGACCACGAATTAAGGCGAATTGACACGCATTCAATTCGCTCTGGCCCAAATCGTTTCAACGAATCAGAAAGCAGAATTCGGGCAAATTCAAATATGATAATTCACCGCAATCCTCCCGAATTATTTTTTTTTTTACTGGGTACTTACTTGTCCAACAAAGTCTGGATTTTTCTTCAAATTGCCCAACAGTATTTCATTCAGACGTTCGTCTTCTTTCAGAGGAGGCAGATTTTGAGCTTTTATGATGTTATTTTCAATGACGAAAAAAGGTGCTTCCTGAAAAAGAATGGTGTGTCTAGTATTATACGTACAGTGCAACGTTGATTATACTTTCTACGTGACAGTTGTGACGCGTAAAAATGCTCAATGGACTTTTTTGTGTAAGCTCGAAGTCAATCTCTGACTTCGAGTGCTTTATTTGCGTTTATGAGTACATGTCTAGAACTGTCGTCTAGAACGGCAATTCCGTCGGCTCGTAACAACCCCCTTTTTAGATTGAACTTAGTCTCTAAGTTTTGTTTTTTATCTTCAAAGGTTTGGTTTTTTCAACTATGCTACATGTTTCGTAGTTTGACAATGATTCGGGAGTTGGTTGGGTTTGGTACGTTACAATATGGGATTGGTGGACTACTTTCTTTCTATTACTGAATAATTTGATTGTTTTCGGAAAGCATTCCTTTTTGCAATCGAGGATGCCTAATTTACCTAAAGTATACAGAGTTCCTAGTCCAAATGCAGCGTAACCTAAATATTGTAACCATTCTAAACTAGTTTCTTTCCAAGTACTGAGCCTTCCGTGGGTGGCAATAGAATGTAAGATATTTTCAGTGTCTTCTAGGCTAATTCTTGCTTGCTTAAGTTCTTCGTGTGATATTTCTTTTGGAAGTTGTACTAATTTTTGTTCTAAACTGTCAATGTCTTTTTGTTCAAAATTTATCTCGTATGTTACATTTAGCCATTGTGTCATATGAGTTTCATATGATTTTTCTAATTCCAAGGTATCGTAGCTGTTATAATCCTGTAATTTTTTGGGGTTCGGAAATTTTTTCTGTTTTAACTGAACCCTTGCAACTTATGTCTAAGTCTAATGGTTTGGAGGATACTATAATATAACCATTTATTATGGGTATGAAAGTTTCCTTGTGTAGCAGGTGAGGTGACTGATTACATTTGTTTTCTGAGTATCTTCTAAGTAAGATTCTCTTCGCAAGATTCTCTATCTATCAACTTGACATTAGGTTGGTTTCTTCTACATATTTTATATACATCTATCTGTTTACATTCATCAATGGTCTGTCTGTCGGTGGGCACGTAAGAGTCTCGGTATTTAATGATCATGTCATAGTCGGGGACTATTGATATGTGGACTTTATTTACTTGTATAGGGATAGGGACTATTCTTTGCAAGGAACCTTCTTCTTTCTCAATTACCGGTATCTCCAGTATGTATGTAAATAGGCCTTGGATTACTGCTACGGAGAGGGTACTGATGTCTATGATTTGCTGGTAGTTTTTTTCTTCATTGTCAAAATGGTAGTGGGTACGTTGAGTTGTCTCGAATTCTCTAATGGTTTCTTTCAACATCTTTGGTGTTAAAATTTTGGGACGCACTATCCCGTGCTTTCCTTCGTTTATGGCGTTGATTGCTGTTTCAAAATCCTCGTTTGTTTCATCTAATAGTATTGCTGCTAATACTAATTTTCAGTTGACAAAAATATTCTTTGTTGCAGTAATTAGTCCGAAAGTGATGTTTTTTACAAACTGTCTGTCGGTATTTTCCTTGGCAGTTATCCATTTATGGTCCGTTGACGAGGAGTCTAAGATTAATTTAAGTATTTTTGTTATCTGTATAAATTGTGTCAAATTCGGTGTTAATTTGTTTCAGGTCGGATTCGCTCAATGTTCCGAACAGAGTTTTGGATATATCACCCACAAAATTCGCTAATCCTCTTTTTTGACGTTGTTTGCCTAATAACTTGTGCACGATATTGTTTGTACTAGTTAGTCTATTGTAGCGGTTCCTAACCAATTGGAGTTCATAATAAGGTGTGCATTTCTTGTTACAGGCTAGTTCTGCCATAGTAATGGTGGTGTCGATGGCTTTAATCCGTTTTTCGGTGGATTTCCTCGATGTAGACGTTACCTTGAATTTTTCCGAGGGCATAGTTGGCACTGATGATCGGTGCTAGGGCCAGTAGGAGGGTCCAGAAGGGCGTCATTATCGTCTGTGAAATAGGGCATTGTCTGATTTATATGAATTCGGATAATTTTGTCCTTATTTCTTATTCGTAAATTATTATTGTCTAAGTAGTCCATAACTTCAAAAGGGCCTTTCCAAGAGGGGTCTAGCTTGTTAGACTTAGTATTGTTAATGATTTTTACTGTGTCTCCTGGTTTGTATAGGGGGTCTTTGTAAGTGATATTTTCGTCGAGTCTTTTCTTCGTTTTTTCTGTTTCTATTTCTATTCTTTCTCTAGCCCTTCGTAGGTTGTCTTCGTGTTTCTTTTTCCACTTTCTCACTAGTTCCGGATACGTCAGGGATGGTGATCACGCTACCGATGATGGTATGTTAGCTTCTCTTCCAAACATAAGTTCAAAGGGTGAAAATCCTGTTGTTTGGTTCTTCATTGTGTTGATTGCAAAGTTAATCAATTTCAAATCGTCATCCCATTCATTGTTTCTTTCTGAAATGCTTGTTTTGATGAGGTTCCCTAGGGTGGAGTGCATTCTTTCGATGTTTCCGTTGGACTGCGGATGAAAAGTTGTTGTTTTTACATGAGTGATGTGTAATGCTTCTTCAAACTGTTGCATCATTTCTGATAGAAAGTTTTGTCCCTGGTCTCTTAGGATTGTTTTGGGTGCTCCGAAGATGTAGATGTAGTGACCGAGCAGCCCTTCTATCTATAGTTGTCTCATTAGCCATCGGGATTAACACCGTATAGCGGGTTAATCTATCTTGTAGGCTCAAAATATATTTGTTACCTTTTACTGTTGCGGGTATTGGGCCGTATATATCTAGGGCTATTTTTTCATAGGGTTTCAGAGGAATGTCTGGTATAATCCGCTCAGCTTGTTTCTTGATTCTTGTAGTTTTTTGGAGTTGAGAGATGGGGCATGTTTTGACGTACTTTTTAATGTCTTAATCTACCATATACCTATCCATTGTCCTATTTTCTTCGCTTTTTCAATGGTATTCTTTTCCCCAAGATGTTCCGCAAGCGCTTCTTTAACGATATTACTTTTTTCTTCTTTCGTTAATTCTCGGGTATTGTTAAAGAATAGATGAAATCCTAAGTGGGGATACAAGTTAGATAGGTATTCCATCATTTCATTATATTTTGGCATGTCTTCTTTATTTATTACTTTCCAAAGTTTTCCGAAGGCGTTGGGTTTTGTTTTTAATTTTCCTTGCGTTGGTTTCAATCGCCATGCCATAAAATCATTGTAAAGTTCACTTTTTTGAGGTGTTTCGGATCCAGATGAATTATTAGGATCGTCGTTACTTTCTACTGATTCGCACATTCTTCTGGATGGGATTTCAAGTTTTTTGGAGTATTTCGTCCTTGATGATAGTGGGGCGTTTAACTGGTGTACCCAAAATTTTGCTATCTGATAGCTCATCGTCGGTAGTTAAATCTATTCCGTCTAGCGCTTGTTGCAGAATGTCGCTG
This sequence comes from Andricus quercusramuli, assembly GCA_932178445.1. NCBI lineage: Eukaryota > Metazoa > Arthropoda > Insecta > Hymenoptera > Cynipidae > Andricus > Andricus quercusramuli. The sequence goes on from CAKNXH010000878.1 coordinate 20,149, forward strand.
GTGTGGATTGGGAATAGTCTGGATAAGCAGTCTGCTACTTTGTTCTTCTTTCCTTTTACATATTCTATTTCATACTTATATTCCTCTAGCCGTAATCGCCATCGTAAGAGTCGCGAGCTAGGGTCTTTCACATTGTGTAACCAAATGAGTGCTTTGTGATCAGTTTCTGAGGTACTGTAATTTTCTTCTGCTTTATTAAGGGTTCTGCTAATAAATAAGCAAGGATGTCCGGCCTGGGATAGCACTGCGCCTAATCCTTGATTCGATGCGTCGGTTGTTAGAGTGAATATTTCTTTAAAATCGGGGAATCTTAATACTGGTGATGTTTTTAATGCGTTTTTCAATTTTTCAGACGCTTCTTCACACTTTGGAGTCCAATCAAAAATTGTGTCCTTTTGAGTTAGCCTGGTGAGTGGTCTAGCTATAGATGAAAAGATCTTTATAAACTTCCTATAATATTCAGCTAATCCTAAGAATGATTGCACGTCTTTAGGTGTTTTCAGCTGCTTGAATTCTTCTATTGCTTTGATGTTAATAGGGTTTGGCTTAAATCCTTTTGCGGGTATCAGGTGGCCTAGGTATTCTAGTCCTGGACGTAGGTACTCACATTTTGATGGTTCTGATTTCAAGCCTAATTGTTTTATTCTTTCCAGGACAGTTACTAAATTTTTGTTATGTTCTTCTAATGTTTTTCTAAATATTACAATATCGTCAATGTAAACAGAACATTCTTTCCCAATTAGTCTTCTGAACGCATTGTCCATCATACGTTGGGAGGTAGCGGGTGTGTTTTTCAGACCAAATGGCATCCTATTATATTCAAAATGCCCTTGTATAGTAGAGAATGCTGTATATTTTTTGCACTCTTCCTTCATGGGGATTTGGTGGAATCCTGCACTAAGGTCGAAGGCTGAGAAAAACTTTGCATTTCCTAACTGGTCGAGAATATCATCTATTACCGGGAGAGGGTATGCCTCCTGATCGGTGTCTTTATTAATCTGACGATAATTTACTACCATTCTAAGCTTTCCTCCTTTTTTAGGGACTATCCATAGTGGTGAATTGACTCTCTTATTATACCTTTTGTCAGTAATTCACTTGTTTCGTTAAGTGCGAATTCCTTGTGTTTTTCCGGTAGTTTATGGGATCTTAAGTTGATAATTTTTCCTGAGTTCAAGATTATTTCATGTTCAGTTAGATTTGTACAGGGCAGGGGGTCTCAATCTAAAGTAAAGACTTCTGAGTATTGAGTCACGATTTCTTTTGTCCGTTCTCTAATTTTTGGTTCTATATGTTTTAGGTTCAGGCAATTTTCAAGTTTTTCCAATCGTTTGAAGTAGTTTGAAGGGTAATCACCCCCTTTTTGGACAAGATCTACGTCTCGTGATCTTACAGATGTAATTCTGCTGAATTTAATTTCCTCTGGTATTTTGATGGGTTTCTGGGAATAGTTATAATGTGGTATTCCTACCTTATTATTGTATATCGCGTATAGCCCATCAGGAATTTCTTTTTGGTCTTCTATCAAAATTATTTGATTTTCTTCGTCGGGTACTTTGATTTTACAGATTTTTGTTTAGTTTCCGGGTAGGTAGTCTCCCTCGAAATGCAATGGTAGTTTCCATTTGTCGATCATCAAATCGGTTTTTGTGATAGCATATCTGGGGTATTTGTGGAAGAATGGCTGTAAATGGTTTCTCTTGATTATGTTAATTGCTGCTCCGCTATCTACTAATAATTTGTATATTGATCCATCGCTTCTTCTTCTTCCATGTATTGATTGTAATTTTCCGGACAATTTAGATATTCTGCTTGCTCCTGGATTTCCTCCGTTGTCATCTCCTCCCCTTCTAAACATTCTTCTTGGGGTTCCTGTTGTTCTTGAATAGTTTTTACTTCCGGTGGTCTTTTTTGGAACTGTCCCAGTTGAAAATTTTGAGGTTTTGAAAAACATTGGGATGCAAAATGACCAGGTTTTCCGCACTTGTGGCAGGACATCTTTAATCTTTCACTTAGTGGGAAATTCGAGTTTTGGTACTCTCGCCTGTTGGGGTGTGGTATTTGCTGATGGTCTAGTTGTTATCGGACGGGGTTGGAATTTAGTAGGTTGTCTAGGCACTTCGCTTTGTCTAAGTATTCTATCTTTATTTTTTTCTCGTTGCCAAGCTTCTGCTTCCAGTGCTTCTTGCAGGGCTTTTGTTAGTGTGGTAGGTTTCATTGGTCTAACCTGTGACGAAATATCGTCTCTTAAATTCATTATGAATCTTTTGATCGCGCTGTTCTCTTCTATCTCTAGGGCCATTTTCCTATTCGTTCCGGAAGAGTATTCTGCTTGTACCGCGTACACAAGGTCCTTATAGGCATCTCTGAAAATAAGGCTAAAATTTTGAACCGTGCTTCCTCCCTGTCTAATTGCGTCCAATTTAGCTCTGCACAATTCAATTGAGCTTTGTATTCCGAAGTTAGTTTCTAAAGCTGGGCATAAATCTTCGTAACTTCCTATTGAGATTTGTCGTATAGATTGTTCGGCGTTGTCTCTAATTTTTTCAGCTATTACAAAACCAAAAAGTAGGTCTTGATTGTCACAGCGTAAACGAGCTCTTTTTGCGCTTTTTATCCATTCGCGGATACCGGCATCGTTAGTTCCATTAAGGGTTTTAATTGTTCTTATCATATCCTTTGCTTGTGCTAGGGGAGTGATTATAGGGGCTGTTCTATTGGGCAGCTCACTGGGTCGTTCCGTTGACATACTTCTTGGTAATGCTGGATTCGTAAGTGCAGTTCGCTGAGAGGTTGACTGTCTAATTTTTAGTATCGGAAGCTCGATGGATCGTGGGAGCTGTTATTATTCCTCGTCTAGGGACTTCAGTTTTTTGAGCGACAGGATCCGAATCGTCGTCCGTTATAAGTGCTGTATTTTTTGCAACTTGTTTAATTTCCCGTCTTCTGTTGTGATTTTCATCGTTAAGTGTGGCGAGTTCTTCCTTCATTCTGGAATTCTCGAGTCTCAACGCTTGCATTTCCAATCGCAATTGCTGAATGGGATCCAGAGTAAATAAAGAATCCGGTGCTGTGTGCATTGGAGATTGTGCTCTCGATGTGGGTTGAGTATTGTTGGGAGAGGTCCTTGCCGTAAGGAATAAAGGAATCAGATCGTGTGATGAATTAGAAGTCTCGTCAGTATCATCAGCCGCGTAAGTTACACCGTTGTTGTCTCGATACTTTGCGTATGACAGCGTAAAATATCGGTCTCGCTATTGCTATCTGATACGCGAGGTTATCGTTCGCTTCGGATGTTTAGTCTTTTAATACATCTGATTCCAAAGTAATGATTTCTATTATTCTTGAGGAAAGACAGTGCTCTGGAGCACCAGGAGTATACCTTACCGGAATTGCAAAACTTCGCCTCGCCTAACGTGAAATTAACTTTGATTTCACGTTAGTCTCCTTCCTCAGACAGCAAGGAGGACTTATTCTCTTTGCAATTCGATACGATTTGTTTTTTGTTTTCTATTTCAATGCTTACTCTTTCTAAATTCGCTGGATGGCTTGATCCTTTCTGGTTGGCAGCTTGGAGTCCGTGGAGTTCCTCGTTGTTAACCGGGATTTGGGCGTTGGCCAATGACTGGTCGTCAGTCTTCCAAGCGTTGTTAGGCAGATGCGTCTTCCGCCTGATTGCGGGCCTCGTTCAATTTTTGAATTTCGGGAAAACAGTGGTTTTACGTTGTATAGCGGCTACTAAATTCACCAACTATTTCTAGCCACGTTTTCCTACCTTTCAGGTTGTCGGGTCACCCGTAGGTAGATCCAGAGTTCAAGAGAAGTTCGTAAAATTCTTTCCTTTCTCGTCTTTAAATGAATTCCGTAGAATGTCCTTTCAGTTCGCCAACAAACTTGATCTTAGAAAATTTATTATGTACTCGCAGCTGTTAAACAAATACCTAGATCAAGGCACTCGACGTCATCAATTCTCTCAACATACCAAATTTTCGCACCCTTCCCTTTGCTTTATCGCCAACAGTCAATCAATTATATTTCGTCGGTTTTATCGCATTTTTCTCTGGTTAAAACTACAGTTTTCCTGTACACATTTCCTTTAACATTTCACATTCCCTTAAAAATAGATAAAGCGTTGGGTGAAAAAACAACCTAACCAGGATTAGGTTGTTTTTCCGTAAATCGCTTTTTCGGAATCAGCGAACCCTAATTAGTTAGTACACAGCTTAAAACTAATATAAAAATTATTATTGTTTACGCAAATCACGTTATACTAGAGTAGGGCGCATGGAGAAACGTCGCGCGCGTAGCTCTTGTTCTTCGCTCTCGCACAGCTGTGCAGACTGCAGCGTATAGTGACCAGCCGGCGAATCAGTGCGCTATTATTTTTATTGTTGCTGCCCTTCTAGAAAAAAATTATTGGACCCGATTGAGATCGATTGCCAGGTGAATCGTTTTGAATTGGTATTAATAGGGACAAATTTTGCTTATCATTCTCTCAATCATTTTCAATCGGGACAAGCGTTTGAATCGTTCGCAATCGGGTTAGTGCATACAGACGTCAATCGGTAACCAAACCCTAAAAACCGACTAAAAACGCATGCAGTTTTTATAATTTATTAGTTCATTGTTATTCGTCCTATGTACTCCTGTTCTATATTCAATGCAATTGTGTAAGAATGCTTAAAATATGAACTGTTTGTGCGTGTTTTCCCTAGTGGAAAAATCTTCTGGCGTTGACCAGCCCCAGACTAGACTTTCTAGACTCTAATCTGGCGCAGATCAGCAGCTGGTCTGCCGCTATTTAGCGGTTAGTGTGTTGCTAGTTAGGGTATCTTTCCATTAGTATTAAATTCGAGATGCAAAGTAATTTCTTTTCACTTTGAGTTCAACGTTATATTGATAAGTTTGTGCCCACGCATTTCACTGGCCACGAACCTGCCAATATATGAACTCGATGCGGAAAAAATATTTTCTTGTATCTAGTTTTTCTCAAATGAAAAGGTACCCTTGTTCATAATGAATGAATTGTTCCCCCATAACAAAAGCCTCTTATTTCTTGTTCCTGCGTAACTCTCTGTGCCCGTTCCAATCCACAGCATTTGAAATAACGTTTCCTAGATCTTTTAGAATCTCACTGCATTTCTTAGACGCTGTAGAATCATGAAAACAAAATTAGTGGCGAAATATGTTAAAGATATACAACTATACATCTGTGGTTGTCATATAAAGATGTATGTATAGTATTATTAATAAGGCTTCACGTTAATTATAATTTACCAAACTAGCTGTGAATTCGATCTCGAGTGTTTCCACTTTGTTTGTATTCATAATTATATGGTGCTCATTTCGCGAGCACTTTGCTTCCCGTTAGCAAGTGTATTTGCTTCCTCATAGAGGAAGCATTAGTTATTTTTTTCAATAATAGGCAAACCAAAGTCTTCATTTTGCTTAATTTAAAAATAGAAATTTACCAAAAATGAAAAATTACAAAATAATACAAAAAATGTTTTAAATACAAAGACAAATCAGACAAATCAAATCTGGCGTTCGAAATAATAATTTTTTGAGCTGGAAATGGAAAGGAAAAGATCTGTCGCACCCTATGCCTTTCCCAGCTTTTCTTCACAAAAATTGTCATAATATTACTCTATTTGAAAATTTATGATCAAAAAGTCTTTTCTATTCATGCATCAACTTTAAATTATGGCGATGAAAAAAGTTTTTCTGTTTGAAACTGATGATTCAGATATTATAAATGAGCAGAACTTCCCTAAACTTCAATAAAGTGTATTATTATTATTCTAGATCAATCGATTTGCCTCGAATCAAGAGATTTTTTCCGTTCTTGCATCAATTTTGAATTATGTTACTGAAAAAAGTTTTACTATAAAAAACCGTGTCTTCAAATATTATTCAATTTCACAATTTCCATACTCTTCAATAAAATTTATTAATAATATAGGTCAATCGATTCGTTCCGAACCGAGGAATCTTTCATATTCTTGCATCAACTTTGAATTATGCGAATGAAAGAAGTTTTACTATAAAAAACCGATTTTTAAAATATTATTGAGTGCTAGAAAAAAATGCAATAAATATTTTTAGAAATCCTTCAGTCAGTTTCAAGATATTAGTAAGGAAAATAAGTTCTCCAAATTTCATTAATTTATCTGCAACCGTTTTCTAGTTATCGTGTTCACAAAAAAACTTGACATCCACACACACACACACATCCGGACAATTGCTTAGAACATTATATTAGACATTTTTAAATTAGGGAGGGTTTAATTAAATGAATTTAAAAATTTTGAAAAATGTTACCATTACAAAGCTTCCTCTATGAGAAAGCAGTAATAAATTCAAAAAATTTTAGAAGTCAGGGACTCTCGACCCTTTACATAACCTCAAACTTCATAACGGTTTATAAAAGCCGAAAAAAGAGAAGTAAAATAATCAAAGTGCATTATGGAAGAGGCAGCAATACATTTCGTTTAGAAAATATTAGTTTGAGTCAAAATTATTTGTTTAATAATAGTTATTTTACAATTTTTGTTTATTTTCGACCTTACTAAACAATCTCAATTTTTATCCAATTTCAATAAAAAATAATAAAGTCTACAGTTTCTAAAAAAATTATTTTTAATCATATTCAACGAATTGATTTGAAGAAAACTTTCCAAAGAACAAAATGAGCTATTGTTCACTATAGGATTCGATACAAGTTACGATGTTTAGTAAGATTTAAAAAAATGCAAAATAACTATTATTTGAGAAATGATTCTGACTGAAACTAATTTTTTCTGAGAAATGTATTGATACTCCTTTCAGAATGCATGACAAATAATTCTTGTTCTATTTATCCATGGGTTGTGGTAATCTGAAGATTTAAACACTCAATTGAATAAAAAAATTTTTTTCGACTAAAATTATAGTTAAATACAGGGACGGCAGAACAGAAATTCTCGGGTCCGGTGAACGTCATGTTGAGGGGGGGGGGGGGCAAAGTTTTCAAATAATTTTATAATTTGTTTTGGGTGACCAGCAAGACACGCGCGCTGTGGTTCCGCGAGACCATTAATAACTTGCATAAAATATGATCGGGCCTGAACTGACAACTTTGTACAACGCGGGGGTCTACCGGACCCTGAGCGAGCCCGGGTCCGGTCGTCACCTTACCCACCGGACACCTTCTGCCGTCACTGGTTAAATATTGCTCCAGCTATAAATTAGAACAGAATTTATGAATTTATTTACATAAACAAAATTCTTTTTTTCTTTATAAGTAAAACAAAATGATGGGACTTTGAGTTGAAGAAGCAGTTGCGTCAGGAAATGTAAATAAAATATAATTTTAGAATTTAAGTCTTTCCTTTTCATTGGCATGAATATGCAATGCTGAAAAATTAAAATGACTACATGGATATAGCGGTATATATAATTAGTATGTTAGAAGTGAAAGTTTTCCTATCAACAGCATTTTCCTTAAAGTACATACACTTGACCTCAAACTTGATCGATTTCAGTCGATTTCTTGGAAAAGAAGGAATTATGTAAAACACGAAGATAACAATATGAACAAAAGATAAGACAGTACATACTTTGAAGGAAATTTATTGAAGGTATAAGCGTTTAAATAACATACACTATTAGAAATTTCTGTAGGAATTTTCAGAGACACGTTACTAAAGCTTGATGCAGAAACCGTTTCTAAATTTTCCTAGACTGTAACAGAAATTTCAGCAACGGTAACTGCATACAGCTTCAGTTACATGTTTCGGAAAATTCTGTTACAGTTTAGGAATTTTCAGTTACTGTAACTGAAAGTTTCAAGGGGTTGAAAAAAATTTTTCGGTTCATTAATTTTAATAAAAAATTTGTAGTATATATTTGTCCTGAGAATATAAATAAAAGAAAAATACGAGTGAAGTTATCACAAACGACTTTCTTATGTATCTATGTTATAATAATATGTACACTCATTGTATCAAATATGTAATAAAAGCCCATCTCGTATGATTAGAAGTTTTCTTTCACATTTGATCAATTGAGCATATTATATAACATAAATATATACGTAGTTATTCACATATAAACTTCGATCGTATATAGTCATACTATAATTTATATTTTCAATACAAATATATACTGCAAATTTATATTAAAATCAATGAACCAAACAATACTGTCTCTTTATATTACATGTTTTGAAAAATGTACGCACAAAATTTATATAAAATGTTGTTTTATTTCTTATACAAGATAAAAAATCTCCATTAAACTTTCTTATAATATTACTATATCAATATAGCATATAAAATAATATAAAAACACATAAAATTTCTTATATTGTCGGTAAGAAGTTGTCAATTTGTTTTGCTAATTTTAATTTAAAAATAATTTAAAAATGTAACAAAGAAGAACTTAAGAAAGGTTATATGCATAATGTTTTCTAATCTCATAGATTTAAAACAGCAATAAAATTCTTATTGTAACTAATCAAATAAAAACAATTTCGGTTTGTTTATTAAAATTGCTATAAAATTAACATCATGGTTTAGTAAAAAAAAAACAATTTCTAACTTGACGAAGAGGCAGATTAGGGGTTATCCACAAAATACGAGATACTTTAGAGGGGGGGGGAGTATCAAAGTATCATTCTCCATGTTAAGTGTGAGGGGCCGTACTTAAATTAGGTAACGGATTATAGGCCCTTTCTGAGACCCCCCTCTCTCCTGTAACAAACTGCAACAAAATATTTCTACCCTCCCCCACTCTTTCTGTACGTAATTTTTATTTGCCAAAAATGTTCTACTAGATATTGCTGGTAGAATTGGGCAGGGTATTGAAATATCAGCATTTTAATCTTGTAACACTTTCAACATAGAATCTTTTATAAACGGAATACAACAGTATTTCAGATACAGATTTAAAATGTTCAAATTTATTCATTTATTTTAAACAAAGAAATGTCTTTTCTACTATAAAATATGGATTTTTAATAAGACACTTGAATTCTCAACAAAATAATTAAATTTTTAACATAATAGTTGAATTTTCAACCTAAAAATATAAATACCCAACAAAAAGTGTCATAGTTTATATTTGAATCAAAAAACATGAAATTTATACAAAAAAAATTTTTTCAACAAAAAGACGAATTTTCTCTTTAAATTCTTCAAAATATTTAATTTAATTTAAATTCTCTTTAAATTCTCATTTAAATTTTAAACACAGACATAAGCCTTCGATCAAACAAATAAATTTTTAACAATGTAGTTTAACTTTTACCAAAGTAGTTGAATTTTCAATTTGAAAAAATTAATTTTCAACAAAATAGTTAAACTTTCAATCAAGGAGATGAATTTTCAACTAAAAATATAACTGTTCGAAAAAAAATGATTTCTTAACAATGTGATTCAACCAAATCTTTCAAATAAGATAGTTGAATACTCAAGCAAAGAAGAATAATTTTTTACCAAAAAGTTGCATTAAAAAAAAAAAAAAAATTTCTAACAAGGGGATGAATTTATAAATAAAAAAAATTCAAAAAAGAGTTTGATTTTCTGTTAAAAAAGATTTTAGTTGACTTTCCACAATAAAAATATGAATTTTTAACCAAGAAATAAGTTTCTGCGAAAAAATTAAATGCTTAATCCAAAATGACGAATTTTTACCCAAAAAGGATGACCTTTTAACAAAATTGTGGAATTCTCTACCCAATAGTTGCATTTTTATCCCAAAAATATGAAATTTCTCTTGAGCAGATGAATTTTTATTTAGAAATAAAATAAACTTTAAAAAATATGTAGTTGAATTTTCATCCCGAAAAGATTCCGGTTGACTTTCCGAAATCAAAATATGAAATTTTCAACAAAAAATAAGCTTCTACGAACAAAGTTCAATTTTTCATCCAAAAGGACGAATTTTTATACCAAAAGGGATGAATTTTTAACTAAATAGTTCAATTCGCTTCCCAATTGTTGAATTTTTATCCAAGAAAGATGAAATTTGTACTAAAACTTATGAAAAACTTATGACACATTTTTTTTTAAAGTTGAACTTTCATCCAGAAAAGCCTTCAGTTTATTTTTTAACACCAAAATGTAAATTTTAAACAAAAAGTAAAATTTCTACGAAATAGTTAAATTTTCAACAAAACAGTAGAATTTTCAACCACAAGTATGAATTTTTTACAAAATAATTTTATTTTCAACCAAACAGAAGAGTGATCGTGAGAATTCTTGATTCGAATCTGCAGATAAACAATTCGCAAATTAGTGATAAAGTGTATTATTATAGGAATAGTGAAGTGATGGGCAACTCTTTTGTGTGCTTTTAGTGTGTAATGTTCTTGATTATATGACACTTTGTGTGTATTGATAACTTAATATTCCTCATTTTATAATAAAATAGTAAACTATTCTGCTATTTTTCCAAAGTAGCAAAAAATATAATCCGAACAGAAAGTTCCTTATTGACACAAAAATTTTGCCGGACTAGAAATTTTGAATACGGCAAAATTTGCCGGAGCTCAATACTCGACCTAAAATTTAACCAAAAAGTAAATTTTCTACAAAATGGTTACATTTTCAACAAAACAGCAGAATTTTCAACCAAAAAGTTCGACTTTTCAACAAAATTGTGAAATCTATAAGTTAATTTTCTCCTAAATAGTCGAATTTTTAACCAATAGTATGACTCTTTAACAAGATTGTTAAATTTTCGAACAGTTGCATTTATGTACAAGAGAAATGAAAATTCCAAAAGGATTTCAATAGACTTTTCTACAGAAAAATACAAATTTCAAACAAAAAGTACATTTTTTAGGAAATAGTTGAATTTTGAACGAAACAGTTGCATTTCTGTCCAAGAAAGATGCAATATTTCTACATTGAAAAATGTTTATGGACCGAATCCATTTCAAATCAGGCAGAAAGAATTACAAAGCAGACGAACAGCTAGTGTGCAAACATAACCTACTTATATACAAGAGGGCGTAATTTAAATTACAAGTAAATACTATTTAATCTTAATGAATAGCTGTCTTACCACTTTGTATCTCAAGTTTAAGTCGGGTAATATTTCGGGACTTAGCCCGTTATACCGATGAATTTTGGAATTGATGTGTCACTTCACTATAATTCACTATGCTAACACGGTCTGCTATGAACGCGACCGAGGTGGATCGTGAAGCGAGGAGTGCGCATGCAACTGCGCACTTGTTTCGGTTGCAATAACTTATATTTCTGTTACTATTTAGGAATTTTACGAAACTATTTATAATTTTCAGATACCGTTTCTGAAGTTCAATTGAAATTTAGTAAATTTAATTTAATAGTTACTGAATTGCGTGTTCAGTAACATAATTTCATCAATTTCAGTTACTTTAGTTTCTTGAATGTGTCGGAATTTTCCGAAAATTTCTAACAGTGTAGTTATTCTTCATGAATAAAATTAATTTGGTCATACGGTCATATAAAATGCAATGGATTCAGATGTTAAAGAATCATAATTTATTTGCCATGTTTAAACGACGTACGTTTCGACCTAATTGCCTGACCTAAGTCAAAAATTAATATAATTGTCAATTCTATTTTGATATACATTTTTTTGTTAAGAAGTTAAAAAGTGAGTTTAAAAACGCTGAGTTTATTTACCTGCAGTGATGTTGATAGATCCTTGACACATTTCAATTTTATTGTATATATTATACTTATTTTTGGAGTAAAATTCTCTTAGTTTATCCACATTACGGGTTCAAAGCGTTTATTATTATATGGAATACGTGAAAAAAGCGTTGAAGTCGTTTACAGATAGAATAAAGCAAGATTTGAGATAATATTACCTGTTTGTGCTTTCATTTTTCCAGACATTTTTCTCCCAGCAGTGCTATTGCTTATGCATTATCGTCTTTTAATTAAATAAAGATGAATCTACAACTTTCTACTTTATATACCTCATACCGCCGTTTTTAACTGGTACATTAAGGAATAATAATAATTATTACTTTTTCGAAAATGGTGAGAAAATTTTAAAGAAATTTGGATGTTATGAATTGCTGACGAGTCGCAGATCTGAGTAAGACTAGACTGTCAGGAAGATAAGACAAAAAAATTGATTTTGAATCGTGTTTATTTCTTATTTTTTGTATAATTTTAGACATCCTGGCAATTTTTTGGAAATGTTTTAAAAAATTGGCTGATTGACACTTAGAAATTTTTATGGTATGGATTGCAGACCAGTCCCAGATCTGGGCCTGACTAGACTGTCAAGACAATAAGAAAAAAAAATTATATCTACTAGTGTTAATTTCTCATTTTGTATAATATTATACATCCTGGCAATTTTTCTAGATGAGGCCAGATCTGGGCCAGATCAGACATCAGACTGCCAGAACATTTTTCCACTAGGGATTCTTATGCTTGCGACGTACGATGGATTATTATATTTCAAAACTGACTTGAAAAAGTTTTCCCAATATTTACTTACCGGTACCTAGTAAGTTATTTCATTTTTATTGTGTCTATAAGTCGGTTATTGCTCTTTTCTTTCAATTTTGATTCCCAATGAAAATAATTAGACAGGTGTTCCGGATTTACTTAAGAAATAATCATATAGAATGTTTTTTCTAAGTGCAAAATTTAGAAAAATGTCACATTTGAGTGCATTATAAAATCGAGAATAACTCTATTTCTAAAATCATAAATTTAATTTAATTCACATTGCACAAAGTAAACATTAATTTATTCGAGTCAGATCTGTTCAAACGTAATTAAATTTTTGTTTATGTAAGCAAAAGTTACTTTATTGCCAAAATAATAGACGAAAATTATATTTTAAGAACAACCAGAAAAGAAAATTTTTCAATACTTTCGTAGTATTAAAATAAGGTAGTAATCATTTTTTAACGAAAAATTTTCCGTCCGAAGATTCAGTTTTTTAATTTATGTAGAATTATCGCCTTTTTTTAATTTCCGAACAGAAATATAGAAAAATATTCCCTTTAAAACCTGACGCTTAAGCGTTTTCCCACTTTTTTGCGGAGTATCTCGTAGGAAAAAAAAATCCGGGATTTACAAGATACTTAGATCAGTTATTTAATCTAACAACCATGTTAATTTTGCTTTAGGTTCGAGATTTTTTCTCGAGTGAGAAAATATGTAAAATATAAATATAAAGAATATAAGAGTGTAAAATCAAAAAAAAATTAATTTTGTAGATAGATTCTTTAAGAATTCAGGAAAACGTATGTCAATTAATTTATAGAATATCTTATAGAATCCAATAAATAAATAAATAAATTCCAATAAATTCAAAATAAAAATTAAATGTGAACAATCTGCGTTTTGTGAAGTTATGATTATTTTGACGCGCGCTGCAGTTAATCACTTGACAAATATATATAGCCGCTGAGTGAAACCAAATTGCAGTCTTTACCCCGATAACAGGGTTATCTTTACCTGCAACAGCTATTACTTATACGTGATAAGGCTTACCTGCCACATTGGAACATACGTCTTCTCATTATCTTGTTCTTATAATTCAAAAAAAAACGCATCCTATACAAAAAATGTTGTTATTATACATTTTATTGCAACTTATTGTGTCGTTTTTCCAAGAATTTAATTTTTTTCTTTTTATTTTTATTTCTTACGATTACAAAAAAAATCTACTCGCCCTTTCCAAAAATTATAAATGACGAAATCATTGATCCTCTTTGAGTGAGCAACTCTTGTCTATTAATTTTCTTTCATAGCTTGTGTCGTTTGTCCGAAAATTATTTTATTTTTTTTTAATTTCAATGATATTTTTCATGAATAAAACAAAAATTAAGCGCCCTATCAAAAAGTGATCAATAATAAATTTGTAGATCCTTTTTGGGTGCACAATTTTTGTCCTTATATCTTTTTTTGTATCTTGGATAGTTTGATCGCAAAATGGAATTTTTAATTTTTCATTATTTTTTGTGCGATCAAATTTTGAATTTTTGATTGTTTGAGAAAATTAAAAAAATGGTCATCATAATTTTGTGAAAATTTTTTCAGGACTCTTCTTGACTTTTTTCATATCATGCGCTGTGCCGATTAAAATATCCATTTTCGTTTTTTTTTTTTTTGAAGTTTGAGAATTCTACATTTTTGAGTACTATGAGTAGCCTAACATAGAATTTCCAGTCACACACAGCCGCACACGCCTTTTAAGTTGAAAAGTCACACACACACACGCGAACAGGGACATTAAAAAAATATATTATTTTCGAGCTCCTGGGGCCGAATTATATCAAAATATGTCAAGAAAGTATATTTGAAAATGTAGGTCATTACAAACCTCCCTCTATGAGGAAGCAATCTGCACATTATTTTGCAATATCTCAATAAGCAGCACCAGATTAAGATACAGAAATACACGAGATACGTAATGAGAATGTGTTCGTTCAAGCCGAAGAAGCTTCAACGAAAGAAAATTCACAATCAACAAATAACAGTTCTCGATGATTTCATCTTCAATTTTAAAAGGTCTGTGTGCAAATGTGGGGGAAATACAAAGACCGAGCGCATAGCACGAGGTGAATAAGTCATCGAGCGCGAAGCGCAAGATAAATATAATATCGAGCGCGAAACGCGAGAACCAACAGTCGAGCGCCCAAGACGCGCCCAAACTTGTGAGCCGCGCGCGTAGCGCGCGATGAGAATGTATCCGCATAGTGGGCAGATTTTTCATTATTTACTTCCCGAGTTGAATGTTTTTATGTGGATGATAATAAATAACTGTATATAATTGTATTTCAACGGTTTAAGACGTGAATAATATAGTTATTATCGTTTTTAACAGTTATTTGAAATTATTTTCAATTATTTATAGTAATATAAATGTATAAATTTCGGAAAATGATCGCATAACAAAATTTTTTTTATATGTTAAAATTTGGTATTCAGAAATATTTGTGTCTAGGTTCCCTCACTATTCTCATCACATCATGATCCAACAAACATGTAGCCTAATGTAAAAAATGTAAAAACTAGCAAAGTTTAAAAAATGCAAACAATGTATAGTGATTGTAATGTATTACATTATAGATATGTTAATGATAAAAATATATCATAAGTATTAGTTGAATTGTTCAATTATTAATTAGAATATAGTTTTGATTCAAAATTAAATTTTAATCGCCAATTCAATAAAATTTAATTAAAAATTAAATTTTAAATGTCAATGAAAATTTGTAAAATTAAGGGTTCTAAGCTTATTTTAAGGCCTCATCGAATTAAAAATCTAATCGATTATTTGCAACTCTGCTTATAAGTCTATCTTATTATAGCTGGATAATTTTACATTACCTTAATAATGGATTTAATACTTCCACGATGATTCATTATAATAAATTTAAATTTAAAATTCAAAATTTAAAAATTTTTCGGGTTTCAATCGTGTGCGAAGCTATGAATGTTACCGACGTTTCGTAAAAATGGCAGTTCACTTCTTCAGGGCTGACGAAAGAAGAAAAGGAAAACCGCAAATGTTAGAACTCATACGGGGTAACACACGTACGAACCGCGGCCTAGTGCGATTCAACTGAATGGCCTTCCCACACATACTCCACCGAGAACAGGGGAGATTATCGTGTACACATAGGCGGGTGACCGTATGAGTGCTCCTTGCTAGTCACCGCACCGGTTGGCCGAAGGTAATAGTTTTTGATGAAACTGATCATCAGCCGTTTGGCCGATAATAATTTTCGCTGAAGAGTTCGCTTCAGCCATTCCGCCGAAGTAACTCTCTTGAGAAACAAGCCTTAAATATCTGAAACTGAATCTGAATTTCTGCCGTTTGGCAATGGAATTTATTTCACTATAATCCGACCGGTGCTACCCTCAAAGGGGTAATACAAATTCTTGGATATGCGGATGATCTCGACATACTAGGGATGATAAAGAAACGGTAGCTAAAAATGCAGAAATCTTGATCACAAAAGCCAAAGATATTGGCTTGGAGGTTAACGAATGAAAACAAAATATATGACCGTCGTCAGATCTGAACAAAGTAATCAAGACGGGGATCTAACAGCCGGAAATATGAAATTCGAAAGGGTTAGCGAGTTTAAATACCTCGGGTCAATTATAACTAGCGAAAATAAGATTAAAACGGAAATCAACGCACGGCTGCACGCTGGCAATGGGTGCTACTATGCAGCAAACACACTATTAAAATCGCGATTGCTATCTAGAAACATCAAAGTAAGAATCTACAAAACAATAATAATGCCGGTCGTCATGTACGGGTGCGAAACGTGGGCGCTGACGAAAGGAGAGGAGAATAGGTTTAGAGTTTTTGAGAATAAAGTACTTAGAAAAATCTATGGTCCAAAAAGGGACGAAGAGACCGGCGAATGGAGAAAACTATATAATGATGAGCTGCATGCTCTCTACGGGTCAGCAAATATTAATAGAGTAATGAAAGCGCGTAAACTAAGATGGGCGGGGCATGTAGCAAGAATGGGAAATGAAAGAACAGTGGCGCAAGTTTTAAGAGGGAAACCGATTGGTAAGAGGCCCTTAGGCAGACCGAGAAACAGATGGGAGAAAAATGTAAGGGATGATTTAAAAGAACTAGGACATGATTACTTAAACTGGATGGAGGATGCACAGGATAGAGATGTGTGGCGGTCTCGGGTAGATGCGGCAATGAACTTTCGAGTTCGAACTGCTAATCTATAATAATAATAATAATAATAATAATGATTGAGAGCAATCAAATAAATCCTACACGAAATCCTTCAATTAGAAGCAAAATGCTTCCGGTTTATTAATTTTGGGTAAAAATCTGGAACAATCTCTGTTTTGATTTAAAGCTGAAAACCGGCTATCATATTGAGCGTGTGTAAAGTTAAATAAAATGTCCAACCCCCAGGGTGAAATTAAAACTGTTCGCAAACCTAGGTCCCGAGCAGGAAGAAAAGTTCTAGAAGCCCTCGAAAAAAAGGTAAGCACACCAAGCACTCATAGATTCGGCTATTAAAATAGAAAAAATCCCAGTCGAAGAAAAAACAATCAGCCCCGCTTTACCCGAGCCAGAGCCCGGTTGTCACAAATTATCCAACGACAAATAATTTCAAGAATTTTTTGAAACCGCCCTCAATCGTGCAGAATCATACGCACAATTGGGTAAAATCACGCAAAGGGGACAGCAAAATTAGGTACTTGTTCTAATAGATGATAGGAAACTTGTAAAAAAAAGTACATTTTCCTGACAAAAATAGTACAAACACTGAATTGCAAGGAGATTCCTAATTACCCAATCGAAATCCAGAATTATCAAATTCCAAAGAAGTAGAAATTGATATCACTGCAGGCCTAATCGGTGTAGGTATTACCTTTTTTTTCTTGATAATTAAAAGAAAAATAATAAAGACACATTACTCGAAGGAACAAATAAAATTCCGGTGTGGCGTCACTTCCCTCTTGTATAACCATGCGGATAGTAATCCAAAAATCACTAAGTTGGAATAAGAAAAATAGCGTGAGTATCAATTATATTAATAATTGATACCTACTAGTTCACCCAATCGCACGCTCAGCTGACGGGCCGAAGTTTTTCTTTCTTCCAAATTCCTGAATAATGTACCAACTGAAATAAATGGAAGTCACGCGATTTTGTTTTTGAGTGCTCTCAAATTACAAAATTATGTGGCTCATCCGCACTGACTCGAACTGAACGCTTTAGCGAAGGGAAGGTCTGTTGCTGCGTTTGAACATTGGTTTTTCTTTTCACACAAGGGTAGGCGAGATTTTTGGATATTAAAGTCAATATTCAAAAATCTTCAGCAACTCTCTCGCGCGACCTTGAGCAGGATACGCAGCGTTTCGAGTGCCACCCGACCTTCCAAATGCCTAACCCAAATACGATCCTTTTCAAGTCACCCCTCAAAACTACGGTGAAAAGAGGAAAGCGAGATAAAAGGATAAATAAAACTAATGTAAAGGCTATACCAGCGATGTCAATTATTTACAACAATTTTATTAAGCCTGCAAATAAGTCAATCCCTACCCTAGCGGTCTCACCAGTAATTCGACCTATTCTAGGGACAATTCAAGAAATAGAAGCAAGGATTGTCGATATTGCAGTGATTACCATTGATCTACCTCTAGAGGAGGCCGTAGAACAAAGAATCGCGGCGGTGATCAAGAAATTAGGATTCTCAATGTAGAATCATTAGCTTCTGATTCAGATTCAGAGGCCGTAACCGAAATAGTTGCGACCAAAGCCGATAAAAGACCAGAGATAGAGTTGGTAGTGACAGATTAAATTGGAAAAAGGTTCCTTTTTTTTATTTATTGCAGGAATTAATTTTGAGTCTATATGTCTCCTGTTATGCCTTCGCTATTGAGCCTTTTCTCCATCACGACCCCTACGCCATAACGGGCTATCGCAAAAGCAGCTGACTCTTAGGAAAATCGTGTTTCGATTCCAATTGGCTACTTGCACATTTTAGCCCTCGTGAGCAAGATATTATTACCACGGAACTTGCCAAGAAGTGGTTCTAAATATAAATATATTCCGGTGTGGGATATATTGATTTGCTTTAGGAACCCTGAAAAGATGTCAGAATTAAAAAAAAAAGCTTAATAACAATTGAACCATCGAAAAAAACATTGTATTTTCAATGCCTCCCTTTTGCCATAAAACCATACAGTATCAGCAACCAACTGGATTAACCCTATATTCTCAATCTTTCCGAAGAGATAATATCCATTTGACACTTCTCCACGAAACCCCATTAACATTCATTCCGGAAAGCGAATTGTTGGTGGAGTTTACAAGACATGCAGTGACCACACACGATTTTGGCTCACTGACTATAGAATCAGTGGGGACTGTAGATTTAAATTTGAGTAATGAGGTTATCACATGTGACATTATTTCTATTATTCAAGACTTGAATAACCAAAGCATCGCAACTGCATTGAGAGCAGCCACGTCTAACTTACGTGTCCCAAACCCTGGCGTAAACATGGATTCCAGCTTAGTCATGAACTTCCTTTTAGAAAGCATGACAATGCAAGCTAACACTTACCACATTCCCGATTTCAATGGAAAAACTCCAGCTTTAAAAGAGTTTATTCAGGATGTGTGCAATGGGGCCGTATTTATAACACCAGCAACCGAACCTATATTTATCAAAGTGGTGTTATCAAAATTAAAAGGATAAGCGCGCGAAAGTGTGCGGGATAAACAGTTCCCCATTGTGAATGATTTGATCAAGCATTTGAAAAAGCGATTGGCCCCAACAAAAAAATACTTATGGTATTTTGAGGCTATAGTCAACCTCCGAATGACCCAATCTGAATCGGTAAGTGACTATTACGATCGCGTCCATGGTCTGCTCAGCGGTGCTAGGCATACGTTGGAAGAAAAATATAAACCCGGTATGGGCAAGAAAAGGCAAGTGACATAATGTTAAAACCGATTAACGATTGCGCACTGGACACTTTTATCCGTGGATTGCCAGAAGAGATGCCGAAATTCGTAGACACCCGCAACCCGAAGGACCTAAGCGAAGCCTTGGAGCATGCCCTCCATGTGGAAGAGAGGGAAAAATACGCAGAAAAATCAAGGGCCATTGCCTCTTCATTTTTCGTCGCAAAACGGGAAGGAAAAGCTAGTTCCAGTCGCCCAACTAGCCCCTTTTCAAAACAAATGAGTTCCTTAGACAAATCGGAAAGGAAACACCCTAAGGAAAAATCCGTGTCCCTTTCGGAGTCAACTCCAATTCAACCGATGGCTAGCGGGGTATTCTCGCCCCCTAGCTACGCGCAACTATTACAACAGTACTACGGGAGTTTATCCCAATACATGGGTGCCCAGCAATCCTACCTGGCATCCCAAACACCACTACCTGGATATGGCCTGACATACCGCTATCCCTCTACTCCAGCTGTACCGCAATATCCAACGAACCAGTATCCCCCAAACATGTCCTGGAAAGGATATTGGAAACCTCCCTCCAGATCCAACTCCCCAGGACCACCCAAGGATTTAAACTCGCAGCAGACTCTGGTTCAGGACGCAGCCAAGAGTCCATCAGCACAAAAGCATTTATTAACGAAGAGCCATCCGGAGAACTCCATAGGACCCTACGAACAGGGTGGAATTCTAAAGACTCCCCCGTCGTGAAAATCACATCGCCAGAGTTCAGATACGGTTTTGCACATTTTCTCGTGGATCCAGGCTCCGATTTGAACTTAATAAAAATCTGTGCATTGAACCCGAATTTGAAGTATGACCTCCAAAAAGCAGTAGAAATAGCGGGAACCACTAATCGTCCGGTAAAAACAATAGGCACCCTAAAATGACCTATTTTGAAATCCCCTACCGAGTTCCACGTAGTAAAGAACTCAATCCCCGTGACTGGTGATGGAATATTGGGCCGGCCCTATCTCAGGCAGGAGCAAGCACAGTTGTCCTTCTGGCATAACACTTTAGTGACGATAAACAAACCAGTGACGCCGATTCCCTTTATAGATGAAGAATCTAAAAGCGCGAAAAAGAGTTATAAAATCGGAAATAAAACCTTTCTCTCGAATCCTACGAATTGCGGCACGATTGCGAGTTCCTGTCGATATAGACGTAACAAACGCGGGAGTCAAGGAAGGATATCTACCAAAAATGGATACTCCACAAGAAATCTATTTGGGAGACGCACCTGTGACAGTCCAAAGTGGAGCGTGCAGAGTGCTGGCTATAAAGACCACTACTGAAGCAGTAGAATTTGAAGTCAGTCCCCAGGAAATCTTCCCATACAACGTATATGAATTTCCTGGAGAAGACTCAACAGGATCAGAGCCGGAAGCTGCACCTAATGCATTACCAACACATGTGACAGACCCAGTGTCAGAACGTACGGAACAAGTGTTGAAAAGTCTTCATGTTTCCCATCTGACCCTAGAAGAGAGAGAATATGTTTACAGCTGGGTAAAGGATTTTCCCGATGTATTCCATTTAAATGGAAAACTGTTGAGCTGTACCCATTTGTTGCAGCATCGAATCCCCATCACGGATGATAAGGTAATAATGAGAAAGCCATACCGACATCCCCAGGCGACATCTGACGAGGTTCGGGAACAAATCGATAAACAATTAAAATCGGGAACATTTTGGACCATCTTGAAAAAGCATAGTACTTTTCCGTACTAGATTTAGCAAGTGGTTTCCATCAAATCGAAATCCACCCAGAGGATAGGGCTAAAACAGCCTTTTCAACACCGCATATGCAAATGGGCATCAAAAATGCCCCAGCTACACTCAAACGACTCATGAACAACGTTTTAACGGGAATGCATGGAACAGAAGCTTTCATTTATCTAGATGATATCGTGGTACATTCAGTAACTATAGAAGAACACGATACGACGATCAGGCGATTATTAGAAAGACTGCGGGAGGCGAATCTAAAACTGCAGCCGGACAAATGCGAATTCTTACGCATGGAGGTTGCCTATTTGGGCCATATTATTGGACGGGACGAAGTAAGGACAAATCCTGCCAAAATAACAGCGATACGAAAATTTCCCACACCGAAAACTGTCAATAATGTCCGCCAATTTCTAGGCGTCTCGGGGTACTACCGAAGGTTCATTAAAGATTACGCGAAGCTGCCAAACCCCTTAACTGAACTTTTGAAGAAGGATACTCCTTTCAAATAGGGAGATAAGCAAGCTCGACGCTTCCGGAAACTTCGTCTTTACTTGTGTAGAAAACCAATCCTACAGTATCCCGATTTTAGGAAAGCCTTCAAATTGACAACGGATGCCTCTGACCATGCTGTAGGAGCAGTGTTGACGCAAAAGAAGAATGACATGGATATGCCTATAGCTTACTACTCTAAGATCTTGATCGATTATGAATTAAATTATGATAAAGAGGAGAAGGAATGCCTAGCGGTACTCTACGGAGTGGGAAATTTCCGCCCCTATCTATATGGTCGAGAGTTCATCTTAGCCTGCGACCATGAACCTATACATTGGATGACCCACGTGGACAATCCAGGAACGAGGTTAATAAAATGGCGGCTCAAATCGAAGGATTATCAATATACATATGAATATAAAAAGGGAAAGCTAAATAAAGGCGTAGAAGCCCTATCAGGAAATCCGGTGTGCAATTCTCCAGAGTCGGCCAGTTCAACCGATGCAGAAGACTCAGAGAACTCAGAAACCTTCCAAACGGACTTTAGAAAGAATCGGAAGGACCATCTCACCACGAGAGTGGACGCTGAGAACGACAAGAATTTTTCTCGATTATTGGTGATACACAATAGATCGACTGATTAGAGAGCATTACTCATTACGCCTGCAGAATCCTCGAATTCCAAGAACCTCACAGGGCCAGATCTCTCCTCAGAACAAACGAGTCGCCTCAGAAAACGACAGCTATCGGAGAATCTACCAGGTAAGAACCAACAACCGACAAAAAGGCCTGTTTCGATACTTAAACGTCCCGAGGATGGGGTTTCAGAAGCTATGGGCTCCACTGGTAAGTCCTCTGGAGCGGAAACGCTTGATGGCAACTACCGTTTCAGATGACTCGGATGGAAATTACCATCCCCCTGCAGGAATAAAAATGTCAGACCTCGATGAAAACGGAATAGCCAAAAGGATCACTAGACGTAGAAGAGAGATGGAAAAGCCCAAAACCTCTGTAAATAGCGATGACCTTTCTTCTTCGGATGAAACATCGACTTCGGAAACCGAAGAATCCGATCCACCCGTTTTCCGAAAATCATATAGCGTCCTCCCAGGACTAGATATGACTTCTACCCCGAAGAAGACTGCGCCACTTCCAAGAGCAGCCCAAATACAGATCCATACGTGGACGTATATATTGATGAGGCATGCACCCACAATGGAAGCGAGCGATCCAAGGCTGGAATAGGAATTTGGTTTGGATTAGATCATCCTTTAAATATCTCTCGTCCAGCTAGCGGCCGACAAACCAATAATGCAGCAGAGTTGGAAGCAGCCGTGGAAGCTGCATCCGAGCGCATGAAGCTGGAATAAAAAAATTGCGAATAAATACGGATTCGAAGTTCGTAATCAACAGCGCTACTGAATTGATCCCTAAATGGGAAACCAACAACTGAAATACTTACGAAAATAAACCCGTAAAGAATAGGGCACAATTCGAAAAATTAAAATCTGCCCTCAACCTGTTAGACGTGAAATGGAATCACATTCCCAGTCACCAAGGCATAGAAGGAAACGAAGAGGCAGATCGATTAGCCCGCGAAGGAATTGATAAAACACCCACTTCCCCTCAGTCCGAATCAGAGTAAGGGGAAAAAGAAGTGGGACAATCGGTAGCGAATACTCAACCGATTTTTAGGAGCGTTCCAACACCCATAATCGACAGCGAGTCCGAAGAGGAACTAGACGCCGAAGGTGATAACCACAACTTGGACAACACGGAATTCAAGGGAAATAACCTGAGGAATGCTTTACAAAAGTCATTATCTCAATTTGACAAGTCAGTCACGGATCATGGGATAGATATCTCTGGGGCCCAACCTGAATCAATGTACTGGGACGCCGGAGGCATCGAGCTTTTATGCACCCATGTATCCGATGGAAAGGAGGATGCAAACCCTCTCCAACGACTAGAAGCCCTTGATCCATGTACGGAGTATGACGATAACGTGTTTGTAGAAAGAGTTGAAAAATTTCTAAAGGAATACGAAAAGAAAACAAAGAAAACCACAAACTGAATCACCTCCTACTGAAACGCAAGTACATAGAAGGTTCTGGTATCCATCACCTATGTCCACTGATCCTCCGGATGCTATGTCCACTCCTTTTCCAACGGTGTCTGAAGAAGGCGATCCAGTCGTGCCTTCCCGGAAAAGGGAGATAACGCCACGACGATTAACACAGGACACAACGGAATAAACATCAAACGTCCTTGGACATGTATCAAGCTCCGATATCGACGTCGAAATTCTCTACATAGATCCTCCCAATTCCCCTTCAATTTCTGAGAATACAATATTCTTAGAAGAGGAGACCATGAAAACTAACTCGAAATTTCCAAAAGTAGTTCATCAATGGACAGAACCATTGACGTATAAACTAGACAACTATGCTCATTTTATATCTGAGGATTGTGAGCCTACAAATTCTATAGCAAAGCCTTTGGTTGCTACCGATCGTCTTGATTTTCAAGACGTTTGGGAATGCAAACCTGTGAAGGGCCAGGTCTTGAGCGCCCCCCACGGTCGATATAAGACCTTTTCGATCGTGGTCAAACGAAAACACAGCGATGAACTGGATTGGAGGGATGTGTCTCTAGGACTGCAAAACCTTTTCCAGCACTAGTTCAGAATAAGCAGACAAGCTGTCGAATAGCCAATTTCGGAGATTTGCTGGGTCCTCTCCCTCAGAATAAAATAGCTGAACTATTAACGAAGGTAGATTGTGCCCTTCCTGTCACAATAACCATTTGTCATGGTCGAATCGAGGTCCCTCAAATTGAAGTACGATCAACAATCATTGCAGAATGCCACGGTAGCCTAATAGGTGGACATAAAGGGATCACAAAAACCTATAGGCGAATTAGGGAAAGATATAATTGGCCAAGACTCCACGACGATGTCACCGAGTACATCCGTAACTGTAAGAGTTGCCGAACTTTTCGACAAAGTCTCACTAGACACCGTCGGGAAGTTACCCAGTAATCCCAGCGGGAATCGACACATTCTAATGATGCAGGACAATTTCAGTAAATACTGCATCGCCGTCCCTATACCCAATCTAAAAACAACCACGGTAGCCCACGCGGTAGCGGTCAACCTTTTTCCCCAGTATGGTGCACCAAGGTGTATACTTACCGACAGGGGAGGATGTTTCGTTAGTAAAATAATAAAGAACCTAGAAGACATATTTAGACTGAAGCAGTTAACCACTTCGGGCTATCGCTCGCAGACTAATAGGTCATTGGAACGCAGTCATATTGTGCTAAGTGACTACATTAAACACTATGCGGTCGATGCGGTCCCTCAGGGAGAGGATTTAGAAACTTACGACACCTATCTCCGGGACTTAATCACTAGGTTGACCGAAATCCAGCGTTTAGCTAGTCAAAATCTGAGAAAGGCTAAGCTGCGATCAAAGGAAGTCTACGATAGAAAAGCCCGACCCTTGAGGGCAAAGATAGGAGATAAAGTATATGTTGTGAAAGATGTCAGAGATGGGAAATTCGATAGTGGAGCTCATGGTCCTTACACCATAGTAGAGTTCACCTCGCATAATGATGTAATCTTGGAAACCGAGGATGGAAAGCGTTTTTCCAAGCATGCGGATAAACTTCTAGTAACTCATTGTCAGGGATAAAAGAAGTTTGTCTGTTCTGGGGACGTACGTCCGACTTCACAGGTAATTGTTTAAGGTCTAACGCTGTAATTTTCTTTTGATAGGTTGTCTATTCTTTGAACATTCAGCAAAATGGAAAAACTATGGGTGACGTTGCTGCTAATAGTCTCTCCATCCAGCCAACAAAATTCAGAAGAGCTCACATACAGGATCACGCCCTTGAGAAATAGCACATGGCTTTATTATGAGCAATTGGGGATCATGAGACGAGCTACTGGAACTTAGAGAGTCACCATTTTCTTTGACGTGGGAAAAATTCAAAGTTCACTGGCAACCTATGAGCAGCTGTTCCACCGTCGATCTCCGACTATGGTTTAGACGCTAGGATAGCAGTGGCAAAAGGGCTAAAGAAGGAGGTAGCCAGACACACGAACGAAATGAGTCAAAGAACCGAAAAATTAGTTTCACCAGAATTACCAGGTGGGCTGAGGAGTCGAAGAGCCACCCCGCTACTAGGAATATTAGTCATCGAAACGAAAATCGCAGAACTTAATGAACTCCAAGGAAATATCTCATATATAGTTGGCAGACAAGCACACGTGGTGCGGGCACAGTTGGAGGAAATTCACAAGTTGTCCCACAGCAATAAGGAGAAAATAGCCTTCTACGAGAGACAACTCTCCCAAAATATGATGAAGTTAGACAATGTACAACGTGATTTTGCTGAATTAAAGAATGTCGAAAGTCTACCTCGCGCTTCAAGCGTGCTAGGCGCAAATCCGATTTGGCTTTGCGTCCTCCCGGGTTTTTCAAAAAAGACTTGATTGCCCAATCAAGTTCGATCGATCCCCACCATAAGGCGCTCTGGCCAATGACGGGCATGGTAGAGAATACATATATAAGAACAACATAACCTGAAACTTCAGTTTCAGGTCAGCCCTGAAAAAGTGAACTGCAATGTTCACGAAACGTCGGCAACATTCATAGTTTCGCACACGATTGAAACCCGACAAATCTTCAACTTTTCAATTTTGAATTTGAATTTCTTATTTACATTACTTGTGTACACATTTTTGTTTCGACACGTTTGAGCAAGAGTCTTCCCGCGCTGAATAGTCTGACCACTGGAGATCCTTCACGCTGAAATGATACACTCATAAGCGCGATGCTTATCTCCACTATTTCAAAGAAAACTCGCAGTAATGCGAAAAAAGTGAATTGTCAGTAAAGAGCTATTTAATGTCTTGAAACTCGCAATCTACTTGAAGGTCAAAGAGCTATAGCGTTTCAATTTACAGGGTTGAAGCTAATTTGAAACAAAATAAATATTACTATTTAGTAGTAGGGCTATGTCGCTATTAACTCATTTGCCAGCAGATGGCGCCACCGTCGCTAGTCACCGACACCAACAGATGGCGCCACCAAACAAGGAAGGGTTTTATTCCATGCTGAGTTACCGACAGTCTATAAAACAGTGAGGTCGGGGATGCAGATTCCTGTTGAGGTCGCATTGCACCATCCGTCGATAAAACAGAGTGGTCTACAATATCGAGGTTCTGTTCTATGCTAAGTAGGTAACAACAGAGAGTTTGGTCATTGAAATTCTTATCAAGTTAACAATATAAGATTCTGTTCCATGCTAAGTCGGTGAAACAATGAGGTTGGTGATGAAGATTTCTGCGAAACTAACACTACGGGGTTCTGTTCCGTGCTAAGTGACCATTGATCGGTAAAACAGTTTATTATCATCAGCCGGTAAAACAGGGAGGTCGAGCTTTCTTATATCATCATTTTAACACATGTCAGTAAAGGATACCATTTTACCATCAGTCGTTAAAACAGGGATGCCGGTCATTTCCATATTTTCATTTTACTATAGGTCGTTAAAGTAGGGAGACATGCTAAAATGATAATATCAAGAATTACCGACCTCCCTCTTTTACCGACTCATGGTTATAAACTGGTTTACCGATCTATGGTGAGTTGGCACAAAACAGAATCACAAAATGTTAACTTCGCAGGAATCTCCATAATCAACATCACTGTTTCATCGACTCAGCATGGAACAGAATCTTATAATGTCGGCTCAGCAGGAATCTCAATTGCCAACCTCACTGTTCTTATCTACTTAGCATGGAAAAGAAGCACAAAATTACTGTGCACTCTGTCTTACTGACCGACGGTGCAATGCGATCTCAACAGGAATCTGCATGACCGACTTACTTGGTAACTTAGCATGGAACATAATCCTCCCTTGGTCGGTGGCGCTATCGGTTGGTATCACTAACTGGCGACGGTGGCGCCATCTGTTGGCAAAGTTAACTAGCTATTGTGAATAAAAATTAAACAATTTAGAGCATTTTCAAAATTTTTTAGACCAATTTTTTCAAGATTCAAAAATTCTACGGCCTGTTATTCATCGTGCGCGGAATCTTGAACAACTTATTCTGATGACTTTTTTGGATTAAAAGAAAATTAACAGAGTTATAGCATTTTCAAAATCCAAACAAAAACAGATAAAAATGAACATTCTTAGCCAAACAACGCACGTTGTTAAACAATTACATATATATGCAAAATATGAAAAAATAAATAAATAAAACAAAAGTTTTTCATCCAAAAAAGAGTGAACACTCATTAGTTCAATGTTCAAACAAAAACGAATAACTTTCGGCTAAGAATTTATATTTTCAACCAAAAAAGATTAAATTGTCACCAAATGAGGCGCATTTTCTGCAAAATAGTTTCTATCAATAAGATTCATTTTCTAACAAAAAAGATAAATCTCCAATAGAATAGTTGAATTTTCAACGGAAATGATGAATTTCCAACTAAAATGATGAATTTTCAATGAAAAGGATGAATTTTAAACGAATAAAAATTATCTTTTACAATCTTTTCGACATTTTAGCAAATCATTTCAAATGTTTTGAAATATTTTAAAATTTTCTCTTAAAATTCATTTTTCAACATAAACAATCATTTGAAATTTTCCCAGGAATCTCCCATTTTTTTGATTCTCTTAAAACTATCCAGAATTCTTAGAAAGCTCCTTTTTCGAAATCTTCAAAATTCTACATTTTATTTTAATATTTTCAAATCTTCTCAAGGTTTGAATTATTTTCTAAATCTTCGGAATCATCCAAAACATCATTTATAATTATTTTGTGAATGCCCGTAAAACTTCCAGATATAACGAGTAACTACGGATGTCCCAACTAGAAAAATAGAACAAAAAAAGCCTAATTAAACAAAAATTGAATTCAAACATTTTTTTCAACTTTTTTTGGTCAAAATCAAAGAGAAATGTTTGTATTAGAATGTTAAATTGTGGAATTAGTTCTGTATTACCTTGGAAGTTAAGTGAAATTCATTGCGCGGTTTCAGAAATATCGATAATTTGAAAAAAAGTGATGCCAAAATTCAACATGACCATAATTCTCGTATTTTTTTTAATTTTTTGGATGCCAAAAGTCTCTTGCAAAATACTATGATTTCACAAAGTCTCATTGGAATCAAACGACCACTTGTAAATCCTGATATACATATCTGACGTAACTAACCCATAATCTTTATGTAGTAAGAATAAAAGTTAATAACTTATTCATTCTTCATTTCAAATTTTCTCTTTGTCTGACCAACCCCATTATCCCAATTTTTAAAAAATATATTATTAGGACACTATCCTTTTTTACAGATGTCGCCACTGGCCGTTCAATTGACTGGGTTAAAGCTAATTTGAAACTTCCTATTGTGTATGTTTATGAATTACGTGATCAGGGGGAAAAGGGTTTCTTACTCCCAGCCGAAAAAATCATTCCGAATGGACAAGAAGTTTTAGACTCGTTCCTGGTACTTCTTGATGAAGCCGCAAAGTATGGCTATTCAAATTTTGATCGGAAACAGTATTCGACAAGTGAACAATTAGCAAATTTTACGGAATTTAATTGGTCTGGAATATTCTAGCAAGTTTTAGAATAATTCAACGAAAGAATTGTATGTAAAATTGTTTTATTTGGATTTGGTTAAAATTAGTTTTGGTTAGAATTAGTTCTAAAAAGTTAACGAGTGCTGAAGTCTCCAGTGTGTCATGTGTCGAATCTAGCATATAATATTTATAAATAATCGCGCAGTTAAATTAAATTTATAGAAGAAAAAACTACAAACAAGATAGTTTCAAGAGCCATGATAAGCCCTAGCCATTTCTTTGAGTTTCATTCTATTAATTTTTCCTGTCGGCGTGTGTGGTAATTTTTCTAGAAATACTATTCCACCTCGCAGCTTTTTAGTGTCACCAAGAACTGAAGTCAACTTCTCGAGTTCCTCTTTGGATACCTGCGCATACAGAAATAAACAATCTCAGAATTAAATCTTGATATTGTCATGAAAATTTTATTTATGACCAGAAAAATTTTGCTCATAGGCTCAGAGAAAAAGTTATCTTGCCTGTTTTGTTTTAAACCACGTGAATATCTTTTTAGACAAATAGAATCATTTGGCTGCGAGATTCAAAGTTTATTGCAAAAGACTAATGTTTGCTGTGAATGGATTCTTTTTGAGACAAATGAAATTTCTTTCAATTTTACATTTAAGAGAAAATCCCATTCGCCTCAAGAAGCATCCTTCTCAAACAAGAGTAAATTTCTCTGAGTGTATATCCAGATTGTGATTTGACTGAATTTCCACTAATTACCTCTGAATTTTCGGTCTTCACAACAAAAGCCATTGGATGTTCGTCATCCACTGAGTGAGGTACAGGAACAACAGCAGCGTCCAAGACTTTGGGATGTTTGACAAGGAGACTTTCGATTTCTATTGGCGAAATTTGATATCCCCTGTATTTAATCACCTCTTTTATCCGGTCCACAATGTAGATGTTGCCCTTTAAGTCATAATAGCCCAAATCTCCAGTGTGAAGCCAACCTTTGCAAACAAAAATGTATTTTTTAAATAAAAAATTTGTCATAATAAACACGAAATACAAATACACCTATTGATATCTGAATAGTAAGAAAAGAAAATGATGATGAATGCAAATTCTGTCTTACCTTCATCGTCAATTGCCTCTTTAGTGGCCTTTGGATTTTGGAAATAAGACTTCATCATATTCGTCTGTTTGAGAACAATCTCACCCTTCTGATTGGGTCCTAGGATATCTTTGGTATTGATATTTATTATTTTCAATTGTAAATCATATGATAAGATTCCGCAAGAATCATGATTATTGTGACCTCTTCGTTGTATAACTGACACTCCACCTAATTCTGTGAGTCCTATAGAATACATACATACATATTTTTAAATATATACGATAGCTCACTGGATTCAAGGTGTCAAATTTTGATAAGAAGAAGGATCAAATCTTTGCAAAAATAGTAAAATAATCATAGCCATCTACATAGGGAGGTGTGAATGTAATTTTCAATTTGTAGTCATGTAGTTGTCAGCTGTTTTGCCGCATTGTGCAACACTTTGATTCAGTTTTATATCAAAATTTGATACATTGGGTTTGGGTGTGATACCACAGATGGAACACGAGAAATACATTTTAAAAATCGTATCAGTAAAGAATTTAAAGCAGCTCTTTGTGATACAAATGTGCAAAATTTGCAGTATGTAAAATTACCGTATCCTTGAAGTATTTCACCAACAGCGCCAGCATTCTTCAATTCACAATTAATTCGTTTTGTAACTTTCGCTCGCACTTTTGAGCCGCCAGTCCAAATATATTTTAGAGAAGACAAATCGAATTCGGTCATTATTTCGTATGATTGGAAGAGTTCATTTACAATTCCTGTCCCAATAAACACCCACTGCACCTACATAACATTAAAGAGTTTAATAAGAAAAACTGGGTTCATTGGAAGGAATAAGAGAATTAATAAGATCATTGAGCAAGTGTATACTTTCGCTTCATGAAAGAGGAAACATTCATTCAATGTTCAAAAATTCATAATTTGACTAAGTAAAATAAGAATGTCAACAGAAAGAAAGTGAAAGAAATATAGAACATCTTGATCAGTTTGCTTAATTTGCGAGTAACAAAGAAGAAATTACAGAAACCTTGAACTTTTCGACATTTCTGCAAAGCACTTCCGGTGTTAGATTGTTCACGATAATTGCTTGATTCACGGACAATATACTCCATAATGTACACAAACATCCAGATATCCAGTACAGTGGTGAATTACACATCAAAATCATATTTCCTGATTCTTCATATAAGCACATAAATCTATACGTATTGTAATGAAATCCTCGATACGAGTGTTGAACGCCTTTGGGCAAACCAGTGCTTCCTGATGAAAATAACATTATGGCATCATCTTCTGGATTTACTGGGTGACACTGAAAATTCTCCACTTCCTCTGCACTCTGCTTTTTGATAATGTCGTCGAAAGACTCCAATCCAGGAACATTTCCAAAAACTATGATTTTTGATTTTACATTCTCCTCTCTGATTATTTCACTGAGCATTTTAGCTGCATCCTCGTTGGCGAAAATAATTTTTGGTTTTGTCAGATTCACGAAATATCTTGCCGTATCTGAAACCGAGACGATTTTGACCTCAAAAATGTTGTCCGTTACGTTATAATAAATAAGCGCATAATCAATTAGTGTAAAAACGCACAGAAGATCGTGGGATATTACTTTCATCTGAAAGTTTGGGATCCAAGTGCTTTGCAGCAGAGAGTGAATTTCGTTTTATTGGAATGATCAAGATTTGGCATTAAAATTATATATTCTCAAAAATTTCCATAATGCTGGGACATAAAGGTATTCTGGAAACTTTGAAATGCAGTTGAGTAAAATGAACTCTATTGAAAAAATACAAAAAATTTGTTTGATACTAGGATTTACTGTGCGCGTGTGTATGTTCCCGTAAATTCTATTTTGCCCAATGCCAAATTATCTATTGGTCAATACTGCGCCAAGACTGGTGTTTCTGTCACAATATTGATTCAGTATTGGTCCAGTATTATTTCATTGGTCAATCTTTTTAATAAATATATTATAATTAAACTTTTATGAAGAGCAATTTACCAGGAGGCCAATCGTGGTACCACGGATTAAGATTTGCTCCGATGTAAAAAGTTGCACAAAAAGGAGCCCATGATGCAATGGTATTGTGGGTACAGAGAGAGATGATGTCACCTGGGCTAATGCCTTCTTTTCGAAGCCATATTGCACAGCGAACGCTTTCATCGGCTAATTTTCCAAATGTTCTGGTTTCTCCCGTTTGAGCATCGATCTGCAAATTCAAGTATCAGCATTTTCCGCTTCAGTTAGAAAAAATATTTTTTAATGTATATACTTACTTGTCCAACAAAGTCTGGATTTTTCTTCAAATTGCCCAACAGTATTTGATTCAGACGTTCGTCTTCTTTCAGAGGAGGTAGAGTTTGAGCTTTTATGATGTTATTTTCAATAACAAAAAGAGGTGCCTCCTGAAAAAAATGGTGTGTCTTGTATTATACTTTGCAACGTTTATGATACTTTTAACGTGATAGTTTTATCTATGAAAAAGGCTGTATTAATTTTTTAGATGATGACTTGGGCGAATGGCGCAGTTGTCTCAGGGATAAGATTATTCAACGGCAAAAAGTGTAGAATAGTTGTGAGCTACAATAATGTAGGAATCGAAAAGATCCTGAGCGAAATTAGAGAGAAAGTAGATAATGGAAGAGAAATAGGAGAAGAGATCATAGTTGTGAGAGTGGGGGACAAACAAGCGGGAGATGAAGACGAAAAGTTCCTGAGAAAATCGCGAGATAAAAAAGTGAACCAAGAGGGAAGGAGGCTGATAGATTTATGTGATTCAGAAGGTTTAATTATAGCAAATGGAGCTTTTGAAGAAGATTGGGAGGGGGCCACCACCTACGTCGGGGACCAGGGAGACAATTAAGGGACCTAGGGCAGAAAGAGGAAAAACTTCAGGTGGGGGCAAGCCAATGAGAGGAGGAACCCGTTCGGAACGTGGGAGGGGAGAAATCAGGGAAAAGCTAATGTGGGACGAGGAGAAAACAATATCTTATGAAGAAATGCTGGCGAAAAGGTGGGTGGAGGTAGAAGAGGTGATGGACTTAGACTCAAGATGGAGGAAATTAAAAGAAACCATCAGTGAAGTAGCCAGGGAATAAGGGATGATAAAAAAAAGTGGGAGGCTCGCAGCCGCATGAGTATGACTGAGTGGGCAAAGAATATAAGATTCAGAGGTATAAGACATTCAACTTATTAAAGATTTTCCTGAAAAATGGGGGAGAGGATAAGAAAATGGAGTTCCAAAGAGAAAGGACGAAAATGAAAAATATAATGGAAGAAAAATAGAGAGAAATAGCTGAGGAAAAATGAAGAAAATTAGAGAGAGCAGGGATATGGGAGAACTCTGGAATTAATTAATTAATTCATGTAGAAGCAAGCAGAAAAGAAAGGGGATGAATATCCCAAGTGATGACTGGCTGCAGCATATGGGGAACTTATTGGGGGGAACCGAAACAGAAAGAAATGAGGATAGAGAATGGGAAAAAATGGAAGAATGGGGGGAAATAGACGCACTGGATAAGGACATTGAATATCGGGAATTCCTAGCGGCAGTTAAAAAGATTAAAAACGGGAAAGCAGCTGGGGAGGATGATTTGAGTGTTGAGTTCATCAAAAATCTTCCGGATATCTGGAAAAGAGAGTTATGGGTAATAATCCAAAAAGGATGGGAAAATGGGACGCTGAGGGAAGGCTGGAATGTCGCACGAATTTTTCCAATCCACAAGGAAGGGGACGAAAATGATGTTAAAAATTATAGGGGGATAGCACTTTTGGATCTGGGCTACAAAATTTTAGCGGGAATAATGACAGACAGACTCCTTCAGAAGAAGGAGAGGGACCAGGGAGCAAATCTTTATATTAAACGCACTAGTTGGCAATAGAATTAAAAACAAGGGAGGAAAGCTGTATGCAGCCTTCATTGATCTGAAAGCAGCCTTTGTTACAGTAGATAGAGACCTGCTCCTGGAGAAATTGTGGTAAAAGGGAATTAGAGGGAGGTTTTATGCCATGGTAAAGATTATATACAAGATTACAGAGAATGAGATAATTACGGGAGAGGGAATCACAGATAGGTTCGTAACAGGGAGAGGGGTAAGACAGGGTTGCCCCCTTAGTCCAGCACTTTTTAACATATTCGTTGACGATATTGACGAGGAATGGGAAGCTAAGGGGGAGGGGGGGGCGGTGATAGGAAAAGAGAAAGTTTTCTGCTTGAAATACGCCGATGATATAGTGATTGTTGCTAATAGTGGAGGAGAACTAAGCAGTATGCTCAGGACAAGAGAAAGATACTTCAAGGACAATAAACTGGAGATTAACGTAGATAAAACGAAAAAAGTTATATTCATGGGAGGAGGCAAGAGAAAAAAGAGAGAGAAGTGGATGATTTACGATAAGGAAATTGAGGTAGTCAACAGCTTTAAATACCTGGGATTCTGGTTCTCGGCAAAAAAACACTTACGGGAACCACATTAGAAAAATGTCAGGGAAGGGAATTCAAGCAACAAACGCGGCATGGGGGGTAATGATGAGAGCAGAGCTGAGGTCCTTGAAAGGTAGACTCTACGTTTTAAATACACTAGGGAAATCTGGGGTAACCTATGAAGTGGAAATTTGGGGACTAACTAGAAGGGATGAATTAGAAAGAGTGCAGGGAAAGATAATCAAAATGGGGATGGCAGTCACTAGAAATACACCTGACTACTTATGGAGGGAAGAAAGCGGGAAGGAAAGCCTATACTTTGAGGCAAAACGTAGGGTTCTCCTGTTTTGTGGTAGCCTACAGGAAGATAGACTAGTTAAAGTATGTCTGAAAGAAGAACTCAGGGCGATTAGAAATAGAAACCCGTCCAACTGGGGGAGGGAGTTATTAGCTGCGTTAGAAGAGGAAGGGGACGCAGAATTGTTAGACTTTATGGGGAATGAAACTTTCGAGAGTGAAATGTTCGAGAAAAAGTTGGTGGAACATCTAAAGAAAGGGAAGGATAGAGAAAAAAGAATAAACATGGATAAAATTCAGAAATCCAGTTTCAATCCGGGATATAAATTTATTGACAGAGAGGTGGGAGATTATAGCTGCTGGGAAGGCGAGAGCAAAACCTGGGGGGGACAAAGTCACATGGGCAAGAATGCGCTGTGGTAACATCGGAAAGGCGGGAAACAAAGGTTACCTAGAAGTTACATGCAGGCTATGTGGGTCGCTGCAAGAAAACTTAGAACATATTTTGAACTGTGATGCAGCGAAAGCAGCTTTTAGAGATCATTGGGAAAGGTGAAGTGATCTTGGGTGTGAGGAGTCAATCTGGACAATAATGGGGGGGGGAGCCAGTGTCAGAACTCTGTAAATACGTGAGGGAGTGGGAGAAACTGATGAGGACAAGGGAAAAGGGATAACAGAAAGGCAAGTATGGGGGGGGGG
>CAKNXH010000878.1:56068-79813 GCA_932178445.1 Andricus quercusramuli
GAGAAACGAATGATCTTGAATATGATCTCAAGGAGTATCCACCCTTGAACTGGTCCGATCGCGTACTGTGCCGGCTTCGGGAATACCTAGTTTAAATATCTATTTCTTTTCTCTATTATTCAAGTCCCCAGTATCTGGCGAAAAAAGACTTATGGGCCGGGGCAACCTCAAGATGAGAATATCAGCCTCCTTTACTGCTGGACTTGGTGTCGTAGATAATTGTGTGATAGGCGTCGCATATAATTTTGTGATTCTGCAATTAGTGACATTATTAAAAGGTGATACCAATGTATTATTAGAAACATAAGAAAGATGCGACACTGTTATGGTAGTATTAAGGGAACTGAAACTCCATTTACATGATTATATTATTTGTTAGAATATTATTATTAGCATAATATTTTATTGATGATCACACAGATTGTCTTCAGTATTAAGCGGGGAACGGGGAAAGGGGAAACAAAATGTAAAAATCTGAAAAGATATACATGTAGAATAAATAAATATTATCACATCAATATTAATAAGCTGAGAATTTATTGTATAAATGGTAAATGTATATATATAATTCGAAGTGTGAATTCGAAGTGTCTAAAGGTGATTGCCAAAAATTTGACCACTTTAAACCCCACTGATTTTCGACTTTTCCTTCGATTAATATCTTTTTTCTAAAATTATTTCAGTAAAGTGCTTATATCAAAGCACGATTCAGTAAAGTTTCAAAGTTTTAGACTTCGCTTGAAAACTAAAAATAAAAAAGTACGAAAAATGTATTGCCAGGCAACTGTCCCAAACTAAAAATTTATAAATGAAAGTGGAGTTCAATATTTTAGAGTTAAGGATATTAAAAATCACATCAAAGTCAGTCTCACAGGGTTTTTGTCTTGTCATGCTGCATTGCTATTTTAAGTTTAAACTCGAAAAGTAAATATTTTTAATGCGGGCTAAATTTGTTAATTTTACACTTAAAAAATTTGTGGTATAGTTAAAAATCGATGTGCAAATTTAATTCCAAAAAACATAAAATAATAATCATTATTTTTGCGTAGTATTTTTTGCAACATGTCCTGTAACCATGTATATGTATATATCTATATATATATATCTATATATATATATATATATATATATATATTTATATGAATATATATAAATTGTGAAAATATTAATTTTTTTCATATTTAAAATATTTTCATTTCCTTTCACGCGCCCTTTATCAACACGTATAGTTTATATCCATCACAAATACATCCCTTCATCTCTAAGTTTGATATTTGATACTCTCTTGGGTAAAAAAGAGAGCGCTACATACTTGATACAAAAATTTTAATGAAAATAAATTTAGTTATGGATTAAAAAAAAAAATTTTTGTATCCCTTACGAAAATTTATTATAGGAAAATCAGTTAATAATTTATTAATAATTTTCCTATCATGAAATTCCTATAATTTTTTCGCGATTATAGGAAAAATCACCGGATCATAATGATGGAAAAATAGTTATGGAAACGAATAATATTGAAATAAATATTCCAAAAAGTATAAGATACTCACAGCTTTTAGGTTTCATTATACCCACAATCGAAACGAAGCTGGTTTCAAATATGTAAATTTTTTTGTACTTTTGTGTGAGTATACTTCAAAATAAATTATTAATTTATACTTTCCTCTACTTGTTGTACTAAGTATTTCAATATTTTAATATTAATAATTTCCATCATTATTTTCCAAATATATTTCTCACAATCGCGAAAAAATTATAGGAAAATCATTAATAGGCCTATAATGATTTTCCTATAATACTTTTTCATGAAGGGTAACATTAAGACTATATTTCTCATTACGTGTACAAAAAAGACGACTGGCATCATGTATTGCTTTATAATCTTTTCCATAAAATTAACTGGGATGCCTTTACAAAACTCAAATTCATAATTGTTTCATTTGGTTTTAACATTTAATTTTTATTACATAACAAGCACCTATCGTTCAATTTTTTAAAGGAATTTCTAAGTTCCTTTAAAATCCGTAATTGTGCCAGTATTGAAAAAAATTATATTGAAGTCGAACTTTTTAATTCTGTATCACATTTTCATTTTTAACTATTCGTTATTTATGGATCCTATTTTTTCATTAATTATTACTACTACACTTTAAATTTATATAAAATATAAGAAGCGCATATATATATATATATATATTTGTTTATAATATAATGAATATATTTCTTTTTTTTACCTTATATTTTAAAAAATTGATTTTATATTACAGAGGAATTTTTTATTAAGGATTTAAAACACTTATTCC
Source organism: Andricus quercusramuli (assembly GCA_932178445.1). Taxonomy (NCBI): domain Eukaryota; kingdom Metazoa; phylum Arthropoda; class Insecta; order Hymenoptera; family Cynipidae; genus Andricus; species Andricus quercusramuli. The sequence goes on from CAKNXH010000878.1 coordinate 58,375, forward strand.
AAATTTCTTTTAGAACACGTATACTCGTTCATGCATTATTTTTTCATATCTTGGGAAGTTTGAACAGATTTTGCATACTTAAAATAATGCTTATATATCTGCGAATAAATTATAAAAATTTGCAGGCCATTTCTTGTCCAGAAAATATTCTTCCATTAATTATTTAATTATTTTATCCTTATAACTAATGCATTTGTCAGCAAGAAGCGCAGCAGCGCCGCCAAACTCCTATCAGTTGTTCAAAAACCGCAAGCGCAGTTTATGATTTAAGGCCTTGAATTTGAAGTTTTTTCGGAAAATTAAATTTCAGACTAATTTTTGAAGGGTTTCAATCTTGTATTTCATAATTATAGTTTCAAATTTAAATATTTGAAAAGTGAGGACGATCCCCGCTACGAAATATTTCAAAATTTCATATCAATAAAGCCTTGATAGTTTTGAATGTAATCATTTCAAATGTAATTATAAAGCAATTTAGAAATGAAAGGCTCAAATTTGTACAATTTAAAAATTTGGAATCCTATTACAGCAATCCTAATTGTGTTTTTTTTTTCAATTTGAATTTTTATAACATAATATCCTAATGTTGCTTCATTTTTAGTTGAAGATTTACACCAATAAAGCACTTCCAAATAAAAAATATTTCATTGCAAAATTTCAAAAATGAATACTAATTCTAAAGGAAGTGCTGAAAAGTAAACAATTTTGAATCAAAAAATTAAAAATTGACTTGAAAATTGAATAAGCGACCAAAGCTCTGTTAAGAAACGATCCTTGGCAAAAACAAGATGACGGAAGTTTTGGAAAAGGCGGAAAACCTAAATAATAAGTAAATAATAAACGAAATAAATAATGAAATAACTGTAAAAATCAATATATATGATCATCTCGAAATAAAATAACATTAATTTTTCAATTTCATTTCCTTTTCCATTTATTTTCTCATGTCATCATTAAAACAGTGTCGATCAACTTATTCATAGTGCTTTTCTTTCATGGAAACATAAATGGGATCCTTTTTGGGATCCAATTTACGTTCTCATTTTTTAGGTGCTTTTGCACCTTCACGATAGTGTAGCTCCTTTGAGGATTATCCGATTGGACTTTTATTAGAGTTTTTGAAAGCTCTTTTCATGCAATTTAAGACTATCATAACAATTTTTTTCCATCCTGAATTTTTTTGGTTGACCATGAAAATTAAAGTTCATTTTTTGAAGAAAACGTTAATTTTTTCCATTCTCGAAAAATACCTTTTTTTAAATTCTTTAGACTCATGCAGAGGAAAAAGTGAGCTGGAAATAATTTCGTAGTGAAATTGAGATTTCTGTAATTGAGGGTACCACGTTATAGTTATATAATATACATACACACATACTTGAATTTTTTTCTCCTTTAAAAAACAGCTTTTTCCACTCTCTGAAGTCATGTAGAAGATAAAGTGGACTGGAAATAATTTAATAATCAAATTTAGATTTTTACGCCTGAAGAGACAACATAATAATAATCATAACATTATACCCTCAAGCGTTAAAATCTCAATTTGACTACGACAATACTTCCAGCCCAATTTTTCTTTTGTACGACTTTAAAGAGTGTAAGAAAATCTATTTTTTATTTTTAAAAAACTTAAAGCAGGTTCGTTTTCAAAGAATCAATTTTAATTTTGATTTTCGAAAAAAAAATTCATATTGGAAAAAAATGTGTATAATAGTCCTAAATTATACGGGAGAAGCTTTCCAAAACACTGTGATAAAAGTCCAATCGGATAATCCTAAAAGAAGTTATACTAACGAGAAGGTGAAAAAGCACCTGAAAAAGTTAAAAATTCATCGACAACCTGTTGATAAATGGACCTATTTGGTGAATTAATATAAGACCACTAGGTCACTTTTTTTCATTCAAGAGAATTTTTTTCTGAGTGGACACGCAAATTCGAAATAAAAATTAACTGTGATAAAGCTTACCCAACACATTGGGTATGGTTACCATATCAACTTCATTATATCACGTTTTGTTTCGATGCGAAAAAATGCAACTTGAAAATTACTCACAAAAAAAAATTCACTTCTGTTTTTCCTGTGACACGCTAATAAGTATATCTTATTATAGCTGGAAAACTTTAAATTACCTTTGAACCCATTTCACTGCAGTTTGCGATCACTGATTGATTTATTTGCACGCGCACTCTATGAAGTTAGATTTACACCATTTATTTTTAATATTAGTTGCTTCGACACGTTTGAGTAAGAATCTTCCCGCGCTGACTAATCTGACCACTGGAGATCCTTCACGCTGGAAAATACACTTATAAGCGCGGTGATTATCCCCACTATTTCGAACGAAAATTCCAGTCATGCGAGAAAAGTTAATTGTCTCTAAAGAATGTCCACTAAGCTCTTCTATTTAACCTCTTGAAACTCGCAATTTTCTTGAGGGTCAAGGCGCACAAATTTCCTTACCCCTAGCGCTTCAATTTACAGGGTTAAAGCTAATTTGAAACTTCCTATTGTGCATTGTGCAAACAATCTTTATGCAAGTCACCTCACATCAAGTTTATAGTAACAATGATACGTTTAATTTATTGATTAACTGCGCGTTTTCTGCATCCGACATATCTAGAATATGATGACGTGGCCAAATATCTGTAGTAATAATGTGCAATTAACTTTGCTGAAGAGTGACTGTCGAATCTGCACCTACAGCAATGGTTCAAATGTAACCTGCTGTTATGATATAATGATGTATTAATTTTTCCAAACTACTATACTATATGTATACATATCCTTTGTACGCTAATAGCATGTCATTAAAATACTCTTTAGATCCTCTTACTGCAGCAAATTACATCATATGCTCCACAACATTGCCTTGTCACTGTCGTTATACAATGAATACCATATCAATTTTTGGAAACTAATGGCATGTTTTCCTCTTAGTTATACAACTTCTTCGAGTCAAATTTCTGCCATGTTTTCAATACTTATTATTGTTTCCCTTGTTTTTTCAGAATGAATAATATATACTCTCGTAATTGCATTACATATAAGTTACAATAATTTTCATGAAAGAAAATATATACTGTGAATGTCGAGTCATCCGCTTTGCGATAAGCTAATAGCCGTGTCAATACTTTCCGAGATTTTCCAACTCTTATCTTTTGGATCTATTTGTTTACCTCTTCGGAACGTATGATCGATTGACATATTGTAGAACTTTCATGACCTACTATCACAGACTTATGACAGAAAACTAGAAATAAAATTTGGTTCCGTACATTTTGAAGCCGGTTTTTCTTTGTACAAAATGAAACGTTATTTTTTTTGGTGGAAGTTACAGAAAAATTGTTTTTTCTGTTTATGCAGGAGAGTGTAATATGGTGCCAGAGCATATTTTTGATAAAATAGCTTTCTTGGTTTGGAAAAATCGTGGTGTGATGCAATTACTGTTTTAAAATACGTGTCAGAAGAGTAACTAAGCACTAAGAGCATATTTTTTAAACTTCTGGTATCCGGATTTTTTTATCTAAACATTCTAAAAATATGGGCATTCACATGAAAACGGCACTTATGGTCGGTATGGAGTTTCAGGAATGAAAAAGTTCAAGTTAATTTACCAGCATTTCTTAAACAGCGGTTCTGGCTGTAAAATAAAAAAAAATACTAAAAAATCAAGCATTCCTTCTTCCGGTTAAACTATGCAAAATATGAAAAAAATGAATACACACTAATTGTTCACTTGAAAAACATCTATATTTTTCACTGCCGTATGCATAATTCATTACCAAAGAATATTACTAATGCTACTGACAATATTGGAAATTTACCATTTTTTAGCCACAATGCAATAAGCTATGTTAATTTTATGGCAGATTCTTTAGAACGTCGTTAACTTAATAGTGAAGTCAAAGACTTGAACATCCATTTAGAAACAAAGGCTACAGAAAAAACTTCAAAATTCAAAAATTAATAGTGAGGTTCATATTTATCTATGAATATAAACAAAAATAAAGATACAATTGATTCTGATTATAAAGATCCTTGGATTATAAATTCTAGTAATGTTATTATTCCTGATAAAATTAATCATATTTCAAGGTTAGCAAATAAATTTCGTTCATCTTTTTTAACGAACAAACATAAAATAATTTTAGATGTTGTTGAAGAAATAGAGTCAAATATTTGTTTAATTAAAAATTCTGAAGATCGTAATTTGTTGAGTCATAGAATGATTGATACATCACATCATTTTTTACAGAATAATAAAATTACTCATGTTGGTAATGTCTTAGCACAAAATGTTAAAAAAAAAGATTGATCGATTCTAATAAACGGTTATTAATTACCAATGCAGATAAAAGTAATATTACTGTTGTTCTTAATAATGAATCATATTTTAAAAAAATACAAGAATTATTAAATGGTACTACAACATGTGAAAAACTAAATTAAAGCCCGGAGAAAGAATGAAAAAATAAAACATTTAAACCTAATTGTCCACTTCGACTTGTAGTTTCATTAATAAATTCACCAACATATGAAATGGCTAATATTTTTTAATAACTTTTTTAAAGAAGCTCAAGTAATACCAAAATCTCAAGTAAAAAATTCGTTTGAATTTAAAAATATAATAATTAAGAAAACAATTCCACCTGATAATAGCATGGCTCCGCTAAATGTGTGTCTTAATGGAACAAACAGTATTCAAATTTAATAACAGTTTTTATAGACAAATATTTGGAACACCTATGGGTTCTCTCATTTCTCCAGTCCTAGCTGATTTAGTTATATAAAATTTAGAATCCAATGTCATACAAAATTTAGATTTTTCTTCACACCCATATTTTAGATATGTAGATGATACTTTTAGTATTTTACCGAAAGATAAATTACTTTATGTTATAAATCAATTTAATTCAATATCAATCAATTCAATAAAATATCGAATTATGAAATTTCATGAATAAACGTCATTGGTGGCATAAGTTCTTTTTTAATTAAAAGAAAAAAACGAATTTTTCTGCCTTTAAACGTCAATACTAGACATTCTTCTATAGAATTTGATAGTGAATTGTTTAAAAATATGGAATGACAAATTTTTAATACTAAACATCACTGATAACGTCATCAAAGGCAAATTAAGAGAAAAATTATTTCTTTCTACCATTAAATATCCATACTAAGCATTTGTTTATGCAATTTGTTTATAAGATTAAAAAAATATATCGAGTGACAAATTTCCATGACTGAGTACCATAATGTAGACCCTCTGTTAATTTCATTTATTTATAACAATTAACTTATCAAGATGATAATTTTTTTGCTATTTGCATCAACATAAATGTTTGAACAAGCAAAAATTACAAAATCGAGTCACATAAATCACTTTAAAATCGAATGAATGATTAAAAAAAAAAAAAAGAAATCCAACATCGGTGAAGAAGTGCCTTCTACAAACAATTTTGAACCTCGTTTTTTTATTTCATCCCACTGTTCGACCCCACGCCACGCCCGCGCCGCCGGCGGTGCGCTCAATGCATTTCAGCAAAAAGTAAAAGGTAATAACTGCTTTTGCCACATACTCTACTTCGATCAATGGAAAACCTTTAATTAGCGTTGAAAATGTCTGGAATAACTTTTCTTCGTTGCATTACATACACTCTCCAGAATTATAACATTGTATCAATTTTATTCTTTAATGTTCATATTGTTTAAATAAACAGCATTAATATTTCGGCCACCGTACTCCAGTTTATGGAGCTCGCTGGCCGAAATACAACGCTTATCAATTAACTAAATGTTAAATAATGACATAAATGAAAAGCGGTTTTGAGAAATAACATATGTTCCCTGATAAGGTAAGCTTCATTTTTAAAAGTACACATATCAAAATCGCATTTCCATCCTAATTTACAGGACATCTAAGTCAAAGTACGGCACCATATTCCACTCTCTCCTATGAGGAAAACTTTTTTGATATTAATAATACTACAGTATCGTATTTGATATTTTTTTCGCGTCTTCGAGACGCGTCGAATGATCTATTAAGGAAACTTTAATGACTTTATATCATCTAGAGCAATTCATGAAATTAAAAAAATGTTAAATAATTGGTATAAAAAATTCTAATCAGTCGCATACGCATTATGTGAATTGTATAGTAAAAGAGAAAGACATTATTGCAATTTTTTTATTATATCATTTAGAAAGAATAACCATATGGGATCATACCATACATGCGTGCGCTTGTAATTTCATGAAAAGGAGCAACGTTCAAAAATTATATGATGCGCACAATTATTAACAGTTTGGCAATAACAAACTACAGAACAATTATATTATTAATAACCATTTCAACGCGAATTGATCGTATCGTATAATATTTTAGTTTCCATTTTCCTCTGGACGAATGGCGTACAACAATGTATCATTATATCTTATTTCTATCATCCGAATCTTTTTTATGCTAGTCACACTAATTTAAACAGTATGATTGTTAATAATTATCACAGAAAGCAGGGCCAGCCTTTCTTTTGAGCCGAGAGTGTATGGGCCATTGCAACTTAAATTACTAGTTGATTGCGTTAAAAATGTAACTATTAGCCTACACTCTGATAAAAATCAATACTTTACATAGCTGAATTAGACCGTAAATATCGCAGTTTGTAATTTTGAGAAAATTTCAGAAATTTTTCGAAAAAGTACGTCCTATATTACCGTTATGTATGTATATAATAACAGTCTCGCACTTATTTAGTTAGTCAATTAGTATTCCCTCTTAACCCTCAACATTACGTATGTAGTAACAACGTTGCTATTTATTCCGTTCCACCACCCAGAGATAAAGCTTGCACGATCCTTGGATCCGCCTTACTCCCTTCTCGAAACTCCTCCAGGGTCAGTTTTTCATCGTGATTTTTGTCCATCAGGTCAAAAATCTTATCAACCCTTTTTTGAGGTGTATTCTCATCCTCTGCATGTGGCTGCTGACCCTTTAACAATATTATTTTCAATTTATTATAACAGGTTTTTATAATTCTATCAATTACACTTCCATAATTCGCTCGACATAGTCAGAGAGACTCTCATTTTATGGTCAGTCTGACCGTTATAAGAAGATCAGACGCACTATCAAGGATAAACAAGGTATTCCTTCGGGATGGTCAATACGATCATATTGTTTTAACTCATTTCAACTATCCACGGAGGAGCAGATGACCCCTCGCGGAGGGCCAATATGTGTGCGCCAATTATACGCGTGAACATTAACAAGTCAAGACCGTTTTCGGAGTAAGAGAATCCGGAGTATAATCCTTTAAAGCCTTGGAAGATCAAACGTGTAGCGCCAAGTTTGGCATTGCAAAATGACAAAAGCACCAAATTTTGGAAGTGCGAAAGAGCATAGTTGCCAAAGTTTAGAAATCCAAAAGGTAAGTGTTAATATTTTGCAGTTCAAATACCATAAGAGCTAAAATTTTGAATTCCAAACGAACATCAAAGCTACAATTTGCAAATCCAAAAGGGCATCAGTGCCAATCCAAAAAGGCACTAACGCCAAAGTTTGGTTCTTCAAAAGGGCATAAGTTTCAACATTTAACACTCCAAAGGGGCATAAGCTGGTTTGCAGGCTAAATGCAGGTTATTCGATTGTCCGCGGATCGACTTATTTTCTTCAACACCTCTAAATTTTGTAGATTAGGTTTCAATATTACTATGGTCAATCAAGTGCATTAACGTTAATTAAAAGCTTTAATCCTTTTGTGGTTGTTTGAGGTTCCAGAACTACCATTTGAACTGTTTTTATAAACAAAGCTATGCAACTATGCTTTCAGAAAACGAAACACGATTAGTGGGTGAGTGATAAAAAGCAGTTATTTTGTTGGGTCATCCTAACCCACACCCATCCTCATGAAATACATCATGTATATTCTACATGAATTTACAATATCAATTCAACTTACCACCATCTCATATATTGCATCGACAATGTTGTACATCTCATCTCTTGTAATAAAACCATCATTGTCGACATCATACAATCGAAAAGCCCCTGAAAAAAAAATAATAAACTAAATATTCCTTATTTGAAGTGTGTATTAATATTAATGCTTTTTAGAGGTTTGAGGGCGTGCATTCTGAATTTTAACTTTACAGTAGGAGCTAGACAGAAATACAGACAGAAAAAGTCTTGTTTTTGTTACACCTTAATTCAAGCCCGTTTTTAGTTTCAAAGCTAGACTTAATCCCATTTTTCTTTCCAAAAGTCCGGAAACCTATTTTTGGACTTGAAATAAGACCGAGTTTTCTCATCCAAAACTTTTTTTCTGCGTATAGAGTAGAACGATAATAAGAAAAAAAAGAAAAGAGATTGAGGTTTTGATTGATCACACTTACAGTGTAGCTTTTCATCTAATTTCCCTCTTGACGTTACTGATAAGGCTTTAATGAATTCCTCAAATTCTATCGAGCCGTCCTGAAAAGAAAAGCCTGTGGTCATTTTTAAACTTAATGTGACACCTAACACTCAGTCTTGGAACAAAAATTAATGTGCAAGTATATAAAAAATGCAGAGAATTTTCAACCAAAAATTGTTTGCTACAAAATTTGTCATGAACACGTACGCAGCATGTAGTTACATATCCTCTCATGAAACTTACGTTATTTTCATCAAAAACTTTGAAGACAAGGGATGCAAATTTGGACGGATCACCTTGTGGAAAAAATTGTTTGTAGATTTTAATAAATCCCTGTAATCAAGAATATGAATTCATTTTATAATCGGAATGTTTGTGGAAAACTATTTTGTAAAAAATGTGTTTACCAGCTCAGTCAGTTGCCCATCCGGGCAGTCCTTGAGAAAACCTTTATGCCTGCGTGAATAGAGTATTTTATTCTATTTTTCTCATGTTTCTATGACGATAATTATTGAAATAACTGTATAACTTACCACTGTCGAATCTCCTTCTCTGTAACTGAAACAAAAATTAAACAAATTGTTACTTGATCATATTTAGTTTTTTATGGCGGTTTTCGGTCGGTAATGTGTTCTTTCCTGTCCGTTTACCGCACGTACGGTGCGCACAAGTGTTTCGATTTTTTTATCTCTTTATAAAAAAATTACTTTCATTTCTGTCTTAATTTGGAAGCTGATCTTTTTAGGCTTATGTGAAAACTTTATCAAGCAAATTGGGGGATTTAAGTTTATGAAACTTCTTTCACGGTATATAGTATGTACATAGAACAGCTTACAATACGTGTCAGTGGTGAGTCGATCGATAGTATCTTGCTTGAGCTTGCTGTTCTTCTTGCCCATTTTTGCAGCTTACCCTCTTGTAGTTATTGTCTCTTCGCACGTCTGTTTTTGCCGGTAAGTTAATTATTCCGAGTCCAGCTACACCCTGCGTGCATCTCACCGTTTGTCAAACTCGGGGACGATCTCAGGGCGCAGAATCTGAAAAATTTTTCGCTGAGCGTAAAGTACGATTGCTCTTTCCCAATTCACTCCCCACACCCTACCCCCTCACTAAGGCATGAAAATTCGTTTTGTTCCGGTGTCCATTAAAACACTCCGCGGAACCGGAAGCGTAATGAGAGTTTTAACTTTATGCATGAAAAATAGAAACTTTTTAAATTCTTCGTACGTTTTAGGATGTTATGAAGATTTTTTCGAAAATATATATTTAATGTCAATTACAGCTTATAAATATTTAAATGTCACAAATACCAAATACTCGTGAGAATGTTGATTCATAAAATCACAATTCATGAAGCAGGTTAAATTTTTTCTAAATTAGTTTTTATACTTTCATCATTTATGATAGATGGTATTGGATTCATGTGAATTTGGACCTTTTCAGATCCCTGAGTTAGAAAAAAGGTTTTTACGAAAATGTCTCTGTAGTCTGACAGTATGACAACTTTTGAAGGAATTTTCCAATCAGAATTTCCTTTGGTAGATTCTTTTATTGCAAAAAGATAGGTCAAGTTCGTTACCCGGTAAGGAGGTTTGTATCAAAAAGTATTGGCAATTTTTAACCCTTAAGAATGAAGTTTCTGTTTTTCGTTTAAAATCATCGATTAGGTAGTGAAAATGATAAAATTCTAATCCCTTTCAAATCCGATCGGAACTGCCAAACGTCACTCTAAATAACAATACAACAAAATCATAATAAAAAATTTTGAAAATATTTTTTACCACAGCTATCTGCGTGGAAATCAATCCCGTTATCGTAAAATGACCAATATTATATTTTAGAGCGCTTTCTACGTCATTATCATTCAAAAACAGTAAATTAAAGGCAGCGATTCGTGCTAAATTAAAAGAGATTCAAATTTTACTTCTTTACGATTTGCTCAATTGTGGTATCCAAAAGTATTTAGAAAAATATTGTGGCCGTTGGGGATAACTTCTACTGCTATGGGGATTCAAAACGCGAGGACTTTTTGACTATAACCACGATGCGGAGACAAAAGAAATTCAGTTTTAATTAAACTTTGGGGCAGTGTTGTTGAATCCCAAAAGAAAGTTTTCATCCTATTTTAATTGATGCATATTCAAAGCATATTCAACAATTTTCTTTGACAAGTTTGCGATGGGTAAAAATGAATCTTTTCAATGACGTTGGCGTAAAATGGGTAAATTTTAGGAAGATGAGTGTTGAATTTTTGAAATACCAGAGAGTTTTCATTCATAAATCACTATCCCGACGCGACGTATACGCCGTAGTGTCAAGAAAACACGCGACTCAGTGACGTCATAGCTTTGCGGCGCTGGGCGTTGGACTGACTAACGTCGGGCAAGATCCTGGAAGCTGCGCAAGCGTTTCCTCGTTGAGCCCCACTCTCAAAAATAAAAAAGGACGTGCTTGACTAGCTTGATTCGTGCGATTCCGAAATCCTATGAATGTCGTTTTTTCTGGACTGACTATACTCTACAAAAACATGAAAATTTTTAATTATGAAAGGAAGCTGTAACAAATGGTATATCGTTAGGACTCAGACACACTAATCAAAAATGTTATCGTTATGTACAGAAAAAGTGCGAGGTTACAGTTTTACTTAAGCTCAGTTTCTCCTCAAAAATTTGTTTCAAACTTTAAATGTATTTAATGTTATCGCATGATTAATTGAGGACTCAGAATACTCAAGCGAGTAACAAATTAAAAACTATTGAATCGCTTCAAATACCTAATATTTTCGTTATCACTCGAAATTAACTTTGTTATTCAATTTTATTTCAGTAATTTCCGGCATGTTCTGCAATACATTGTTCTGTGTGGATACATATCGGCCAATGCAATGACAAGGTTCATGACAAAATGACAAGTCTCCCATTCTCGTTCCATTCCCAATTATACCGCAGTAGTATGCGATACACATTTTTGTAGAAGGCATTCATTGAGAATCCGCGTGCCGAGATCCGTGCTCTCAAGGGGCAACACTCCACGCACCCTGTATCGACCCGCACCATCCAGACCGCAAATTATAATATATTCTGATACCGTTAACCTATTTTAAAAGTAATCCATCAATTATCATTAAAAGTGAAAAATTAATCAAAAATGGACGGAAAACATTCAATCTTGTTCCTCCTACACTTCTTAGAATAATTTATTTTATCTTTAGGCCCTAATTTACTTTAAAAAGCATTAGTTTCTGTTAGACAATTTCTTTGACGTTTTTAATTGATCTAGCTAATTAGGTTGGTAAAAAACGCCGCTTCGTATTCATTTTATTTATTGGAATGCTCAGGAAAGACTGAGTGGGCGATGGTCCTGGAGGCTGAGGCATAAGCTTTAGACCCACTCCATCTGCTTGCGGGATCGATTCCCGCCTCGTGCTCTGGAAAAGCCTCGGCGGCCCACGTGGCGAACGCTAGCCTAGCAAAGGAGTGTTCATCTCCGGGAAATCGTGGCACCGACACCTGTAGAGAAAAATATTTTTCAAGTAATTGAAGATAGCGTATTTGTACAAGTTATTGTACAGGGGAACAGTGCGCCCTAACACCCGCTACTGCGGAATGAGCATCTCCGACTTTAAATATAAGGTGAAGATCATGGCTAGATGTTGGTGTATAAAAGTAAACTTCTTCCACCAGAAGTTTTTCGTACCATCTGGACCTGCAGCAGAGAAGTTCTTCGTGACCCTCAACGTTTTTTTCACCTCTTCAGCTGTGATTGATGGACATTCCTCCTCAGATGTTATAAGATTGTCACAAAGCTCTTTGAGACGGATGATATTCTCAGTGTGTTCATTTAATGAGAGTCGAACCTCGTTGATCCTGTTGATTCTCTCTGAGGCACTCCTTCCTCTTTTGAATTCTTCTCTTCGCATTGGATAACACGCGTATTTTGTCAACAATGTGCTGCTTGATTGTTAGTAGCTTTCACTTGTTCAATGTGTAATGTTAGATCCTCAGTTCGTGAGCGAACTTTCAGATTCTTTCAGGAAACGACCTACCAAATGTTACCTAGTCAATCACACATTGAACACGGGATGCATTATGTCTTGCCCATCCAATCTTCTTGTTCAGTTGATGCAAGCGTCTTTTGGTCCTATGATCCATCGTCGGTTTTACATTTCGATTTGAATCAGCCGAAGCTGTCACTGCCCCATAAGCCGAACAATTGATGGTCCAGAAGTCAGACTCCTCCAAGAGATCCTCGCGAACGGCGGCATCCACTACAGGATTACAGTCAGATCTTGGGGCTTGGGAGGAATATTGATGATCCTCCTTGTCCTGAAATCGTCACCATCTCTCAGGGAATACCTGCTTTCTGCGGTTGGTCTTAATGTCGCTTCCTCTTTTTCGTCTGCGATTTCGAAACGAATGTTGTGGAACGTACGGAAGCTCTGATGTCTCTGGAACCCCCTGTTCGACTCCCCAAACAGGGATAATTCTGGCATCGTACTAGCAATCCAGCAAGTCGTTCCTGAGTCGATCCGCCTCACTCTATTTCCGCTATCTCTTGCAATTTTGCGAATCGCAAGGGTATTTCTGCGGCAAATCTAAATATCGGAAACCACTAATATCAAGGACACTCATGTATTTTATATGGATGATCTTAAGATCTATGGTGAAAATGAAGACCAACTGAAACTAGCTCTGAAGATTTTCGATATGCAGGTTATTGGAATAGAGTTTGCGTTAGCAAAATGTGCTGAGGTTCATTTGAAGCGAGGACAACTTAATGGCATCCCCGAAGACCCTTAGCTCGTCGACAGAAGCGCTATACGACACCTTGGCACTAAGGAGACCTACCCATATCTGGGCGACGGGCGTGCCACAGAGCCGCGTTCAGGACGTGACATCCATAAACTTATAAAGGATGCTCTCCGGTGCAGATGCAGGGATTGTATATAGAAAATTCTATTCATTGAGGTTATTCGACTATATAGTGTTTCAGCAATGTATTTTGTTGATATTATATTTTACAAAATTAATATTCCAAATTAATCGCACGCTGAAAGTTTTTATTGATAATCAAATTATAAATGTGTCATTATTCCCGGGTGGCCACTAAAAAATATTTAAAACATAAATTCTTGATCATTCAAAAGGAAACTTTTCTAAATTAATTAAAAGGTCCTAACGAACGTTTATATTGTTCCAAATTTGTGGAACCTTAAAAAAAATCAATTTTGGGAAATTTTTGGAAACTTTTGTATAGTTCTAAACATTCAGAGCCATGAAAGAGATCCTTAGTGCGATTCGATTAATTTCTAAAAAATTTTAACTTGATATCCCAATTCGTATCGACGTGAGTTCTTGCAAACAAATTTCGGTAAGGTAGGAATCGGATAATTATGACATGTCCTTCAAACATTTGGAGGTTTTCAATTCAAGCTCATATTATCATTTATCACTAATTGAAAGCTTTCTAATTTCAATAAGCTCCCTTTTAAGGGCTTCAATTTTGAACACTATTTAAAGAATAAAACATTCTATATTTTCACCATTTCAAAGTATTACTCGTAATAATGAAATAAATTACAATTTAGCCTCTCAAAAAGTATACAATCTTCACATCGGAAACATTTACAATTTGAATGTTTATTAAACTCGAAGCCATAAAAAATTGAAAATTTTATTTAGAATCTTTTAATTTTTTTAATTCACTCCTAAGCATGCACAGGATGGCCGCTGAACTGGAAACCGGGAATCTTCAAAAAAATTGTAATTTTGAGATTGATTTCACTTTTTGAATTTTGGTTGAATCGAAAAATCTCATTAGGTAAGTTTCCAAATACATCTGATTTTAATTAAAAAATGCGTCAATGGTAAACTTTGTGAGCCTTTTTCTCATCTACCAGAAACATTGATAATAATTTCTGAAACTGTCCTTTGCCTATCATTAAAAACACCAGTTATTAGGGACTGATATAATGCGTCCCCGAAATTCATTACTAATTGAAAGTGTTTTAATTTAAATAAGTGTTATTCTAGGGGCTTTGAAATTACAAAATTAAAATTACGGTATAAACTATCTTTTAATTGGGATTGTAAGGTTGTCACATTAAATCGTTTGAATTACTTTGAATCTTCTATTATTTATTTAGTTTTAACCAGTTTTAAAACCTTTATTACAAAATTATTCATAGGTTTACAGAACTCATATTTACAATTCATAAAATAGATAATTTTCAAATTTTGAGGCTTGAATTTAAAGTTTTCTAATCTTGAAATTCTTCATTTAATATTATTCGATTTGGAACGTTTTCGAAACAAAAGTATAACTATATAGCCAATAATTTAATATTTTTAATAATACCCAAAGAAATACAAAAATGTACCAGAAATAGCAACATTTTTAAAGTCCGAAATCTGGTTTCAAGTAATTAAGGAGTTGGAGCATAGTGCACATGGATCGTGGAGGAGAAAAATGAGCCCCCCTTAGTATATCATTTTATTGAATATAATTTTCTTCTTCACATAGAATCAATATATATAATTCCTTGTTACTTATGTTTATAATTATATACATCACATCGATTACAATTCTCTTTTTTTCAATTCAAAATGATAGTTGACGCATATATTTGTAACCTGAACTTGTTTAAACTATAAGCGAAACCCCGCATTTTTCTTGTAGGTTTTCAATTCCTACTTTATATTCTCGATATAACTTATCACGTGTATAACGAGCGCTTATTTTATGAGCTCAGATTCATACTCAGTGCACACGATTCACGGAAAATTAATACCAGAAATTTGTTGAAAATTGTTACGTTTATTTATCTCTCTTGAAAAAATATTCTAGTATCTTCAGTATCAAAAATTAAAAATTAATTATCATTATTGCAGCTTTACACGTCCTGTGGGTATAAAAGTCAAGTTGTTCGATTAGGTAAAACGATCGTAGATTTGAATAATACTTTCAACTAAGTTTCCCACTTTCTTTTCTCAATTTTCTCACGGTCGTAATCTTGATTACGCACTAGCACGAGCAGTATGGCCGGGGGTGGCTGAGGTTGTTGTCGGGGGTGTTGTGGTAGTCGTTGGTCTTGGTGTTGGAGAACGTTTCGCAGACACACCCCTGCCACCACCGCCACCACCGCCTCCTCCTCCACCATCTTTCCCCCATGGCCAGTGTAGAGTGCGGATCAGGGTGTTTCGAAAGTCCTCCGAAAAGAGGCAGTAAATGTAGAATGTTATCGAGTAATTTATCACCTCCAGCAGATTTGCCAGAGCTCTAAATATCTGAAAAATTCGATAATCCTCGTTCAGTGATGCTGTTCCAAAATATTCCATATACATATTGTATTATCCCACTTTTATGAGACGAGACGAATGAGTACGAATTTGATTTGCAGAAATGTAAGAAATACCTGATAAGGAAAGAGGCTGAGATTGCTTTCACTCAGTGTCACGTTTAAAATCACCATGGGGCTGACACAAACCAGGAAGAGAATACTAGTGCTGCTTAAGAGAAGAATCAGCCTTCTCTCTTCTGCGAATGTCCTCGAATCTTCTTCGTTACTTACTGTCCTTGAGAGCGTCATCCTGCGACGTCGGTCACATGATTTTTTATAAACTATCATTATTCGGAGGTTGAATCCCGCTAGAAGAATCGTAGGGGCCACCTTGAATGCCACTTCCAATACTACCTTGTATACCTAGCAAAAAGTAAGATAATGCTATAACTTTGCCTATAAAAAAATCATGCAATCTAGAATCCCATCATATTGGTGGCGAACCACTTTTGACAAGTTCAACTGCATTGATATTGTTTGATATCATACAATACCTGGTAAAATACGGAGTTCAAGAAGGAAACACTTTCCCTCTTCTGGAAGATTAAAGGACCACCTGTCTCCAGAAGACATGTTGTAATTTCTCCACGAAACACACTAGGAAGGTAAACGACAAATGTAGCAATTGGGATCAGAGCTACGGTTAGCTGAGGTGGTCCGCAAAGTGGTCTTGTATATTGCCCAGGATGACAGACACTCACATATCTTTCCACTGTCAGAGCTAACAACATCATCACTCCCACGCCTGAGAACACAATATCATTTGTCATTTGTCTCGATGCGTAAATTATTATCTGAACAAGTTAATATGCATCATACCTAAACAAGCGTTGCCTAAAAACAACTCTAAATGAGCGTGATAAAAAGCTTCAAACCAGTTACTCCAGCGACCTGTCTCCTTGTGAATCAAAACCCTTAGGGCGAAGGGGATGCAAAAAATTATCGCCAGTAGGGCGGCTGCTGAATATCCTGTGAACAAGATAAAAATGTCAAAAATTGGATTTTTATCAGAACTCCTATAATTCATCGTTTTATTCATTATCCGTGTATGATATGTATCTCTACTTGTCATCTGCGGTATGGTCATTACTCAACATTGGAAACAACTTTAAACTTGCTTTAAGCCACGGAAAGATTTCTGCAAGGGAATAGCAACAGGAATAATGTGCATATGCAAATATTTTAATTTTCCTCAATGATTTTGAGTGGGTATCTCGGTGTTGCGATTTCTATATGTGCATGCAAGCTTTCAAGTTATTGCAGGTCAAGCGCGTTGTATACATTGTGACTGCTGGGACAAGTGAACAAATAGCCTAGTGGAAATGTTTAATTTATTTACTGAACCCGCCCACTTTACCTCTATCCTTTTTCACGTTCAACCTACTGTTTTCTTGAATTTATAGGATCAAAGGATCGAATTATCCCTTTCATTTATATCCTGAACGCTTTTTTTTTATTCTAATCATTTTATAGGGTAAAGTCGCACCAATTACAAGAGGAGAACCATTTGTCGAGGAAACAGTTGATTTCTTTTTACCTAAAACCACTGTAATATTTTATTTTTTGGTGGAATCATAAAAATTAAGTGTACAATGTACATGCATAAAATGGTGAATGTAGAAAGAATTTGATTTTCGACCTCGGACAATGGGCAATATGTTCTTTCGTCGTGTAATTAGTTGATGCCTCGCCCGAGACCTACATATGTAGCATTATTTTCCGAGAACCGTTATTTACAGAATTAAAAGTCTCTTTTTTTGAGAAATCATTTTTCCATGTCTTGTAAGATAACTTCATGATATTATTTTCAAGTTGAAACAAATTACTCTGGGTTCCCACCAGTGGTCTCATTTCAATAACACTCGAGACTTTTTTTAGTCTTATTTTAATACCTGAAATTAGCCCTAAAATAATACTTTTTTTCACGGTGTAAATGTTAATTTAGCCGTAATAAATATTATAGTTATCAATATTCTTTAACTTATTAGACGTTGCAACTGTAGGTAATGCTTACAGAGTGAAATTTCCAGAAAACTGAAAATCATGACGGGAAATGGGCTCATCCATCGTCAATTCGTAGGGTGGGATATTCAAATGTAGGAAAGTTTGCTGGGAAAGAGATTTCATCGCATAAATATTCGGATTTGTAGGTACCTTCCTAGGAAGCTTGTTCGAGAAGTTACATTTATGCATCAGAAGGATCATAAGGGAATGCGAATGTGGAAAGTCAAACAGAGCAAGACCCTCTGTCGAAGCGATTACAGTTTTCGATTGGTACTAAATTGGCATAGCACTTTTACAGCTAATACAGTAAAATTCCCAGTGTTGTCCCTACAAAAAAGAAGCGAATATATAACACCTGGACACCACATTTCAAGGGTTAAAAATTAAGAAAAGGTTGATATTGTTGCTTATGCGATCAAATTCGGTTTTCGCAATTTCAATAATAACAATAGGATTTGGTTGTACCAGCTGTCATTGAATTCCAGAAACCGACGTTCTGGACCTGAATCCGGCGCAAAAGCGAAATCAAATTATCGAGTAATTTCCCCCTAATGCACGAGGTCCACGATGGCCAACCGAGAACAGGAAGCTATAGGGGACACATTCAAAGTTCGACAAAACCACTCATTCTAAGTGTAAATCACTTCTCTTCCTAATTCTCTTTCTAGAATAGAAAGTGCTCTTCAAGTCGAGAAATTTGTAATTTGAAACACAATACAAGTTTTTGAAAATACAAGTGAACACTTAAAGACGCAATTAGTTGTATGATGAAAAAAGTGAAATTATCGCGCCAGAAGGATGGCGGATATATACGGTAGGGAAGGCCGGGAGGAGGTCAAGATACTCAAGATAAAGGGTAGAACCAAGGAGAGTGTGGGCGTGGGTAGAACACCATACATTTATCAACTAAAGTTATTCCATGTTTAAGTAATGTTGAAACAGAAAACTTTGATTGGTTTTCCCCCATTTCTTTTTCACATGATATTAATTATTGTCTGCCAAATGAGACCAGGTATTTCCTGTAGTTTTTTAGTCTCTGAATCCGAAACCAAGAGCGAAATCTTTCTCTCACGTCAGGTTTTTAAAAAATTCTAATAGGTCTCAAATTAAAAAAACATTGCCAGTGAAATGATTTTTCCTCAAGCAATTCATCATATTCAGCCATAAGACTTTTTTGATTTGGTTAATATTAAACGCATGAACGAAACACAAGACGCAGATTAAAATTGAGCCTGTAATGAAAATTAGTCATGACGAAAAATTCAAATAATTGCTGCAGCGCTCACAATTTTTTTTCTCATTTGTTGAAATAGTGTGACTCACCCCGCATGTAGATGTACGCAGTGCCTCTCATGTTTCGCCTGGTGAGCACGATGAGATTCAGAATGTTGCCAATGATTCCCAAACAACATATAGATGGCAGAATGATGCCATAACTGATTCTTCTCAAAAGTGCAGTTCTCGGGTCCTCTATCAGATCATAATCATCCGGAATTTGGCAAATATGTATTTCGACTTGATTGGTATACGAGATGTTGGTCATCTTTATTACCACAATTGACCAATTGCATATTATCCGCATTACAAGACTTTTTGCTCAGACCACATCCAGGATCGTCTTTTCCATTTTTCTTCTTTACCCTATATCGCGATTAAAATAGAGTAAATTTTAGAATCTTTTCTTCTAAATATCATTTATTCGAAGATGCAATCTTTTTATACAATTTGTATATTTAAGCAAACAGATATGGGCATAAAACACTTCTTTTTTGCTATCAATTTATAAATTCTATTGGTTTCTGCACGCGAGTTTTTCAAAATTACTGATTAATCAATCAATGTCCAGAGCTGCCCGTATAACTGATATCACATCGATCATAGAAACTCCTAATTCCACTATGGCCTTTTCCACGTTTTTTTAAAACTAAATTAGAACAGTTATTTAACAAAATATTTTTTTATTTCTTGTATACCTATGCTTAATTTCACGTCTCCTAGAAGATGCAATAATTGCTTATTCATATGACAGATGCAAATTGTCTATTTCTTCTTCCGTAACATATGCACGGATTGTTGGATTTTCAATTCGACATTATTTTAAATTGGAATATTTCAAGATTGCATAATTTGAAAGAAGCTTTATAATTTCAAATTTCGTAATCGATGCACGTTCAACATACCATGCACTTGTCGGCGGCAGTGCAGCTTTAATAAATATATCCAGTTGTAAATTCCATCACGAATAACGATGTACATGCCTCCTCGATGTCTAGGCTGGGGTTGCTCACAGATGGACATTATTGGAATTATTATATATCATTCAATGATATAATGCATCTTCAATAACATATAATTCGAAAATATCTTCAATAACATATAATTCGATAATATCATCATCAATAACATATTCGTCCATCATATTTCCGTGACAGCTCTTTTAATCTGAAAACATACATTTTGACGACAAAAATTTTGTTTTTATCTAACAGAGCAGTAAATTACGCAACCCAAGTATATTTAGACTAATGTGACTAAAGATAAAAGTGTGTTGCGTAAATATTGCAACTTACATTTTTCACAGAATACTTTTGCAAAATGATTTATTGTTAAAAAAAAATTATTTTCAAATTTACAACTAGCAGTGTGTATTTATGTATAATTTTGAAGAACAAAAGAATTCAAAATAAAATATATATTATGAAAAAAATATGCGAAAAATTTCATATCACGTAAAAAGCTTATTCCCATGCTGACAAGTTTTGATATTAGAAAGAAAATTGTCACTTTCCCGGTGAAAACGGAATATTCTTCTGAAAACTGAGATCATCCCTGCGGAGATAGAAGCACGTTCGAATTTTCGTATTCGAAATATTATAAAAGGAATGTTGAAATAAACTTACTTACTTGATAATTAACATAATTAAAATGACGAACTAATAAAAGTTATTCAAATAATAAATATTCACATAATTTATTTTACAAGGAAAATTGTCTAAATGAATACATTGGTTTTGAATGTGAAAATTTGCAAACTATTGAATTTTTTTATAACAGAAACATTTACGCAATTAAATATATTTTCAATATAAATAATCAAAATTTTTATTGATGAAAAAATTAAGGGACATTTTTCTGAAAACTTTTTTTCGCATGAAAAATTCTTCAACAATTTAATCTACATGGTGTTGAATGGTTTTTTTTTAATCGCTTTTTTATTGCAGTAATAAAAAGCTCGTTTAACAAAAGTGTTAGGAACGTTACATTCTGTAACATCGAATTCGCAATTAAAAAAAAAACAAGAATAACCTTCTGAGCTGATGTATTGATGAATCGATACCAAAAAAGTTTGATTGCAAAGAACCTTCCACGTATGAGAAAATATAGTCCAAAGTTGAATACATTTTTTCGATCAAACTTTTTCCCCTTGTAATCATAACTTAACATCTCTGGAGTGAGTTAACAGGTTTTTTTTTTAATTGGTTATTCGATTTTTTATCCCCGTCTCAAGTATATTTTCTCATAACCAGAAGGGTCTTTGCAATAAAACTTTTTTGATATCAATGTGAATTTAATTTATTTATTTAAATCAAATAAAGTGAAAATAATGAAATGGAGAAAAGAAAATTACTCTTATTCTCTCCTGTAAAAAACTGTAACAAAATATTTCTACCCCCCCCCCCCCCCCC
>CAKNXH010000878.1:106221-118607 GCA_932178445.1 Andricus quercusramuli
GAACGTCCTTGGGACGTTCCTGGGACGTCCTATGTCAGCACAATAAAAGTTTATAAGACGTCCAATGTCCTGAAGACATCATAAAGACATCCCAGTGTGCACAAAACCATAAACATCCCAATATCGTCCTTGGGACGTTCCTAGGACGTCCTATGTCAGCACAATAAACGTTTCTAATAATTTCAATGTCCTAAAGACGTCATAAAGACATCAGTGGTCAGAAAAGCATGAAGATCCGAAGAACGTCCTTGGGACGTACCTGGGACGTCCTATGTCAGCACAATAACCGTTCCTAAGACGTCCAATGTCCTGAAGACGCCATAAAAACAAACACAGTGGGCAGAAAACCATAAACATCCCCAGAACGTCCTTGGGACGTACCTAGGACGTCCTACGTCAGCACAATAAACGTTTCTAAGACGTCCAATGTCCTAAGGACGTCATAAAAACATTCCAGTGGGCACAAAACCATAGACATCCCAAAAACGTCCTTGGGACGTACCTGGGACGTCCTAAGTCAGCACAATAAACGTTTATAAGACATCCAATGTCCTGAAGACGTCATAAAACCACACACAATGGGCACAAAACCATAAACATGCCAAAAACGTCCTTGGGGCGTACCTGGGACGTCCTACGTCAGCACAATAAACTTTTTACATACGTACAATGCCCTAAAGACGTAATAAAGACATCCCAGTGAGCACAAAACCATAAAAATTCCAAAAACGTCTTTGGGACGTTCATAGGACGTCCTATGTCAGCACAACAATTAAACGTCTTAAGAGCATCTCTAGATTGTCCGAAAGACATGTTCCAAAAAACATTCTAGAGTGAAATAAACATACTTTTTTTTTAATTACAGATTTGATACAGGTCAGGTCATCCAGAATGTCAGGGAATGTTAGAGAAAACCTGACAGAGTTAGGGAATTTCCGATAAATTAAAATTGAAATTAGTTTTATTATTATGGTTGAAAATCGTAAATATTTCGTTGAAAATCAATCTGTTTTGGTTGAGTATTTAAAATATTTTGTCAAAAATTCATCTTTTTGGATTGAATTCAACTATTTTTGGTAGAAAATTAAAATCCTTTTGTTGGTTGAGATATCACGTTTTTCGTTGAGAATTCATCTTTTTTGGTAGAAAATTCAGCTACTTAGTTGAAAGTGGAATTACTTTGTTAAAAATTAATTTATTTGATTGACGTTTCATCATTTTAGTTCAAACATCGTTCTTTTGTTCAAAATTTAATTATTTCCTTGAAAATTATGTTTTCTAGACGAGAATTAATTGTTTCAAATGAAAATTTAACTCGTACATGTTGAAAATTCAAATATCTGGTTTAAAATTCCTGTATTTTATTGAAAACTCAAATTTTGTGGGAAAATATTTAATCTTCTTTGTGAATAATTCATCCTTTTGGTTGGAAATTCCTTTTAAAAATTCAAATATTTTGTTGAAAATAAATGTACTTTGTTAAAAATTCATCTTATTGGATAAAAATTGACCTTTTTCATTGAAAATGAGATTATTCTTATTTAGAATTAATTTTTTTAACTGGAAATATAACTTCCATTTTTTTTTTCGAAAATTGATTTTTTCTGATAGAAATTTAAACTTCTTGGTTGAAAATTATACTATTTTGTTGAGAACTTATTTTAATTTGATTTAAAATTAATTTTTTTTAATGAAAATTTAACTATTCTATTTTTAGTTGAAACTTTGTTTTCGGTGAAAATTGAACTATTTGTTAAAGAATCATTTTAGTTGAAGATTCATCATTTTAGTTGAAAATTCACTTTAACTATTACACTTTTTGTGGAAAATTTACATTTTTTGATAGAAATGTAATCTCTTTCGTTAAAAAGTGATATGTTTATTGGAAAATTTAACAATTCTATTTTTGTTAAGAATTGATTTCTTTCATTGAAAGAAAAACTGTTTAGTTGAAAATATCGGTTTTTTTTTGTTGATAGAAAATTCATCTTTTCGATTGAAACATCCACTATCCGAACAAAATTTCACATTTTTGGTTGAAAATTCACCATAGTCATTTAAAAAATAATTCCTTTGGTTGAAAATTAATTCATTTTGCTGAAAACTTGTTTTTTTTTTAATTTACTTTTCTAACTGCAAATTGAAATATTATATTGTTGGTTTGTAAATGTAGCTATTTTAGTTTAAAAACGAAATAGTTTGTTTTTTTCATTTAAAAAAATATTTTTCAAAGAAAAAAATGAATTTTCAACAAAATAATTCCATTTTCGACCCAAAATATGAATTTTCTACAAAAAAAAAAACAGTTTCAATAAACTATATAAATTTTCAACTAAAACAAAAAATTATAAGCTAAGAATATAATAGTTCAATTTGCAGTTAGAAAAGTAAATTTTAAACAAAACAAACACGAGTTTTTAGCGAAATTAATAAACTTTCATCTAAAAATGTAAATTTTTAAGCAAAAATGGAACAGTTACATCGTCAGTTAAAAAAATTAATTTTTAACTAAAAAGAAACGAATTTCCAATCAAAGAAATTAATTTTTAATCACAATGATGAATTTTCAATAAAAAATATGAATTTTTGACCAAATAGTGGAATTTTCCACACAAAACATGAATTTTCTATTCATAAAAAAAAAACTAATTTTTAACTAAATATTTTTTTTCGACCCAAGAAATGAATTCCTAACAAAAAATAGAATGGTTAAATTTCTACAGAATAGACAATTTTTTAACGAAGTAAATTATATTTCTATCAAAAAAGGTGAATTTTCTACAAAAAGTTGAATAGTTAAAGTGAATTATTAACTAAAATGATGAATCTTCAACTAAAAAAAATTTAATTTTTAAGCAAATTCATGAATTTTCAACTAAAAAGATCAATTTTCCATCAAAAATAAAATAGTTAAATTTTCAGTTAGTAAAATAAGTTTTCAACCAAAAAAGACGGATTTTTAGAGTTAAATTTTCACATAAAACAGATTAATTTTCAAATAAAAATAAAATAGTTAAATTTTAGTTAAAAAATACACTTTCAATAAAATTAAAATTAACTTCCAACAAAATAGTATAATTTTCAACTAAGAACGATAAATTTATATCAAAGAAGATAAATTTTCGACATAAAGTGGAACGGTTACATTTTTAGTTAAAAAAATTAATTCTAAATAGGGAAAAACTAATTTTCAAACAAAAAGATAAATTCACAACCAATAAAATAAATTTTCTATCAAAACAGATGAATTTATAACAAATTACACGAATTTTCAAAACATTTTGATTTTTAAAAGAATTTTCAACAACAAAAAAACAAATTTCCAACAAAATAGTATTATTTTCAACTAAACAGGATACATTTCAACAAGGTTGTTTAACTTTCAGCCAAATAGTTAAATTATTTAATCAGAAATATGCATTATTAACCAATAAGATTAATTTTCTATCGAAAAAGATGAATTTTCAAAAAAAAAAACTTTGTTTTTTCATCCAAAAAGTGATTCTTTAAACAAAAAACAAAAGAATTCAATTTTCAGTCAAAACAACCAATTTTCAACAAAAAAATGAATTGTCAACAAAATAATTCAATTTTATACCCAAAAAATTAATTTTCGACCCAAAAAAGATACAGTTTTAATAACAAAAAGTAACACAAAAAAAACGAATTTTCAATTAAATATTTTTTTTCGACCAAAGAAATGAATTCCTAACAAAAAATAAAATAGTTAAATTTATACAAAAAAGAAAATTTTTTAACGAAAAAAAAAAATATTTACATCAAAAAAGGTAAATTTTCCACAAAAAATGGAATATTTAAAGTACATTTTTAACTTAAATGATGAAAAGATCAGAAAAGATGAATTTTCGAACTTCGAAGAAGAATTTTTAAACAAGAAGATTAACTTTCAAAGAAAAAGGTCATTTTCTCCCCAAAAAAATCCATTTTTAAACAAAATACGTGAATTTTCGACGAAACAGTTTAATTCTGAATC
This sequence comes from Andricus quercusramuli, assembly GCA_932178445.1. Lineage (NCBI taxonomy): Eukaryota > Metazoa > Arthropoda > Insecta > Hymenoptera > Cynipidae > Andricus > Andricus quercusramuli. The sequence goes on from CAKNXH010000878.1 coordinate 110,216, forward strand.
AGAAAAGACAAATTTTCATCCAAACAGTTGAATTTTGAACTAGAAAAGATCAATTTTCAACTAAAAATGAAAAAGTTAAATCTTCAGTTAGAGACATTAATTTTCAACCAAACTGATGAATTTTCAATTAAAATGAAGAATCTTCAACTGAAATTGTTGCATTTTATGTAAAAAAAGATGAATTTTTAAACAATAAGATGAATTTTTTATGAAAATAGATGAATTTATAACAAACTACACAAATTTTCAAACATTTTGATTTTTAAAAGAATTTTCAACAAAAAAAAAAACAAATTTCCAACAAAATAGTATACTTTTCCACTAAACAGGATACATTTGAACAAGGTTGTTTCATTCTTAGCCAAATAGTTAAATTATCAATCAGAAACATGCATTTTTAACCAAAATGAATCATTTTTTATAAAAAAAAAGAAGAATTTTCAACTAAAATGATGAATCATCAACCAAATAAGTAAATTTTTAACTAATTTAATTAAATAATAATGAAATTAACTTCAACTTTAGTTTTTAGAAAATTCCGGAATTACCTGACCTGTAGAAACTCTGTAATTGAAGAAAAAACATGTTTATTTCACTCTAGAATGTTTTTGTAAGAATGTATTAATAAAATTATTTTTTTTTGAACAAAAAATGTTCTAAATTCTCTCGAATGCTCTATTAAAGCTTAAATGCGACTCGTGCTTCGAGCCTCCGGCTCATGCTGCAAGTTTCACACTCTTCGGTAAACACCTATTTTGCGCACTTGTATCACAAACAGCCATTTTATTACCGATTCAACAATACGCCAGGTCGCAAGTGCACTCTTGTTTTTCTCTTTAATCGGGAATTCAATTTTTCAGAATGTTTTTTTGCTCTCCTGAAAAATTGATATTTTTCCCCTTACCTCGTTATGTCTGCCCCTCTTCAATCAGTATCACTTAATATTTTAAAAATCAGTATTTTTATAATAAAAACGTGATACATCGTACTTTTTGACAATAATGATCGGTAGATATTTGTTATGACTATAAAATGAGAACAGCATTTTCTTTATCGCACAGCGTGGATATAAAATACCCAATTACACACACACATCATACGCGCCACACAAACTTGATACAGAGCATTTTTTCCTATGTCTCCGATTTGATAAAATTAAGCGTGCCATGAGGAAAATAAATGGAAAAGTATGTTTATAAATATCCCCACACAAATTCGGTCAACAAGTAGATAAAATATAGAAATTAAAATAGACACAGTTTAAATTCTAAATTGCACGCGAAATGGATTCAAATCTTATGTAATATATTTCGTTAATAAAACATTCATAAATTGGACAAGACACTATTATACAATTATTGAGTACAATTTCAAAATCCCCGAGACAGAACTTTTCTCATCGTAATTTCTGGTATATAAATACGTTTTGCTCAAGTTTAACTTCCAAGTTAAAAGGAGAAAGAGCAAATGAACGCTTTGCAGGTAGAAAGAAATTGCGTGTACGGAAGAAAATACTTTTTTTATTTCACCTTCGCGAAAAAGTCGATGTTTCGTGGCTGTACGGAACTACACAATAAGTGGACAACTTCAGGGCGGAAGTTTAGCCGTGAAAAAAGGAGGGAAAGCGTGAAAGAGGACTGAAGGTTGATAAAGGTTGACAAAGGTTGATAAAGGTTGATGGTTGAAGGTGCCGAGTAATGACAGTTCATGATCATTAATCATTCATGCCTTGAACTCTTGGTCCAGTGTTGAGGTTTAATAATCACGCCGTTTTCTTTTCCAGTTCCTGAGTGGCATGCCACTATGTTTTTCGCTAGTGCCAACCTTCAAGAGGTACATATAAAAATTTGCTGATGGTATGCAGATTTTAAACGCGGTCAAACAACCACCAAAGACGCGGAGCGCCCAGGTGGCAACGCAAACGAGGCATCCACTTGGGAAAAAAAAAAATGTCCTACGCAATTTTCATGCACAATTTTGAACACGCCTTTCGATATCTCTAAGGTGTTAGCTATCTCTCACAACTTCACTTTACGATCTGACAAAATAATTTTCCGAATTTATTGCATGTTTTCGGGCGTTGCCAACTCGATTTGGACACTCCGCGTCATCGGTGCTTGTTCGACCGCGTTTAAAATCTGCATACCATCGGCAAATTGCTGTATATGTATATATATGTGTATATGTATATAATTATGTATATGCATATGTATATGCATATGTATATGTATATGTATATGTATATGTATATGTATATGTATATGTATATGTATATGTATATGTATATAATTATGCATATGTATATAATTATGTATATGCATATGTATATGTATATGCTATATGTATCTTTTGAAGGTTGGCACTACCGAAAACATAGTGGCATGCCACTGGCCGAAACCATGGAAGTGTTATAAAAAACATGTTGTGCATGGCAGGTGCGAAACGCCTTTTCCGCACTTGCCACACAAAAAACTAGATATTAAAAGCCTCCTCATCGGGTTGGGTGGAATGTCTTGTGTGCGTTTTGCACAATTACAATTTTATATATATATGTATATGTAGGACTTGAGTGCTTATTTGTTACATTGCTTATCACCCACCAAATTCTGAGCCTGTAAACAAACACACACACACACACGCGCGCACAAAACACAGATAATTATTTGACTCGGCAAATTGTAGTATAGTGACTCAATCGTATTCGTGCGAGGATTCCATTCTTGCAACGAGGCTATCCCTCTCCTCTTGAGTAGACTCCGAAGTCGGTCTCACGATTTTGCTCACTTTACTCAGACCCTCGGTGAGTCCAGTTCCACCCGAGACACTGGAAAAGAGACTGCAACGATCACACACATTAGATCATCTTATTAACAATTAAAATTTAAAAAAGCTTCACAACATTCTTGTTAGACTTGGCAGAATCTTTTTTTTTTTTAAGTTCTCACAAACGTCGTTTTTACAGAGTGTCTACCCTACCTGAAAAACCAGGAATTAAGCCGCTGGATAGTGTAATTGCATATAAAATTCACGTGGCCGTGCCAGTTGAACCCTTTGTCTTTAAAATCGAGTTTGAAAATTAAATTTCTGAAACATATGGCTCCATAGACTTTCTACAAAGCCACATGTTTGAAAAATTTAATTTTCAAACTCGATTGTAAAGACAACAGGGGTCAACTGGAACGGCCATGTGAATTTCATATGCTCTTACACTATCCAGCGGCTCAATTGTTGGGAAATTTTTATATAACTGGACAAATTTGGAAATGTCACGGATTTCTACTAGCTTTATATTATTGTATACAACTATTTCGTTAAAAATTCGTTTTTTTTTTGTTTGAAATTTTGGTTGTAAATTCATGTATTTTGCTGAAAATTCAACAGTTTCTGTACATTTTTTTTCTCTCTCGCGCTGAAAAATCGCCGAAATGACAACTACTACATTTTTCGTTCAGAATTAATCTTTTTTGGAATGAAAATTTGATTATTTGGTTAAATGTTAAAAATTTTGGTTACAAATTTTGGTTGAAAATTACTTTTTTGGTTGATTACTCATTTTAATTGCAAATTCATCTCTTTGGTTGAAAAATGATCTATTTTGTTAAATATTCATTTTCTCTAGGATTGAAAATTAATTTTTTTACTAAAAATTTAACTATTCCGGTTTAAAGCTGAACTATTTTCTTGAAAATTTTTTTTTTTTAAATAAGTTTTTCTTGAATGAAAATTTATTTATATAATTTTTGGTTGAAAAATCATCTTTTTTTAGTTGGAAATTTGTCTTTTTTTTCCTTTTTCCTTTTTGGAATAAAAATTTAATTATTTCGTTGGAAATAGAAACATTTTTTTAAAAAATTACTTTTATGATTGCTTAATCATTTTAATTGAAAGTTCATCTCTTTGGTTGAAAAATGATCTATTTTGTTAATTATTAATTTTTTCCTTGGGCCACAAATTAATTTCTTTTAAAAAAATTTAACTATTCCAGTTTAAAGTTGAACTATTTTTTTAAAAACTTTTTTTTTTAATTTAAAATTAATTTTTCCTGAATGTGAATTTATTTATTCAATTCTTGGTTGAAAATTATCTTTTGTAGTTGATAAATTTTCAATTTGATTGAAAATTAATGTTTTAACTGAAAATACAACTATTCAATCAAAATTTTGTCTTTTTTGGTTGAAAATTCCTCTCTTTGGTTAAATATTAATTTTTTTTCTGAAAATTTAATTATTCCAGTCTAGAGTTAAACTATTTTCCTGAAAATTGTTTCTTTGTTTGGTTTAAAATAAATTTTTCTCAAATGAAAATTTATTTATTCAATTTTTGGTTGAAAAATCATCTTTTTTTAGTTAAAAATTCGTCCTTTTTTGGTACAAAATAATCTTGGTTGTAAATTCATGTACTTTATATCAGCAACTACATTTTCCATTCAGATTTCATCTTTTTTTGTATGAAAATTCAATTATTTAGTTAAAATGTGAAGAAAAAAAAAATTTAATTACTTTTTTTTGGTTAATTCGTCATTTTAATTGAAAATTGATCTCTTGGGTTGAAAAATTGGTCTGTTTTGGCAGAAAATTCGTCTTTTTGGTTCAGCATTACTTTTTTTTAACTGGAAATTTAACTATTTAATTTTTGGTTAACAATTTACTTTTCTTCAGTTAAAAATTATCTGTTTTAGTTCGAATTTTGTTTTTTTGTTTTCTAGAAATTAATCTTTTTGGTTGAAAATTCATCTTTTTGGTTGACAATTCAAGTATTCCAGTTAAAGATTAATGAATTTAGTTGAAAATTTATCAGTTTGATTAAAAAATTAAATTTTTAAACTAGAAATTCAACTGTTCTATTTTTGGATGAAATTGAAACTTTATTAGTTAAAAAATGATTTTTTTAGCTAAAAATTCAACTATTTTGTTGAGAATGTGTCTCTTTGGTTGAAAATTATTATTTTTTGTTTACTGACAATTTAACTATTTAATTTTTGTTTGACAATTTACTTTTCTTCAGTTAAAAATCATCTGTTTCAGTTGAAAATTTGTCTTGTTTGGTAGAAATTAATTTTCTTGGATGAAAATTCATCTTTTTAGTTGACGATTCAAGTATTCCACTTAAAAATTAATCACTTCAATTGAAAATCCATCAGTTCGATTAAAAAATTAATTTCTCAAGCTGGAAATTCAACTGTTCCATTTATGGATAAAATTGAAACTTTATTAGTTAAAAATTGATTTTTTTTAGCCAAAATTTCAACTATTTGGTTGAAAATTTGTCTTTTTTAGTTGAACATACATATGTTTCGTTGAAAATTGACATTTTTGGAAGAATATTAATCTTCTTGTTCGAAAATTCATCTTTTTGGTTGAAACTTCAGATATTCCATTTAAATATTCATAATTTTAGATAAAAATTTATCTTTTCGTTTTTAAAAGAAAACTACTTGCGTGAAAGTTGAACTCTTTTGTTAAAAATTCATTTCGTCATAGAAAATTTAACTTTTTATTTCAAAACTCAACTATTTGTTTGAAAATTTGTCTTTCTAATTGAAAATTCAACTATTTTGTTGAATAAAAATTAATCTTGTTAGTTGAAAGTTTAACTATTTGGTTAAAAATAGGCAAAAATTGCATTTGAGGCGGTTTAAATTGAATTAAACTCCTTCGTTAAAAGTGTAACTCTATGGTTAAAAATCAATTATTATCGTTGACGATTCATCATTTTAATTGAAAATTCATCTCTGATTGAAAATTCAGCGACGTTGTTGAAAATCAATTTTTCTAACTGAAAATTTAACTATTTTATTGAAAATTCGTTGTTGTTTTTTTTGTAGAAATTATTTTTTTTTAACAGAAAATTTAACTATTCTATTTTTGGTTAAAAATGTATCTTTTTTGGAAGAAAAATGAACTGTTTGGTTGATAATTGATCTTTTTTATTTAAAAAATGAAATACTTGGTGAAAACTTTTTGTACCTTTTTCGCATAAAATTCAACTATTCCAGTGGAAGATTCATCATTTTAGTTGAAAATTAATTTTTTTAACTCAACATTTAACTATTCCATTTTTTTGTTGAAAATTATTTTCTATTTTTTTTCTTGTAAAATTTAACTGTTGGTTAAAAATTTATCATTTTCAGTTGCAAAATCTGACTAAAAAAAGATGAATTGTTAATGAAAAATGTAATATTTGACAAGATAACCAAAAAAGATTTAAATTTAATATAAAAAACAGTAGAATTCATTGAAAAAATACGATTTTCAACAAAATAGGTTATTTTTCAACCGAATTGTTGAGTTTTTAGGCCAAAAAGACCAATTTTTACAAAAAATTTGAATTTTCAACTAGTAAATATGGATTGTTATCAAAAAAGTTATCTGTCAACCGAATGGTTGAATTGAATTTTCTACGAAAACAGGGTATTTTCAAATAAAATTATGTATTTTTAGAGAAAAAGTTCATTTCCAATCAAGAAGATTCATTTTCTACCAAAAAAGACGAATTTTCAACTAAAATGATGAAATTTCAACAGAAAAAAATTAATTTTCAACAAAAATTGTTCAACTTCTAACTGAATTTCAATCAAAGAAGATAAATTCTCATAGAAAAATATAATATGTATTTCGATATTTCAACAAAAAAACTTTCAATTTTAAATTAAAAACTAGAAATTTCAGATAAATTGCAATTTTTATCAGGATTCATAATAATTCAATTGATAGCTTTTTTATACATTTTACATACGGACTAATTATTACTTTATTATTATTCCTTAATTTTCTCGGAATATTTTGAAATTTCCTAAAATATTTAAATTCCTTTGAAATCGCATTAAATTACTGAAATCCATTAAAAATTTCTTTGTAATCTTTTAAAATAATCTAAAATATTTGAAATCCTTTGAAATCTTTTTAAATTTTTTCAAGATCTTGAAAATGCATACATAATATACTACTAAAATATTTCAATTCCGTTGATCATTTTATCAATTGATCCTCAAGATTAATGAAATAAGAAATTTTAGAAATTTAAAAAAAATCCATTGAATTAAGTTTAAAATTCAAGAAAGATTCAGACATTAGGATAAATTAATAAGAATTGAACACCAAATTAAAATCTCTTCAAATTGATGAAATTAATAAAAAATTCCCTGAAATATTCCAAATTAAAAGCTCTTGAAAATGCCTTAAAAATTTAAAAAATAAACTCTTAATTCTACTAAAAATCTACTAAAAATTTATCGGAATCTTAAAAATACCCTGAAATATTTCAAAAGAATTCAAGACAATTCAGAAATAGGTATAGACCTGAATTAAATACTGATTAATCCATTAGTTAATTTATTGAAAGGAAAGTGTCTAATGTAATCTTATCATTTCAAAAAGTGATCAAAAAGTGATTTGAGAAAAAAAGTGACTCACAGTGACTGTGTAGTTATGTCTTACAGAAAATCCCTGATTTTTGTTATTTTTTTCAAAATGCTCTTGGAAGCTTTGATCTTATTATAAATTTTTTTGAAGTTCCATTAAGGGGGTATTTCTATTTGACCAGACGAAAAAATCGATTTTATTTTTTTATTTTTTGATAGCATATAGTATGCGGAATTTGTACGCAAAGGGATTTGTTTGGTTCGGACTTGACGAAGCTGCAGCGGGGCCAGCTGCGCAGAGCGGAAAGTACTCAGCCGCACGTTGTGGAGGGCCACAGCGAGTTATGAATTTTTGAAAAACGCCTGAAAAAAGCTCGGTCAAATAGAAATACCTCAAGGGAGTTGTAAATAGGGTACGATAGGGACCAAATCTTGAAAATAGGGTACTTTAGGGGATATGGGGACTGGTCTGTGAGGCCTGCTATCTAGAAGTTTGTTTTGCGCTACTCACACTACGTCCATTTCGTCATCGTCTTCCAGTGCAGCAGGATCATTCAGTGTGAAGTAAGGATTGGCTGAAGCAGGTCGGAATTTGTATCCCGTTAATACGAAAAAAACGTAGGTCGCCATCTCCCGGAACATTTCATCGAGCCATTCGTACTGGAAAGGCACCGTGATCTGTTCAACAAAAAATTAATGAAAAATAACATTTAATTATTAATATAATTCAATATAATTCAATAAAATAAGTCAGAGTTTAATTTAATATTAATATTAATTAATATTAATTTTAATATTTAAGAGTTTAATTTTGTACTGAAAAACCCTACGCACCTTCATTAAGTACACTATAATCCTAGTGATATAAATATAGCAGACTATGATAATATAAAAGTGCCTGAAGAGCTTCAGCTTCCGCAAATTGACGACAGCTTTCCTGTAATCACAAAAATAAACATTAATTTTCTAAAAAAAAAAAAAGAATTTTCCGCTAAAATTATGAATCTTCAATAAAAAAAAAATTAATCCTCC